>CM055116.1:158262349-158717349 GCA_029206835.1 Rana muscosa | reverse complement strand
CAGTGCCACAGGCTGATCACCACGTCACCACGTCACCATGCCACGTCACATTGATGCAGTAATTCATGCAAAAGGAGACCCAACCAAGTATTGAGTGCATACTATTCTGTACATGGACATACTTTTAAGTAAGCCAATATTTCTGTATTACTGTAAAAAAAACTATTTTTTTTTTGGTCTTATGTAATATTCTAATTTTCTGAGATACTGAGTTGTGGGTTTTCACTAGCTGTAAGCCATAATCATCAAAATTAAAAGAAAGAAATGCTTGAAATATATCACTCTGTGTGTAATTCATCTATATAATATTTGAGTTTCACTTTTTTGATTTATATTACTAAAATAAATGAACTTTTTGATGATATTCTAATTTTATGAGATGCACCTGTATGCCATTCTTTGTGATTTCTCTTAAAGCAGTAGTAAACCATTTTTTATTTTTTTTAAACCTGAAAGGCAAAGTTTTAATGTGCTACTATGCATCGCTAGTATTCCATTATCACCCAGTCTTCCTTCCAAGGTGGTGGGCTCCAGTCCTTTGATTGGACAACCTGCGATGATGTGCGAGAGGCACAGGGCTCTGAAGGAACAGCGCGGTATGCTGTTACTTCAGAGTGCATGCGCTGGTGACATCACCGGCGGCTTCCCAAGTAAATATCTACTAACTGGTGCACATTTAGGAGATATTTACTGTACCTATAGGTAAGCCTTACTATAGGCTTACCTATAGGTAAAAATCGTCCATGGGAATTTACTCCCACTTTTTTTGCCACTGTTGGGAATTTTTTTATTTTTTTTTAAACGTTAGGCTACATGCTTTAAGCTATATTTGTGTTTAAAGTTTTGAATATACTGTTAGTGACAAGCAACATTTGGTTTGATTTGCATTTGGATGTTCAGTTCCTGCAAATTATTGGCTGCTGTGAGACTCTAAAAGCTTTACGGGGCATTATGGGTCAGTGCCAAATTTAAATGATGAAAATTCAAAAATTCTAATTAATTTTAAATCCTCTAAATTTTCTGTGGTCTCATGTTGGACAAGAATCCAAGTCTCATCCCTATTTGTCAATCCTATTTTATAAATTTCCTATTAGTCCAAATCATATATTAGGAAGTACATTATTACCTATGGATTGGAATAACCATCTTGACTAGAGGTTAGGTTTTCCCAGCAAAAAATCTGCATCACGATATGTTTTGAATCCTAAAAGGGCTCTACAATATCATTTACACAATAGGGGTCTATATTAATGGGGAAAAAAATGCTGAATAAATCAACATCAGATGTCATTTATTTTTTAATGACTCTGCCAGCTAGTGCATATAGAAAAATGCTGTTTAAACATCATCATGGAGCTTGTATTTCTCCTGTGCAATCATATAAAATGGACCTATCCACTTCGTATAACTGAATGAAATGTCATCAACCAAAGGCGGATTTACATCGTTGCCTGTCAATTTTTTATTTTTTTTTTTATACTGAAAGCTCCAGAAAAGGTAGTTTTTGGTATTGAATACTTAGATACCCAAGTTTCCTTTTTTATATAAAATATTTGAAGACTGTCCTACAAAAAATTATTTTTTCACAGTTTGGGAATTTTTTGGGGAATAATAGAACTGCATGCAGGTTTTTTCTTTGAGTAAAATACTGTTTTCACACATTTTTGCATCTCAGTGTTACTGATCTTCTCCCGCCTATTTGCAGACACTCTGTGTCTACATGCATGCACTTATTGGAGACTGAATGTCACTTCTCATTTAGGATTCCTAAACGTGGTGGCTGGTGCTCAAAATTTTTGGGGGGGCGCAAACAAACTGAAAAATTCTGAAAAATAACACATCAATTGCAGCCACTGTGCCCATCAAATGCCACCACTGTGCCCATTAATTGCATCCACTGTGCCCATCAAACGCAGCCACTGTGCCCCATCAAATGCAGCCACTGTACCATCAAACACAGCCACTGTGCCCATCAAATTTTTATTACCAAACATATTTATAATGCCGCGTACACACGATCATTTTTCCCGTCTGGAAAAATGTCATTTTTTTTTTCGCCGAGAAAAACGATCGTCTGTGGGCTTTATGTCGTTTTTCTCGTTGAGAAAAACGGCAGAAAAAACGACGAGAAAAATTAGAACATGTTCTAAATTTTCTCATCGTTTTTTCCATCATTTTTTTCCGCGGCAGTTTTCCCATAGGGAGACACTGCCGCGGAGCCCACAGACGGTCGTTTTTCTCGACAAAGAAAAAAATGACGGGAAAAACGGTCGTGTGTGGGGGAAAATGCCGTTCCCTCGTTTTTCTTTTTTTTTCATGTCGTGATTCACGGCGGTGTTTTCACCGCCGTGAATCACGATCGTGTGTACGCGGCATTAGAATACATATTTATTTATTATAGTAAAAAGTACAAAATATTGTGTTTTTTCAAAATAGTCGCTCTTTTTTTATTTATAGCGCAAAAAATTAAAACCGCAGAGATGATCAAATACCACCAAAAGAAAGCTCTATTTGTGGGAAAAAAAAGGACATCAAATTTGTTTGGGTACAGCCTCACACGACTGCGCAATTGTCAGTTAAAGCGATGCAGTGCAGTAAATGACAAAAAATGGCATGGTCATTGAGCAGCCAAATCTTCTGGGCTGAAGTGGTTAATAGTAATGCTATATATATTCAAATTACCCTGATAACACTAGGGATGAGATTCAAAGTAGGACTCAGCCCAAACTTTGGCTTAGTCAAACTTTTGGTTGTGGCGGGAAGTCATACATTTAGCAGCGGTATTACCAACGCTGCTACAAGTCACAGCTTCCCACTCAGGGCTCCTGGGCTAGGAATCTGGTAGTCGCTGACATCATAACAATCAGGGAGGAATCTGACAGCCAGGAGATTTCCAGCCCGTGTCTGAATGTAAACACCGGAGTGGGGATGCTGGATGACATCATTGTCAAAATATGGACATGGACATATTTGATCAGCTAGCAAATATCAACCCTTTGTTTACAATCATGCTGCCATCCTTGGGATTTGCCACTTTTGGCTGAGGTTTGATATAGATTTTGGGGGGGGGGGGGGGTCTCCATGTTTTTTTTTTGTTTTTTTTATGTAGCACTACCCCTGCAGGAGCTGCTGGTTTTGTTTTGGGCCTGCTGTTACCTCTCTGTTCACCGGACTTGTCTTAGGGGTCCTTCTTGAAGAGCTTTCATGAATGTCCACACCAACACTTGGTTGCTTTTTCTTCAAGAGTTTTATTAAACAGTTCCAACAGAGGGGTAGAGGGATAGAGGAGGGTCAGGTACCTTGCTTTGCGGATCAGGCACAATCTTAGATCCAGAGGACAAATCGGTTCCACACTGGATTCAGCAACCACCGGATAGGCCTACTCTCACTGGCCTAGCAACTGGTGCAAAGTCTGCCACATACTTGATGAGTGCCGTTTCACAATCTTCCGCCACAAGATCGTGCAACCACACTGACACTTTGCAGTTCCTTCATAAAGTTAACAGCTCACGGTGCCAGAATCTTTCAGCCAGCCGGCAGCACCGTGAGGTAAATTTGCCATGTTGCGTCCTTCAATTGAGTCCCCAATTGTTCCGCTTCTTCCCACAGGCAAGACCGCGTAGGACCATCCCTGGACTAGTAGGCCCCAGAAACTCCTGGGCCTACTCTCAGTTGCAGAGCCTCGGGCCAGCAGGCCCCGAGGCCGAGAAACAGCTCGCACATCCCTAAGGTCAGGATCCGGCAAACAAACCCCGATAGTGCAGTCTCTGTCCCTTAAGTACCCCTTCCCAGAATGCACAGCCCCCTGAGCCACTTCTGGGAAAGGAATACCCAATACACCCAGCCCGCTGCACTTCCAACCTTGACCCATGGTGACAGTGACACCTACACCTACAGTGACACCTACTGTCAAGGGGAAAACCATGCAACCCAGCTGGACTGAAACAGAGCCAACAATTTATCGTAATCCTTCTGAGCTAAACTACAGCTCAGACAACTAAATTTAACACATAGCGCCTACCCAACAGGAGCAGGGCGCTACACTTACAAAAAAACAAGCTGGCAGAAAAGTGTAATTTACCGCAAATGGCATTTATTTTTTCAAAAAATTAATGTTTTGCTGCAGAAGATCCTACACATTGTATATGCGCACCACTTTACATGCAGATTCGGGGTATTCATCAAACATGTTATTTAACCATCTCACATCCGCACTATAGCCGAATGATGGCTACAGCGCGGACCTTAATTGGCAGGAGGCTGTGAATAGACGTCCTTCCATGCAAGAGCTGCCTGTGCGCCCCCTGCGCGGCGTGCGTGGCGTGCGCGCTCTGTGATTACTGAGTCAATGAGACTCAGCTGATCACAGATCAGAGTAAGGGACCGACCCTGGCCCTTTACCATGTGATCAGCTGTCAGCCAATGACAGCTGATCACGTGATGTAAACAAAAGATCGTCAATAGGCTTTTTTCTGCTTGAGCTGACAGCGTGAGCAGAAGAAAAAAAAAGCTGATCACCGACTTGTGTCAGAGGGACAGCGGTCCCAAAGAGGGTGAGACATCACCCACGTATCTGTGCCCATCAGTGCCACCTGCCAGTTCATACTAATACTGCCTACCAGTGCCCACCTGTCCCACTTATCAATGCCCACCTGTGTCACCTATCAATGCCCTTCAGGTCTGGTATGGATTTTAAGGGGAACTCCACCCCAAATTTTTTAAAAAAATGGCGTGGAGTACCCCCAAAAATCCAGACCAGACCCTTTATCCAAGCACGCAAACTGGCAGGCCGCAGAAAAAGAGGGCGCGAGAGAGCGCCCCCCCTCCTGAACCGTACCAGGCCACATGCCCTCAACATGGGGAGGATGTCCCCATGTTGATGGGGACAAGGGCCTCATCCCCACAACCCTTGCCCGGTGGTTGTGGGGGTCTGCGGGCAGGGGGCTTACCGGAATCTGGAAGACCCCTTTAACAAAGGGGACCCCCAGATCCCGCCCCCCTATGTGAATTTGTAATGGGGTACATTGTACCCCTACCATTTCACAAAGAAAGTGTGAAAATTAAAAAAAAAAAATACACAGACACCGTTGGGAAAGTCCTTTATTAAAAAAAAACAAAAGAAAAAAAAAAAAACATTCCAGCGATAAAATCCAGTGTCCCACGGCGATCCGATGTCCAGCGCTGTCCACACGAAACGTCATTGGCTAAGCCTGAGCGGACCTGATGGGGACCTTCCTTCGCAGTGTAATAAATGAATAGACCCGCCCCTTCTAAAGTTCCCTATCAGGTCCGCTCAGCCAATGACGTAGGTGTAATGCGGCGTACACACGATCGTTTTTCATGCCGTTAAAAATGCCATTTTTAAAAATGGCCATTAAAACCGATCGTGTGTATGCTCCAGAGCATTTTTAACGGCGTGAAAAACGGCCATTAAAAATTTCGAACATGCTCTATTTTTTCACGTCGTTTTTCATGTCGTTTTTTTTTTTAACAACATGAAAAACGATAGTGTGTATGCTTTTACGAGGGGAAAAAAACACGCATGCTCAGAATCAAGTATGAGACGGGAGCGCTCGTTCTGGTAAAACTAGCGTTCGTAATGGAGATAGCACATTCGTCACGCTGTAACGGACTGAAAAGCACGAGGCTGAAAAGCGCAAATCGCCGCTCAACAAAGTTTACTAACATGAAGGGTGGCGCCATTCGAATAGAACTTCCACTTTATAGTGCCGTCGTACGTGTTGTACGTCACTGCGCTTTGCTCGAGCGTTTTTTTTTAATGATCGTGTGGATGCAAGACAGGCTTGAGAGGAAACATGAAAAAAATGGCATGAAAAACGATAGTGTGTACGCCGCATAAGGCTGAGCACCTGATGCGGATTATGAGAAGGGGCGGGTCTATTCATGTATTACACTGTGGAGGAAGTTCCCCATCAGGTCCGCCCCCTCGTATGTCAGACCCCGCCTACATCATTGGATGAGCGGACCTGATGGGGAACTTCCTCCGCAGTATAATACATGAATAGACCCGCCCCTTCTCACGTTCCGCTTTAGAAGGGGCGGGTCTATTCATTTAATACACTGCCGAGGAAGTTCTCCATCAGGTCCGCTCAGGCTCAGCCAATGACATTTCGTGTGGACAGTGCTGGACATCGGATCGCCGTGGGACACTGGATTTCATCGCTGGAATGTTTTTTTTTTTTTTTAATAAAGGACTTTCCCAACGGTGTCTGTGTTTTGTTAAAAAAAAATTTACACTTTCTTTGTGAAATGGTAGAGGTACAATGTACCCCATTACCAATTTACATAGGGGGGGGATCTGGGGGTCCCCTTTGTTAAAGGGGTCTTCCAGATTCCGATAAACCCCCCACCCACAGACCCCCACAACCACCGGGCAATGGTTTTGGGGATAAGGGCTTTGTCCCCATCAACATGGGGACATCCTCCCCATGTTGAGGGCATGTGGCATGCGCTCTCTCGTCCCCCCCTCCTTTCCTGTGGCCTGCCAGGTTGCGTGCTCGGATAAAGTGTCTGGTCTGGATTTTTGGGGGTACTCCACAGCATTTTTTTTTTAATTTTGGGGTGGAGTTCCCCTTAAAATCCATACCAGACCTGAAGGGCCTTGTATGGATATTTGGGGGGAACCGCACGCATTTTTATTTTTATTTGCGGCAGGGTTTCCCTTAATATCCATACCAGACCTGAAGGGCCTGGTTATTGAATTTGGGGGAACCCCCCACGCTTTTTTTTTTTTTATCAATGACTTTTCTATATATTGCCGGGAGCCGACAATTCATTATAGTCGCGAGTGAGTTTTAAATGACTTTTTTTCCTTCAGAAATTACACTTTGTGCAGGGACAGTTCTAAGCATGGGAAACAAGCGCGACTATACATGCATATTGCCGAACACCGGACCCGAACCCGAACACACAGTCAATTGTTCGGGTTCGGGTCCGGGACCCAAAAACCAAAAAGTTCGGTACGGACCCCAACATTACAGTTCGGGTCCGCTCAACCCTAGTGTTTACAAGTTAAGAACATTTTTTTTTGCTAGAAAATTACTTAAAACCCCCAAAGATTATATAAATATTTTTTTTTCTAACATCCTAGAGAATAAAATAGTGGTTGTTGCAATACTTTTTGACACACCGTATTTGCGTAGCAGTCTTACAAGCGCACTTATTTTGGAAAAAAAATCACTTTTTTTAATTAAAAAATAAGACAACAGTAAAGTTAGCCTATTTTTTTTTTATATTGTGAAAGATAATGTTACGCCAAGTAAATTTATACCCAGCATGTCAAGCGTCAAAATTGCACCCACTCGTGGAATGGCAACAAACGTTTACCCTTAAAAATCTCCATATGCGACATTTAAAAAATTCTACAGGTTGCATGTTTTGAGTTACAGAGAAGGTCTACGGCTAATAAAAATATATTTTTGACACTGTTTTTTGAGAAAAGACCTCAGATCTCATATTTAGGCTAAAATACAATAACAAATAAATTATGTCATTTAAAAAAAAAAAAAAAAAAAAATTCTCTTTAAGAGCATTGGGCTTTGACGTCGCTTCCGCCCTGCAGTGGTATGGAGATGGGTGGGGGCCATCTTCCCCTCACTCGTCTTCATACCCAGCAAGGGGACAGATTTGATTGCCTTCGCTGCTGCCGACGGCTCCGGTAAGCGGCGGAGGGCACCGGAGAGCGGCGGGAGGGGGCCACTCTCATGCCGCCGATAAAAGTGATCTTGCGGCGAATCCATTTTTATCTTGTAGCGGACCGCCCTCTGAAGAAGAGGGTACCGGGGTTATGGTATCTAGCTAGCTAGCTCTGCCCCCCCATCCCAAAGAACCTTGACCCCATGTTGATCCCCATCCCCACAACCATGACTTGTGGTTGTGGGGGTCTGCGGACAGAATTTAACAAGGGGGCCCCCAGATCTTGCCCCCCTATGTGAAAGAGTATTGGGTACATAGTACCCCTACCCATTCACCAAAAAAGTGCCAAAAAGTAATAAAAACACAGACACAGTTTTTGACAATTCCTTTCTTAAAAATAAAGGGCATTGGGATCTGGGGGCCTCCAGATTCCAATGAGCCCCACACCTGCAGACCCCAACAACCACCAGCCACAGATTTGTGAATGAGGCCCTTGTCCCTATCAACAAGGCCCCCCATGTTCAGGGCATGTGGCCTGGTATGGTCAGGAGGGGGTTCGCTCTTATTATCGCTTATATTATCTTATGTTATCGTTCCCCTATTTTTCTGACCTGCCAGGCTGCATGCCCGGATAAGGGTCTGGTATGGATTTTGGGGGGGAGCCCACGCCGTTCTTTTTTTCTTTTTTTAATAGTGAAAATTGACTAGTTTATTTTTCTTTAGAAATGTAATTTTTGCTTTAGCACGATCTTTGCATGCTACAGATATGCCACTTTACAGGCAGACTAAGGGGACCCCCCAGGCACTATATTTAAAGATATTTTTCATTTTTATTGTTGCACTTTAAGCATCAATAAAATCACTGCTCCTGAAAAAACGATAAGTAAAAAAAAAAAAATAATTGCATTGATACATGTCCCCCAGGGCAGTACCCAAACCCCCATACCACTTTTATGGCCAATTACTTGCATAAAAGCCTTCAAAATGGGCACTTTTGATTTTTCTTGTTCGGCTCCCATAGACTTCAATGGGGTTCACCGTTCAGGTTAGAACTTTTTCCCAGTTCTGGAGTTCTGCTGGGAACCGAACAGAGGGGTGTTTGGCCAGTCTCTAGTGGTAATTTCCTCTTTTACATTAATTATTCACTGTTTTAAGCAACACCACTGCTAAAGGGTCCAGATACAACTATGTCTCCGACTGCAACCTGGCCAAATCCTTTGCCTGTTTGCAGACCACTTCTCTATCTGATGCTTGGACTCATTTTTTGCCTGTTTGCTGACCCCGTCTCTGTCTGATGCCTAGACTGATCTTTTACCTGTTTGCTGGCCAAGTCTCTACCTACTACCCGAATCGATGCTTTGTCTATTTGCTGTTCATATCTCTGCCTGACCCCCGGACTGAGCCGTTGACTATGGGCTGAACACATCTCTGCCCGTTGTCTGGACCTATAAGCTGCCTATTTTGCTGACCATGTCTGGCTGATGCCTGAGATGACCCTTCTGCATGCCCCACTGACTACATTCCTGCAGAGTCAACCACTTCGCGCCCAAGGACGTCCATGGACGTCCTGGACTTTGAGCCGAGATATCTGAATGATGCCTGCAGCTACAGGCATCATTTAGATATCGTTTTTTAGAGCCGGCGATTCTGTGTACCGTAAGAATGATCATAGCGGCTGTTCCGCCGCTTGATTGTTCTTACAGGCGGCGAGAGGGGATGTCCCCCCCTCCCGCCGACCTCCGGCGCTTCTACCGACTCACCTGTGCAATCGGTGAGTCGGTGACAGGTCCTGCCGGCCCCGGCTTCTTACCATAGAGATTTCCGGCGGACCAGATGGTCGCCGGAGTCTCTATGATTGTTCGGAGGCTAGTCGCGATGTTATGACGTCACGCCCGGCCTCTGCATTCAAAAAAACGGCGCCGCTTCAGCTAGGAAGCGGTGATCGTTTTTTTTTGTTTTTTGTTTTTTTAGGATTCCCAGCCTAGAGGTGAGATGTGGGGTCTTATTGACCCCATATCTCACTGTAAAGAGGACCTGTCATGCTTATTCATATTGTTTACATTCCTTGTAATAGGAATAAAAGTGATCATTTTTTTTTTTTTTAAGTGTCAAAGTAAAAAGTTTAAAGTAAACTTAACAATAAATAATAAAAAAAAAAAGTAAAGTGCCCCTGTCCCCGGTAGCTCGTACGCAGAAGCGAACGCATACGTAAGTCCCGCCCACATATGAAAACGGTGTTCAGAACACACATGTGAGGTATCGAAGCGAACGTTAGAGCGAGAGCAATAATTCTAGCCCTAGACCTCCTCTGTAACTCAAAACATGTGACCAGTAAAAAAAATTAAAGCGTTGCCCATGAGGATGTTTAAGTACCGAAGTTTGGCGCCATTCCACGAGCGTGTGCAATTTTGAAGGATGACATGTTAGGTATATATTTACTTGGCGTAACTTCATCTTTCACATTATGCAAAAAAATTGGGCTAACTTTAATGTTTTAATATTTTTTAATTCATGAAACCGTTTTTTTTCCCCAAAAAATGCGTTTGAAAAATTATTGCGCAAATACCGTGCGAGATAAAAAGTTGCAATGACCGCCATTGTATTCTCTAGGGTCTTTGATAAAAAAAATATATATATATAGTGTTTGGGGGTTATATGTAATTTTCTAGCAAAAAAATTAGGATTTTTACATGTAGGAGCGAAGTGTCAGAATTGGCCCGGGTGCGAAGTGGTTAAAGTATACACATGGCTTGTGTTAGAAATACCTCACTAAAATGGCAAATACATTTTCATTTTCTTTCTTCTCTTTCCAAAAACTTGTGGCAAAAAAAATTAATCCTCACCATGCTTCTTTGAAAATGCCATGGGGTGCCATGAGGTGTCTGCCTTCAAAAAATGTGGTCGTTTTGCAGGTGCTTTTACTGTCTTGGCACTTCAGAGCCTCCAAAAATGTGATAGGTAGTCAGGAATACAGATGTGTAATTTTTTTTTTTGTTTCAAAAGTTTTTTATTAGAGCATAATATAGAGTACAACAAGAAGTAGTCAGAAATGGTGAATGTATATCGTTCACGTTACATATAAAGCATAACTATTACAGAACATCAGAAAATTAGTGGATTAAGTGCTATCATTTGTCGCTGATCAATATTAGGGAGGGTGTTGACACGGTGGCATCAGTGTGTATCAGTGGGGGTGGTCCCCAGAACTTCGACAACGGGTAATGTTATGCGTTTACATCAGGTTCATGGGGTATCAGAAAATGTGAAATCATAGCCTCAGAGGCCTGTTCTTGTTGAGGAAGTAAGGGAACATGGGTACAAGCGGGGTTCACAGATGAGGGATAGGCACGTGAGGAGAGGGGGGGCACATAGGGGAAAAAGAGAAAGAGAGAGAAGAGAGAAGGGGGAGAGGGAACGTTGTCGGCGGAGCCGCGGTGTGGCCAGGGGGGCCACCACGCGCAGTGGTAGAGGAAGGTGGAAGATCATGGGATAAGGAGGTTGGGATCAAAGTCTGGGGGTAGAAAGTTATCCACCCATGGGGTCCATATGCTAGTGTGTCGAGGGACACGGTCTAACAATGTGGCCTCAATTTTGCTGTGTATCATGGCTTGGGTTACTCTATTCTTTGTTTCTGCTATGTAGAGTTTCGGAGTTTTCCAGGCTTTGGCAATAGTTTGCTTGGCAGCAGTGGTCAGCTGGAGGAGAAGACTGATTTGATTTCTGGTATATTCTCCCTGTATGTGGTTTAGGAGTGCCAGGGCAGGGTCAGGGATCACTGTTTCATGCAGTATTGTGGAAACCATTTGAAAGATAACCTTCCAGAATTGTTGTGCTATCTCACAAGACCACCAGATATGAAGATGGGTACCCTGGTCACTGCAACCTCGGAAACAGGTCGAGGGATAATTCGGTACAAATTTAGATATTCTTGCTGGAACCAGGTACCAGCGCATTAAAACTTTATAGTTTGTTTCAAGCGCTACCACATTTTGGGAAGAAGATTTGGTGGTGGCCCATATAGCAGACCATTCTTCAGGAGAGAGAGAAATATTTAGGTCCTTGGACCACTGTGCAGCGTATAGAGGGAGGTCAGCTGATAGGGTGGAGAAGTGGCTATATAGGCTAGATATAATGCCTGGGGCATGAGGGTCTGCTGCGCAGATTTTCTCGTATATAGATTGGGTGGTCAGACTAGTGCACGGGCCGACTATTGATTTGGCAAAGTGGAGTACTTGAAGATAACGGAAAGATTCAGAGGTTGGGAGTAAGGCACTGGATTGGAGATCTGAAAAAGATTTAAAGGTGGAGTTGGCAGTAAGATCGCATATTTTAGTTATGCCCGCTTGCGACCAGCGAGAAAAGGTGCTGGGTTGAGTGTAGGCAGGGTAGAATGAAGGGTGGTGTAAGAAGGATAATAAAGGGTTATGCGGAGAGATCAGTTTGAAGGGGTCGCGTAGCCTGTCCCATAGCTTTAAGGAGTGGTAGGTGATGGGGTTGGTAATATGACCACGGACGGGAGGGGGTAGCCATAGAATGTTATTAACTGTTAGTGGGTAAAGGTCTATAGCTTCGAGGGAGACCCATTTCGGGGTTTCAGTAAGTGCATGTAATAGAGCTAGTTGGGCTAATTGGGCTGCCTGGTAATATTTGTCAAAGTTCGGGATGCCCAGGCCCCCGTGTAGTTTATGGCGAAGAAGGATAATTTTCGGGATTCTGGGTTTGGTGAGGCCCCATATATATTTAAAGACTCTAGATTGAATAATCCGGTGGAAGTAAGAAGGAACATCGATTGGGATGACTCTATATAGATATAATAGTTTGGGAAGCAAGGACATCTTAACAGCGGCCACCCGCCCCAGCCAGGAAACACACAAAGGTTTCCAGGTGTCCAAGATAGATGACAATTGTGCCAGCATGGGGAGATAGTTAGCTTGGTATAAAGAGGTTGGGTTTCCGGTCAGTTTTATGCCAAGGTACGGGAGAGAGGTAGCAGACCAAGTAAAGGGGAAGTTTAGTTGTAAATGGGTGACTTCGTGGGGTGGGAGAGACACATTAAGAGCTTTAGACTTTGTTTGATTAACCTCCAAACCTGAAATGGAGGCAAATTTATCCAGGGTTTGAATAAGGTTAGGGAGAGTGGTGCGGGGTGAGGTCACAAATAAAAGTGCATCATCTGCAAAGAGGCAGATTTTATGCGAGGTGGAAGCGATTTCTAGTCCTTTAATATTAATGTTTGTTCTAATCAGAGCTGCCACTGGTTCGATAGCTAATGCAAAAAGTAAAGGGGAAAGGGGGCATCCCTGTCTAGTACCTCTTGCTATAAGAAAACTGTCCGAGCGAAATCCCGAGTACCTAATATAAGCTTGCGGCTGGTTATAGAGGGAGTTTATCCACTGTAGAAAGTGTGGGCCAAAGCCCCAGCGTTTAAGAATGTAGTCTAGGTATGGCCAGGACACCGTGTCAAACGCCTTCCTTATATCAAGAGATAATAAATGCATTGGGATATGACGGGTTTTTGCAATATGCTGGAGGAGTATCACTCGTCTGATGTTATCGCTGGCTTGCCTACGGGGTATAAAGCCTACCTGGTCCTTGTTTATTAGTTTGCCGATAAGAGGGTTGAGGCGAAGTGCCAATATTTTAGCCAGGAGTTTGATGTCCAGGTTAAGTAGGGAGATGGGTCTAAAATTAGACCAAAGGGAATTATCAGTGTTAGGTTTGGGTATCATTGCTATAATAGCTGTCAGTGTGTCTCGGCCAAAGACCTGATTCTGAAGTAGGGAGTTGAACGTTTTACTTAAGATGGGGGCTAGAGTTGTAGCAAATTTTTTGAAGTATGTGGCTGATAGTCCATCTGGGCCTGGCCTCTTATGGGGTTTGAGGGTTTTTATCGCTGCAAGGACTTCTTCTGTAGAAATGGGTGCCTCTAAGGGTTCACGGTCTGAGTCCGAGAGAGCAGGCAAAGGGGTGTCGTGAAGGAGTGAGTCAGCGGCAGAGTGGGAAAAGGTAGATTTAGCTTTATAGAGGTCTTCTAGACGCTTGCGGAATTCCTTTAGAATTTTGATAGGGTTACTAGTGTATGTATTTTTCTCGATCCGTAATCTGATGGGAACATGGTTCCGTTCTGGTCGACGGAGACGCATGGCTAGGAAAGTATCGGGTTTGTTGGCCTTAGTGTAAATGGTATGGCTGGATCTGTGGATGGCCTTATCAGCCGATTCAGCCAGCAGCAGATCCAGTTCAGTTCTGGATTTTTCCATTGCTATCCTATGGGGCTCAGTCTGGGTTTTCTGGAACTGAAGAAAGTTCTGGTGGTACTCCTTCTCAAGGTTGGCTAGTTGGAGCTTCTTATCTCATTTAAGATGTGTAGATACTGATATGCATGTGCCTCGGATTACCGGTTTGTGTGCCTCCCAGAGGAGAACTGGAGAGATATCAGGAGTATTATTATGACGCAGGTAATCTCCAAGGGCCACCTGAATGTCAAGGCAGTATGACGGATTAGTAAGATGAGCTTCATTAATACACCAGGAGCGGTCGCTGGTTTGGGGAATCAGAGAGGAAACCGTGGTAAGGACTGCACAGTGGTCCGACCATGGTATAGGTTGTATAGAGGAGTTGACAAGTGTTGGGGAGGACGCAACCGAGAGGAATATGTGATCGATCCTAGAAAAGGATTTATGGGGATATGAGTAGAACGTGTAGTTCTTCTTCGTTGGGTTGCATTCTCGCCAAGTGTCAAGCAATGAGGCTTGTTGCAGTAATTTTCTAAAGCGTGTGGAAGAGGCATACTGGTCTGGAGCATATGGGGATTTATCCATATGTGGCTGAAGTATTGAGTTAGAGTCGCCGCAAAGGATCACCGTGCCCCTGCAATGTGTCCGGATGACTTGTAGGAGGTGAGAAAAGAAGGGGTTTGGGTTATCATTTGGGGCATAATAGGAGACCAAGGTAGTTTCCACTTCTTGAAGCATGCCTACAAGGATTATATAGCGACCTTCCGGATCTTTGATTTCTGAGATTAATACGAAAGGGAGGGATTGGTGAAGGGCTATGAGTACACCGCGCTTTTTCACATTAGCCGAGGCAGTATACACTTGAGGGTATCGGGGGCTAAAGAATTTTGGTGTCGCTTGCGTCGTGTAATGAGTTTCCTGGAGGGCTACAATACTAGCTTTTAATGCTATGAATGTTTGGAAGGCCTTAACTCTCTTATGCGGTGAGTTGAGTCCCTTTACATTAAGGGAAAGAATGTTCAGGGGGGCCATGGGGAAGGAGAGGAGATATTAGGCAGAAGGGCCCCAAGGGCCCCGCAGCCCCGCCGACAAGGATCAGGAAAAGAGGAGATACAATGGAGAAGGGAGGGAAGAAAGGGGAAAAGGAGAGGGTAGTAGTTGTAAGGCAAATGAATGAATAGATATAGGAAGTGGCAATGGGGTTTGGTCGCCCGACCAGGTAGTGGACAGACTCGCCAGTCGGCCAGCCGACTCGCGAGTGTGCACACCATGCAGAGGGGGGGGGCAATGACAGCCTCCCGCCGCTAAAGGGGGATTGTGGTTAAAGTTTTTAAAAGTTAAACCAACAAGAAGTAACAGGAAAGACAGTGGTTATGCAGGTATTGCTATGTAACCTATGTTTGTCTGGAGGCACACGGACCTCCAGATTGACTCTGTGGAGACATGGTACAGGGACACACAAATACTCAGGTAGGGTGTATCCGTATACATATATCCTCCCATAAGCATTTAAAGTGAGAAACAGAGAAAGAAAACAAGTTACTGTTCATAACATTTCAATTTACCAAGGTCAAGCACTAACAGACAAAGAATAGGCGGCAGTGTCCGGGTCGCCGCACGCGCCCAGGGAGTGCCCCGAGCACATGCGGCGAGCCAGAAAACAGGCGCCAACCAAAATGTCACACAGTGAATGTTGTGCAGGAATCATAGTACATTTTCCCAAAAAGGAGAAATGGCACAGGGACACACAAATACTCAGGCAGGGTGTATCCGTATACACATATCGTCCTATAAGCATTTAAAGTAATAAACAGAGAAAGAGAACAAATAACCGGTAATGATATTTCAATTTACCAAAATCATGCCCAAATGGACAAAAAAATAGGCGGTATCGTCCGGGTCGCCGCATGCACCCAGGGAAAGCCCTGAGCCCATGCGGCGAGCCAGAAAACAGGCGCCAACCAAAATGTTATGTAGTGAATGTTGTGCAAGAATCATAGTACATTTTCCCCAAAAAGGGGACACCGTAGGAAAAGGAAGAAAAAAAAAAATATATAACCTTCCTGGTTTTCCTGAGTAGTAAGGTAAAAAAATAAAACAATAATAATAATGAAAAAAGAGGGGAGAAAAGTGTATAACACTTGTTGATGAGAAAGGGAATATAAAAGATTCATGGGGCCTGAGCCCCCGCAACCCCGGGAAGAGGGGGGTAGGTGGACTGCACAGACATCCCCCATACCATTAGGGGGTGTCTATCACAGGACAGTCCCCCTTTAACTTGATTGAAGAGTTATCATCACGTCATAAAGTATAGGTTAGCTTCAATCAAGGGGCCTCCGGTGGCAAAAAGTGGTTGTGAAAGGAGCAAAAGTAAATTCAACGTGGAGAGTAGACTTGTCGGTCCCGGGAGATGTCCCTGGGTGGGCGAGCTGGTGTACCTCTATGGATGGATGAAGGGCCAGGATTAGATCTCCTTGGAGTGGTATTATAGGGATGCGTTGCTGCCCGGGCGGGGGTGCGAGGCAGTGTCGTCTCCGCAGGTTGCTCCGGGGTAGTTAGGTGCAGGGACTCAAGAAGATGTTGGAGGGATTCCGGTGATGTGGAGGAGTGTTGCTGGCCCTGGTAGGAGAATTGCAAAGCAAAAGGGAAGCGCCAGGTGTATTTAAGTTGGTGCTGCAAGAGAATCTGGAGTTGTGGTTTCATGGCACGGCGTTTAGCAATTGTAGATGGAGCTAGGTCAGAGAACAATTGATACGTGTGACCCTGGAACAGGAGAGTGTCCTTATTGCGGGCAGCAGCTAGGAGTTGTTCCTTTGTACGGAAAAAGTGCAGTTTAATGATAATATCTCGCGGAGGCCCGTCTTGCTGTCGGCGGGTCAGGGCCCTGTGTATTCTATCGAATTCCAAGCGTTCTATTGGTATAGCAGGTGATAGTTCTTGGAATAGGGCCGTTGAGAAAGATTGTAGGTCTTCCACATTTTCTGGGATACCTCTCAGGCGTAGATTTGATCTACGGGAGCGATTTTCAGCGTCCTCGAGACGTGAGAGTAGCATGTTGTTCTCATCACGGAGGGCTGCCTGCTCTTGAACCTGCTCTTGGAGTGTAAGCTCTATATCATCTACCCTGGTTTCCAGGTCTGCCGTGCGCTGGCCTAGCTCCCTGATCTCACGTGACAGCCTGCTTGTTATCTGATCAGATGTAGTTTTTAAGGCCTTTTGCAGCATGGCTTCCATAAACTGTAGAAAATCACCCTGGGACATACCTGAGGAGGGCAGGAAGGAAGGACCGCTGATGGTGGACTCATCCCCGCTGTCGGCGGTGGCTTGTTCTGGCTTGTCTGGTGAGGCAACGTGCTGTTTAGTCAGGGCCTTCGCCGCCATCTTGGACGAGGCGCGGGCCAGGGCGTCTTTGATCGGTTTAGATTTGGATCTACCGCGATGGCCGGTTAAAACCATCCCAGACGATGCTGTGGCCGTTCCGGAGGCTGTATTCAGCAAAAGCGGGGTTGCAGGGCGGCTCAGGCGCGGTGTATGATCTCGATGTTGCGGCGGGAGGTGCGGAGCTCTAGTGGAACACGTCCGCCATACAGAGCCTCGCGCATGCGCCCCCACAGATGTGTAATTTTAAACATAGTTGTGATTTTAATAAGACATTTCTCGCAGACAGCATGGACATACCTAAAATTAAACCGCAAAACACATTCTGCTTTTCCTCCTAAAGTAGAACTGTAGGCAAAACTTTTTTCCTTTCCTTTTTGAATAACCCCTGTTGGTTTATTTTTTGCAATCTGTGCCCCAGTGGGAAGAATTTTCTTCACTTCTTGTCCCATAGCCAAAACAGGAAGCAAGAGGAAATCCCTGCAAATTTGGGGAATCCCTTTGGGACCTCCAAGCCACCAGAACTAGTGTCTCCATTGGAAGATCCTTTTATTACTTTTCTAGGGACAACCCAAAATTTGGGATTTCCTTTTTCTTTCACTTTCTCACTTTCAATGATAATGATATATACAAAGCAAATAGAGTGGGCGACTCTCTCTAAGGCACAGACACCAATGAAAAAAAAATCCCTTTCCACTCTATCCAAAAAAAAAAAAAAAATTTGCTTTTAGAGCCCTGTAATGCTTCAGGCAGTGTAACTATAATGGTTGGTGTGGATCACAGCTTCGGAAGTCTATGAATGAATATGGTATACTACACAGTTAACTTCAATTTGACAGACATCAGGAAGGAAGACTCAGATAAATTGGAAAATCAAGTGGTTTTATTTAGTGTGGTTATACACAGCCATAAGCAGCAGTACACAGGAATACAGTTTATAGTAAACAAAAGGATACTTGCTGTGAGTGGACTTCTGGTGTTGGTGTCACCCAGTGGCTTCTGGAGAGATATACTGGTCTCCTATTGTAGTGGTATAGGTAGGGAGTTTTGCCAGCAGAGTAGGCTGGCTGAGGGTAGGTCAGTGGAGAGCCTCTGACTACCAGTGAGGAAGGGGCTCTGACCGGCCCAAAATCTGTAAGTTAGAGGGGCTCTGTCTGGCCCAAAAGCGAGGAGGCAGATGGGGCTCTGTCCGGCCCAAAAAGAGAGATGGCAGTCGGGGCTCTGTCCGACCCAATAGAGAGATGGAAGTCGGGGCTCTGACCGGCCCAATAGTGAGTGAAGATGGCAGTCTTCTGATAGAGGTATTTGATTTATGGCTAATTTCACACTGAGGTGCTTTACAGGCGATATAGTGCTAAAAATAGCGCCTGCAAAGCGCCTCTCCTCTCACTCCAGTGTGAAAGCCCGAGTGCTTACACACTGGAGCAATGCGCTGGCAGGACGCTCAAAAAAGTCCTGCAAGCAGCATCTTTGAGGTGCTGTAGTAGTGGTGTATACACCACTCCTAAAGCGCCCCTGCCCATTGAAATTAATGGGCAGCACCGCCGAAGCGCCGGAAAATGGTTTTCTTTTCATTTTTTTTAGGCACTTTTTTGGGCGCCTAAGTGCTTAGAGCCCTTTCACACTGAAAAAGTGCCTGCAAATCTCACGAAAACCTATTTCCATTGAAATCAATGAAAGCTTTCTCAGTGGGGCGGTGTGCTGGCGGGGAGGTGAAAAAACTGTGCAAGCAGCATCTTTGGAGCTTGTTTGGAGCGCTAAAAAAAGTGCCTCAAAAGCACCTCTCTCCATTGAAATTAATGCCTGAAAAGCACTTTAAAAGGGCCTCAAAATGGTTCTTGAAGCAGTTTTTAAGTCACGTGACCTTCAAAAAAGTGTGCCGCTTACGCCTGAAAAGCGTTGCAATAGCACCCCAAAAGCACTCAGCGTTTATGGGCAGTTTTCAAGTGCCTCAATGTGAAAGGGCTCTTATATTTTTAGTATGGAGATACCACATGTGGGAGAATTGTTCACTGTCTAGCCATATGGAAGCCCAAAATCTAAGGAGCACATTTCAGGCATTCAAGGGGCATAAATTCTGCATCTGATTTCCTGACTAACTCTCACATTTTTGGAAGCCCTGAAATGCCAGGAGAGTAGAAACATCTTGAAAATGACCACATTTTAACTATGAATTCATTTTTGAATGCATTTTTCATGTTCTTTGTTCACATTCTAAGAACTTGTGGTATGAGCAGGGGCCTCATATTCCTTTTGTATTGAACTGTATTGTAATTGTACTGTCCCCCTTTACAAGGTAAAACGCTGTGAACGATATAAATCCTGAAATACAATATAATAATAATAGTTCCCATACCACACCTTTTTTTAAATACCTCACAGTAGCTGTTTTCTGTGTAGCGGACCCCCCATAATTGGGGTCGCTATGCCTAAATTTAAGGGGTAGCTTGAGCAAATAGTTAGGCTCAGGCTGTTTGAATTCTTTAAATTGGTTTCTGCTTTGTTGTGGTGTTGCCTGGCAGTACAGTTCCTTTGACCTGTGGGGGGCGCTGTCACTCAGGTCTCAGGTTGAACCACAGGTAGCATTGCAGCGTGATTGGGTGTCCTCTCTCGGCAGGCGTGCAGTGGGCGTGGTCTACCCACTGTGCATGCCGGGAGAGGGTACTTAAGGGGCAGACGCCATTAGGTCTGGAGTTCAGAGGTGATCCAGAGGACCCCTTGGTCCTAGGCACGTACCCCACCTTCGATGGCCCTCATGGCCAGGGGTACGTGTGTGTGTGTGTTCAGTCCCGGGCACCTTGATCCAATTTGCTACAGCAGGGGAAAGAATTCCTTCCTGATCCCCCGAGAGGCAATCTGATTTTCCCTGGATCAACATTACCTATAAAATGTTAGTACCCAGTTATGTACATTTAGGAAATTATCCAGGCCTTTTTTAAAGCAATCTACTGAGCTAGCCAGAACCACCTCTGGAGGGAGTCTATTCCACATTTTCACAGCTCATACTGTGAAAAAACCTTTCCGTATTTGGAGATTAAATCTTTTTTCCTCTAGACGTAAAGAGCGCCCCCTTGTCCTCTGTGATGACCTTAAAGTGAATAACTCAACACTAGGGATGAGCTCGGTGTTCGAGTCGAACGCATGTTCGACTCGAACATCAGCTGTTCGCATGTTCGGCGAAACCAGAACTTTGTGGGCCGTTCGCTCCAAATTCGTGTGACGCGAACGGCCCACAATACACTGCGCCATCGCAGTGCATTGCCGGTGCTGTGATTGGCCAAGCATGCACTGTGACCCTGCATACTTGGCCAATCACAGCGCTGGCAGCGAGGAGAGCCATAATTGGCCACAGGCAGGATGCCTGTGGCCAATTTTAGCTCAGGGGGGTTTAGTACACGCCCCACACTATAAAAGGCCGCCAGTGCGGCGGCCTTGTGTAGTGTGTTGGCGTGCAGGGACAGAGAAGGATAGGCAGGGAAAGTGTCTTTGATATTTTTTCATTAAACTTGTGCATTGACAGTGTGTTGGTATACAGGGACAGAGAAGAATAGGCAGGGACAGTGTCAGTGATATTCTTTCATTAATCTTGTGCTTTTACAGTGTGTTGGTATACAGGGACAGAGAAGAATAGGCAGGGACAGTGTCAGTGATATTCTTTCATTAACCTTGTGCATTTACAGTGTGTTGGTATACAGGGACAGAGAAGGATAGGCAAGGGACAGTGTCAGTGTCATTTTTGCTAAATCTCCTACACAGTATACACCTGAAGCTACCCCTTATTGCTCATGTTTTTTTTCTTTTGTGTTACACTAACAGGCATCTGCAGCAGTTACAGTGGGCGTAGTGTGCCTCCTGCACAGTCTACACCTAAAGCTACCCCTTATTGCTGTGTTTTCCTGTTGTGTAACACAGGCAGACATCTGCAGCAGTTACAGTGGGTGTAGTGTGCCTCCTGCACAGTATACACCTGAAGCTACCCCTTATTGCTTGTGATTTTTTTTCTTTTGTGTTACACTAACAGGCATCTGCAGCAGTTACAGTGAGCGTAGTGTGCCTCCTGCACAGTATACACCTGAAGCTACCCCTTATTGCTGTGTTTTCCTGTTGTGTAACACAGGAAGACATCTGCAGCAGTTACAGTGGGTGTAGTGTGCCTCCTGCACAGTAAACACCTGAAGCTACCCCTTATTGCTTGTGTTTTTTTTCTTTTGTGTTACACTAACAGGCATCTGCAGCAGTTACAGTGGGCGTAGTGTGCCTCCTGCACAGTATACACATGAAGCTACCCATTATTGCTGTGTTTTCCTGTTGTGTAACACAGGCAGACATCTGCAGCAGTTACAGTGGGTGTAGAGTGCCTCCTGCACAGTATACACCTGAAGCTACCCCCTTATTGCTGTGTTTTCCTGTTGTGTAACACAGGCAGGCATCTGCAGCAGCTACAGCGGGTGTGGTGTGCCTCCTGCACAGTATACACCTGAAGATACCCCTTATTGCTCGTGTTTTTTTTTCTTTTGTGTTACACTAACAGGCATCTGCAGCAGTTACAGTGGGCGTAGTGTGCCTCCTGCACAGTAAACACCTGAAGCTACCCCTTATTGCTGTGTTTTCCTGTTGTGTAACACAGGCAGACATCTGCAGCAGTTACAGTGGGTGTAGTGTGCCTCCTGCACAGTATACACCTGAAGCTACCCCTTATTGCTCGTGTTTTTTTTCTTTTGTGTTACACTAACAGGCATCTGCAGCAGTTACAGTGGGCGTAGTGTGCCTCCTGCACAGTATACACCTAAAGCTACCCCTTATTGCTGTGTTTTCCTGTTGTGTAACACAGGCAGACATCTGCAGCAGTTACAGTGGGTGTAGTGTGCCTCCTGCACAGTAAACACCTGAAGCTACCCCTTATTGCTTGTGGTTTTTTTTCTTTTGTGTTACACTAACAGGCATCTGCAGCAGTTACAGTGGGCGTAGTGTGCCTCCTGCACAGTATACACCTGAAGCTACCCCCTTATTGCTGTGTTTTCCTGTTGTGTAACACAGGCAGGCATCTGCAGCAGTTACAGTGGGTGTGGTGTGCCTCCTGCACAGTATACACCTGAAGCTACCCCTTATTGCTCATGTTTTTTTTCTTTTGTGTTACACTAACAGGCATCTGCAGCAGTTACAGTGGGCGTAGTGTGCCTCCTGCACAGTATACACCTGAAGCTACCCCTTATTGCTGTGTTTTCCTGTTGTGTAACACAGGCAGACATCTGCAGCAGTTACAGTGGGTGTAGTGTGCCTCCTGCACAGTATACACCTGAAGATACCCCTTATTGCTCGTGGTTTTTTTCTTTTGTGTTACACTAACAGGCATCTGCAGCAGTTACAGTGGGCGTAGTGTGCCTCCTGCACAGTATACACCTGAAGCTACCCCTTATTGCTGTGTTTTCCTGTTGTGTAACACAGGCAGACATCTGCAGCAGTTACAGTGGGTGTAGTGTGCCTCCTGCACAGTATACACCTGAAGCTACCCCTTATTGCTCGTGTTTTTTTTCTTTTGTGTTACACTAACAGGCATCTGCAGCAGTTACAGTGGGTGTAGTGTGCGTCCTGCACAGTATACACCTGAAGCTACCCCTTATTGCTGTGTTTTCCTGTTGTGTAACACAGGCAGACATCTGCAGCAGTTACAGTGGGTGTAGTGTGCCTCCTGCACAGTATACACCTGAAGCTACCCCTTATTGCTCGTGTTTTTTTTTTTTTGTGTTACACTAACAGGCATCTGCAGCAGTTACAGTGGGTGTAGTGTGCCTCCTGCACAGTATACACCTGAAACTACCCCTTATTGCTGTGTTTTCCTGTTGTGTAACACAGGCAGGCATCCACAGAAGTTACAGTGGGTGTAGTATGCCTCCTGCACAGTATACACCTAAAGCTACCCCTTATTGCTGTGTTTTCCTGTGGTGTAACACAGGCAGACATCTGCAGCAGTTACAGTGGGTGTAGTGTGCCTCCTGCACAAAATACACCTGAAGCTACCCCTTATTGCTTGTGTTTTTTTTATTTTGTGTTACACTAACAGGCATCTGCAGCAGTTACAGTGGGCGTAGTGTGCCTCCTGCACAGTATACACCTGAAGCTACCCCTTATTGCTGTGTTTTCCTGTTGTGCAACACAGGCAGACATCTGCAGCAGTTACAGTGGGTGTAGTGTGCCTCCTGCACAGTATACACCTGAAGCTACCTTTTATTGCTGTGTTTTCCTGTTGTGTAACACAGACAGGCATCTGCAGCAGTTACAGTGGGTGTGGTGTGCCTCCTGCACAGTATACACCTGAAGCTACCCCTTATTGCTCGTGTTTTTTTTCTTTTGTGTTACACTAACAGGCATCTGCAGCAGTTACAGTGGGCGTAGTGTGCTTCCTGCACAGTATACACCTGAAGCTACCCCTTATTGCTGTGTTTTCCTGTTGTGTAACACAGGCAGACATCTGCAGCAGTTACAGTGGGTGTAGTGTGCCTCCTGCACAGTATACACCTGAAGCTACCCCTTATTGCTCGTGTTTTTTTCTTTTGTGTTACACTAACAGGCATCTGCAGCAGTTACAGTGGGTGTAGTGTGCCTCCTGCACAGTATACACCTGAAGCTACCTCTTATTGCTGTGTTTTCCTGTTGTGTAACACAGACAGGCATCTGCAGCAGTTACAGTGGGTGTGGTGTGCCTCCTGCACAGTATACACCTGAAGCTACCCCTTATTGCTCATGTTTTTTTTTTCTTTTGTGTTACACTAACAGGCATCTGCAGCAGTTACAGTTGGTGTAGTGTGCCTCCTGCACAGTATACACCTGAAGCTACCCCTTATTGCTGTGTTTTCCTATTGTGTAACACAGGCAGGCATCTGCAGCAGTTACAGTGGGTGTAGTGTGCCTCCTGCACAGTATACACCTGAAACTACCCCTTATTGCTGTGTTTTCCTGTTGTGTAACACGGGCAGGCATCTACAGCAGTTACAGTGGGTGTAGTGTGCCTCCTGCACAGTATACACCTAAAGCTACCCCTTATTGCTGTTTTTTTCTGTGGTGTAACACAGGCAGACATCTGCAGCAGTTACAGTGGGTGTAGTGTGCCTCCTGCACAGTATACACCTGAAGCTACCCCTTATTGCTCGTGTTTTTTTTATTTTGTGTTACACTAACAGGCATCTGCAGCAGTTACAGTGGGCGTAGTGTGCCTCCTGCACAGTATACACCTGAAGCTACCCCTTATTGCTGTGTTTTCCTGTTGTGCAACACAGGCAGACATCTGAAGCAGTTACAGTGGGTGTAGTGTGCCTCCTGCACAGTATACACCTGAAGCTACCCCTTATTGCTGTGTATTCCTGTTGTGTAACACAGACAGGCATCTGCAGCAGTTACAGTGGGTGTAGTGTGCCTCCTGCACAGTATACACCTGAAGCTTCCCCTTATTGCTTGTGTTTTTTTTTCTTTTGTGTTACACTAACAGGCATCTGCAGCAGTTACAGTGGGTGTAGTATGCCTCCTGCACAGTATACACCTGAAGCTACCCCTTATTGCTCGTGGTTTTTTTCTTTTGTGTTACACTAACAGGCATCTGAAGCAGTTACAGTGGGCGTAGGGTGCCTCCTGCACAGTATACACCTGAAGCTACCCCTTATTGCTGTGTTTTCCTGTTGTGTAACACAGGCAGACATCTGCAGCAGTTACAGTGGGTGTAGTGTGCCTCCTGCACAGTATACACCTGAAGCTACCCCTTATTGCTCGTGGGTTTTTTCTTTTGTGTTACACTAACAGGCATCTGCAGCAGTTATAGTAGGCGTAGTGTGCCTCCTGCACAGTATACACCTGAAGCTACCCCTTATTGCTGTGTATTCCTGTTGTGTAACACAGACAGGCATCTGCAGCAGTTACAGTGGGTGTAGTGTGCCTCCTGCACAGTATACACCTGAAGCTTCCCCTTATTGCTCGTGTTTTTTTTCTTTTGTGTTACAATAACAGGCATCTGCAGCAGTTACAGTGGGTGTAGTGTGCCTCCTGCACAGTATACACCTGAAGCTACCCCTTATTGCTCTTGGTTTTTTTCATTTTTTTTTAATACAAACGTTTTTTTTATTGGGTATAGACAGAAAAAAAAGCACATATCTTATCGGGATGCAACCCACACATATAACATAAAAATTACATTGCAACATATAATATCGAGAGGAAAAGAGCATAAGAGTATCAGTCACAGGGGCAGAAACTAAATGTGTTACTCGAGGTCAGGCCCAGTGACGGCCCTTCGGGTGCATCCCAGGGTTCAAACAGAAAGAAAATTCTATTTATGCTTAAAAGAAATCAAGAAGGAAACAGGATTAGAGGGGAATAAGGGAGAATCTCCATGGAAGGATAAGAACGAAGGGAAAGAAAGATTAGGGAAAAGAAAAAGCTTAGACAGGTACATGGGTAGAAAGGGGAAAACAACCTGTTGAAAAATAAACTTTAATCTGCTACTTCTGGTATGAATAATTTGACCGACCCAGTATCAAACAAAAAGAAAAAGTATAGATGTACTCCTAGTAGGGTTGGGATCACATGTCCTGACCATCTCCTAGTATCCCCAGGCCCAGGGCCCAAAGGAAACGGGAGAATATGGAGTACCTATCTGACCATACAGAGGCGGCCTCACCAGAGGCAGTGCGTTGGTCACAGTATAGCCACTCCTGTCGACCACGCCGCCCATTTATTATGGAAGGTCTGCATGGTGTCCATGATAGTGTGATAGATCCTCTCCATAAGACGGATAGACTCCATCCGCTGGAGTACCTGTGTCCATGGAACTGACTGGGACCGCCAATTCAAGGCTATGGCCCAATGAGCTGCACAGAATAGGGTATTCACTAATCTCTGGGTATGGGGAGGCAGACCCGGTATAGTGGCAAAGAGCAAACACATCGGGGCCGTCAGGTCTAGGATGGTGCCCGCAATCTGCGCCACCCTGGATGCCACCTGGCTCCATAGGTGCCTCAGATGAGGGCAACCCCAAAACGTGTGCAGAAGGGTGCCAGGGCTCTGGCAGCCCCTAAAGCACGTCTCCTGAACTGTAGGGTAGTATTTATGAACTCTATCTGGAGTGAGGTACCACCTCGTATGTAGTTTAAGTACTGTCTCCTTAGTGGCTATGGAGCGGGTACATCTGTGCATATTCTGTAGCATGTCGCTCCAGTCTTCTGGGGGGAATGCCACACCCAGGTCTGATTCCCAAAGGGTCATAGCCGAGGACTTAACTGGAAGCTGAGAATCATTCAGTGACATATATATTGTAGAGATCGTTCCCTTGCCTCTAGCACCATTCTGGCAGATTGTTTCATACTGGGATAAGTTGGATCTAGTGTTCAATGTGAATAGGGATTCGAAAAAGTGCCTAATTTGTAGGAATCTAAAGAATTCCGTTCCCGGGGCTTCGAACTGCTCTTGGAGTTGTGTAAATGAACAGAAATGTGTGCCTTGCGATAGTGCTTTTAATGTCAAGAGGGAGTTTTGTACCCACCAATAGGGATGAGCTTCGAGTTCGAGTCGAACTCATGTTCGACTCGAACATTGCCTGTTCGCCCGTTCGCCGAACAGCGAACAAATTGGGGTGTTCGCGGCAAATCGAAAAATCTATGGGAGAAATCTAAAGTGCTAATTATAAAGGCTTATATGCAAGTTATTGTCCTAAAAAGTGTTTGGGGACCGGGGTCCTGCCCCAGTGGACATGTATCAATGCAAAAAGAAGTTTTAAAAACGGCCGTTTTTTCGGGAGCAGTGATTTTAATAATGCTTAAAATTAAAAAATAAAAGTGAAATATTCCTTTAAATTTCGTACCTGGGGGGTGTGTATGATATGCATGTAAAGTGGCGCATGTTTCCCGTGCTTAGAACTGTCCCTGCAAAAAATGTCATTTTTGAAAGAAAAAAAGTCATTTAAAACTGACTCGCGGCTATTAATGAATTGTCGGCTCCCGGCAATACATACAAAAGTCATTGATAAAAAAAAAAAAAAAGCGTGGGGGTTCCCCAGAATTCAATTACCAGGCCCTTCAGGTCTGGAATGGATATTAAGGGGAACCCCGCCGCAAATTTAAAAAAAAATTGACGTGGGGTTCCCCCAAATATCCATTCCAGGCCCTTCAGATCTGGCATGGATTTTAAGGGGAACTCCACCCCAAATTTAAAAAAAAATGGCGTGGAGTCCCCCTAAAAATCCATACCAGACCCCTTATCCGAGCACGCAACCTGGCCGGCCGCAGGGGAAAAGGGGAGGACGAGAGAGCGGCCCCCCCTCCCTCCTGAACCGTACCAAGCCACATGCCCTCAACATGGGGAGGATGTCCCCATGTTGATGGGGACAAGGGCCTCATCCCCACAACCCTTGCCCGGTGGTTGTGGGGGTCTGCGGGTGGGGGGCTTATCGGAATCTGGAAGACCCCTTTAACAAAGGGGACCCCCAGATCCCGCCCCCCTATGTGAATTGGTAAGGGGTACATAGTACCCCTACCATTTCACGAAGAAAGCGTAAAAAAATGTTTAAAAAAACACACAAACACCTTGAAAAAGTCCTTTATTTAAAAAAAAAAACAAAAAAACATTCCAGCGGTGAAATCCAGTGTCCCGCGGCGATCCCGATGTCCAGAGCTGTCCTTCATTGGTTGTGCCTGAGCGGACCTGATGGGGAACTCCCTCTCAGTACTTTAAATGTATAGACCCGCCCCTTCTAAAGTTCCCCATCAGGTCCGCTCAGCGGACCAGATGCGGAACATGACAAGGGGCGGATCTATACATGTATTACCAAAGTGAGAGCAGTTCCCCATCAGGTCCGCCCCCTCGGTATGTCGGACCCGCCTACGTCATTGGCTTGAGCGGGGAACTTCCTTCACTGTGTAATTTAAATTTACATAGTGAAGGAAGTTCCCCGCTCAAGCCAATGACGTAGGCGGGTCCGACATACCGAGGGGGCGGACCTGATGGGGGACTGCTCTCACTTTGGCAATACATGTATAGACCCGCCCCTTCTCATGTTCCGCTTCTCGTCCGCTGAGCGGACCTGATGGGGAACTTTAGAAGGGGCGGGTCTATACATTTAAAATACTGAGAGGGAGTTCCCCATCAGGTCCGCTCAGGCACAACCAATGAAGGACAGCGCTGGACATCGGGATCGCCGCGGGACACTGGATTTCACCGCTGGAATGTTTTTTTTTTTTTTTTTTTTTTTTAAATAAAGGACTTTTTCAAGGTGTTTGTGTGTTTTTTTAAACATTTTTTTACGCTTTCTTCGTGAAATGGTAGGGGTACAATGTACCCCTTACCAATTCACATAGGGGGGGCGGGATCTGGGGGTCCCCTTTGTTAAAGGGGTCTTCCAGATTCCGATAAGCCCCCCGCCCGCAGACCCCCACAACCACCGGGCAAGGGTTGTGGGGATGAGGCCCTTGTCCCCATCAACATCCTCCCCATGTTGAGGGCATGTGGCTTGGTACGGTTCAGAAGGGGGGGGGGCGCTCTCTCGTCCCCCCCTTTTCCCCTGCGGCCGGCCAGTTTGCGTGCTCGGATAAGGGGTCTGGTATGGATTTTTAGGGGGACTCCACGCCATTTTTTTTTTAAATTTGGGGTGGAGTTCCCCTTAAAATCCATGCCAGATCTGAAGGGCCTGGAATGGATATTTGGGGGAACCCCACGTCAATTTTTTTTTTAAATTTGCGGCGGGGTTCCCCTTAATATCCATTCCAGACCTGAAGGGCCTGGTAATTGAATTCTGGGGAACCCCCACGCTTTTTTTTTTTTTTTTATCAATGACTTTTGTATGTATTGCCGGGAGCCGACAATTCATTAATAGCCGCGAGTCAGTTTTAAATGCATTTTTTTCTTTCAAAAATGACATTTTTTGCAGGGACAGTTCTAAGCACGGGAAACATGCGCCACTTCACATGCATATCATACACACCCCCCAGGTACGAAATTTAAAGGAATATTTCACTTTTATTTTTTCATTTTAAGCATTATTAAAATCACTGCTCCCGAAAAAACGGCAGTTTTTAAAACTTTTTTTGCATTGATACATGTCCCCTGGGGCAGGACCCGGGTTCCCAAACACTTTTTAGGACAATAACTTGCATATTAGCCTTTATAATTAACACTTTAGATTTCGAACGTTCGAGTCCATTGTATTTAATAGGGTTCTAAAGTTTACACGAACATTTTGTCTGTTCGCAGGTTCTGGTGCGAACCGAACAGGGGGGTGTTCGGCTCATCCCTGCCCACCAATGGAAGCTCTCAGGGGATCGGAAAGCAGGGGGAAAACTAGGCGATCCCAGGAAGGTGGACAGGGGGGGTCTGCCAGACCTAAGTTTAAATTTGTGGTGATATAGGGACCAAAGGTGTATTGTCTGACCCACTACCATGTTTAGCGTGCCCAGTTCCCTGGGCTTAAGGCCCGTCTGCCAAAGAAGTCCCGGGAGGTAGTATGGGCTGACAGAGGACATTTCAAACTGTAGCCAGGGGATGCTGTCTGGTGCGGCATGCCACTGTGCCGTCTGGGCCAACCTGGCTGACAAGTAATACAACCAGATGTTAGGAAGTCCCAACCCCCCCTGTGAAGAGGGTCTGTGTGTGATAAGACCGCCATACCTAGGATGTTTATTGTTCCATAGAAACCCATTAATCTCACGTTGGATCTGCAACAGAGTATGCCGTGATACATAAAGGGGGAGAGCCCTAAAGAAGTAAAGCAATTACGGTAAAATGGACATTTTTACGGCTGTGACTCTGCCTAGGAGGGTGATGTGGAATGTAGACCATAGGCGTAACCATTGTCTGACTTTGGCGAAGATCTGGGGGTAGTTAGCGTTATATAATTCTCTTAGGGTGGGGGCTAGACGAATCCCGAGGTATTGGAGGGTTTTATTTGATACTGAAAAGCCAAAAGAAGATTTAAGGGCAGAGGTGACCCTGGGAGGGATATTGACAGGGAGGGCCGAACACTTGGAGAGGTTGACGCCAAGGCCCGAAAAAGTGTGAAAGGATTGGAGTGTAGAGATTAAATTAGGAGGAATACAAGGATATCATCCGCGTATAGGCTCACCTTATACTCCCCATCCCCCTTCTGATACCCCCTAATGTTCTGGTCTGTGATGATTGCCCTCGCCAAAGGCTCCACGGCCAGGGCAAACATCAAAGGGGACAGAGGGAAGCCCTGGCGTGTCCCCCTGCCCAGGGGGAAGTAATCCGAAGTGCAACCTGGGAGCTTAACGCATGTGTGAGGATTGTGGTACAGTGCCCTAAATCCATGAACAAACTCCCCTGAAAAACCAAACCTAGTCATGACCGCGTCCATATATGGCCACAGGACACTATCAAAGGCCTTGTGTATATCCAGGCCCAACAGAAGAACCTTGCGGGAAAATAGCTCCGCATCCTGGATAATGTCCGTCGCCAAGCGGATGTTGTCTGTGATTTGCCTAGAGGGGATGAATCCGGTTTGTTCGGGGCCAACCAGGGTGGAAATTATGGGGGCTAGTCTATCTGCAAGAACACGGCCTAGAATCTTAATGTCATTGTTAAGAACCGAAATTGGTCTGTAATTCTGGGGGAGGGAGTGATCCTTGTTAGGTTTAGGGATTAGGGTCATATTGGCTGCAAGCATTTCCTCTGGAAGTGAGTGGCCTTGCAATACGTGGTTGATTAATTTAGTCAATTTAGGGGCCAGCGTACCTGCAAATTTTTTATAGTAAGTCGCCGTATACCCATCTGGGCCCGGGGCTGTTGACGCTTTGAGCGACTTAATGACTGTCAGGACCTCCAGTTCTGTGCATGGGGCGTTCAAGTTGGTCAGTTGTTCGTGTGTCAAAGTCGGAAGTTGGATGGAGTTCAACCAGTCCTCAACTCCAGCAGGGGGGGGGAGAGGCTGGGGCAGATAGTAGAGAGCTGTAGAACGCGGTGAAAGTGTCAAGCACCTCCTTGGGGTGGGAGACCAGCTGGCCCGAGGTGTTACGCAATTTGTAGATATGGGTGGGCTGAAGAGAGTGATGTAGTTTACGTGAGAACATGGCCGAGGCAGCGTTTGAGTGCAATAGGAATCTCGCTTTGGCCCATCTAATAGATTTTTCTGTGTGGTCTGAGAGGATAGTATCCAATTCCACCCTCTTCTGGTCAATTTGTCTAAGAGTGTCCGGGGCGTGGGATTGTGCGTGTATATGGTACAGTTTTGCAAGGTCTGCAGTTAGGGTTTTAATTTTGTCTAACTTCTGTCTCTTCTTAATGGTGGCCAACTCTATCAGTCGGCCGCGAAGTACTGCCTTATGGGCCGCCCAGAGAATAGAGGGGGTGGTGTCTTCTACATCGTTCAGTCTGAAGTACTCTTCCAACTGATTCGCTACTTGCGTGGCTATGTCAGGGTCTGTCAATAGGGAGTCATTAAGCCTCCAGGAGGCTGTCAGGGGGGAAATGCCTACATGCAAAGTTTGAAAGGAGACCACCAGGTGGTCTGACCATGGGCATGGGTGTATAGTGGCCGCTGTGGAGTTGGCAAGTAAAATTGGGGAGCTGAAAATGTAATCTAGCCTTGCATAGCTCTCGTGAGGGGCTGAGTAATGTGTGTATTCCCTAGCTCCTGTATTGAGGGCCCTCCATGTGTCAATAAGTTGGAAAGTCTCCAGGGACCTCACTAGGGATTTGGGGAAGGCCTTAGAAGAGTGGGTAACCTTGCTTCTGTCCAGTGTAGAGTGGGCGACTAGATTGAAGTCACCTCCCACTATCATGTGTGGAGAAGTATATCTGTCCGAAATTTGGGTGAAGGACCTGAAAAAGGAACCCTGAGCAGTATTGGGGGCGTACACATTGGCGACTGTAAAGGCTTTGCCCTGGACATCACCTTGGAATTTCAAAAACCTGCTATCCGGGTCCTTGTAAACATGTTTGACATCAAAATGTACATTATTTCTGACAAATATGGCTACCCCTCTGGCTTTAGAGCTATACGTGGTATGGTAATGTAACTTAAATGACTTGTCAAAATAATTGGGGTGAGACATTGCTGAAAAATTAGTCTCTTGCAGGAGGACAATGTCCGCCCCCAATTGCTTATAATCTCGAAAGGCCTTCCTCCTCTTTTGTGCGGAATTAAAGCCTCTGACATTATGTGAGATAACCTTCAAACCCATAATATGGTTGGAACAAATTTAGCTTGGAGTGAGGCTGGTGAGATAGGTGCGAATGTCAGCCGCATAACCCACAGGCCCAGCACCAAAGCGGGTTGCCAAATTCCTGGATCATAGATCGGGGGCACGGTCAGCAGGTTAAGTGTAGCAGTAAAACCAATAATATAACATTGATAACAGGAACATTGTAGGAAGAAAAAAAAGGCAAACAAACTAACAGGGGTCTGGATGGATAGGCCATCCAGGCCAGCATCAACTATTTCAAATGACTGAAAAAAAACAGTCTTCCACGTGCACTCAATCTCCCCCAAAACTGAAGGGGGGAGAGAGAGAGTGGCAAGAGTTCAGTACAAGGTCTCTCCCAATACAAAAAAGGGAATGGTGGGAGAGAAGTGTTTCTTGGATTGAACACTAACGTGGTTGGGGGGTAAAAGTTCCGGGTGGAAAATGGCAGGATCACGAGGACCGGAGACATAAAGGCTCGTTCAGAACCGAAAGGCTTGGGGGACCAGAAATTGACAAGTCCAGCGAGACAGGCCAGGGGACATGGGGCTCATGAACAAAAAATAAGGGGGGACAGGTGGTACCGAAATCATATTTAGTACCTTGACCGCAAGCCTGCGGGGAGATCGTGGTGGAGCAGCGGAGAACTTCCACAGCTGTCTGCAGTCATGGGTTACGGTAGGCTCTACGTCCCCTCTGAGGAGGTGGGGTGGCCCAGATTGGTGACGGGCGGGGGGTGGACGGGTGCCTTGGTGCTTGTTGAGGTTCGAGGAGGCCCAATTTGACCAGGATGGATTTACCTTCCAGGACCGTGGTGGCGGTGTATGTGGATCCATTGTGCGGGACCGTCAGTTTGAATGGGAAACCCCATCTATGGCGGATCCGAGCGGTTTGAAGAACGGAGGTGATTTCTTTCATCTGTCGGCGTCTCTCCAGTGTGGTCGGGGAGATATCTGGATATATCTGAATGGTGACCCCGTCCAGCTGTATACGAGGGGTGTTGCGGGAAGCTCGCAGGATCTCCTCCTTCACCAGGTAGTCCTTCAGGCACATCACCACATCCCTCGGGGGCTTCTCCGGGGGCGGTTTGGGTCGTAGGGCCCTGTGGAGGCGGTCACATATGAATGCATTCACCGGTTGTTCTGGGAGGAGGGAGCGAAACAATCTCTCAGTGGCTTCAGGCAGATCCATGACTGTTTCAGGCAGGCCACGCACTCTAATATTGTTCCTCCTGTTCCGGTTGTCTAAATCTTCCATACTATTCTGGAGCTGGACAACCGTGTCTGTGAGCAGTTCATGGTCTTTGCGGAGGTCATCATATGCGATCTGGAGCTCATCATGCTTCACCTCCAGTACGTCTGTCCTCCCGCCCAGGGAAGCGATCTCCTGGGAGAGGGTATGGGTGGACTTGTGAAGCTCAGCCTGGAACTTGCGGGCAAGTTTTTCATACATTGTCGTCAGACTGTGGTCCAGGTCTGCCTTCGTGAGGTGTGGAGTGTACTCACTCAGCTCTGAAGTCGCAGAAGGGGAAGCCATGGGCTCCGGGGCCTCCAGCATGGACGATTCCTGGTCAGCGCCATCCTGGGACATCCTCGTTTGATCCCTGACCCGCAGTAAATAATTCGTCAAGGACCACTGGGCGGATTTCTGCTTATTATTTTTTTTAGTCGACGGCATGCACAACTGGTCCCTCTAGGGGTTCAGGGTGATTCAAGTAAGATTTGCAGGCAATATAACACCCTTGGGAGTGCTAATGTCTCCGGTGCCCTCGGATCTCCTTCACTTAGCTGCCTGCCAGTTCCGCGCCGTGCATGCGCCCCCCCCCCTTGAGGATGTGACTTTTAGTTCATCTTGTCACCTTAATACAGGTGAGGGGGTGAGGGGACCCTCCAACCATGGAGCGCTGTCTCCTGTTGGGTTCTCCCAACAGCCCAAGGGAAAGTCGGCAGAGGACCGGATTGTGGGGTTAGTGGCAGGCCAGGAGTCTCGGTTCAGGCAGGGGACGACTTATGGGGAGTTCAAAAACAAGGATGGGAGGAAGTCTCTACTGATGGTGACCTCTGGGGATGTTCTTTCAGGCCAGGCTACTTTAAAAGTGTTGAGGGGGGTGAAACATCTGCAGAAGGATAAGGGAGAGCTCTGTAAATTTGAGGCCGGGTGTAGCAAGATGTCCGCCTGACAGGGTTATGGGAACCGGGCTGCAGCTGAATCCCACTAATAGGGAGGAATCCCACCTTAGTCCTCTACAAGAGCACCGACTTTTGTTGAACTGGGAGCCAAGGTAGAGGGACAGGGTCTTTAATCTGCTGCAGGGGGACTATGGAGATCGCAGAGGTGTACCAAGATGGCCACCGTGTGCTAGCAGCACAGACTTTTGTAAAAAGGTAGTAGATAGCCTTATGCAGATATTGGGGAGAAGTGATGGATAGTTTCCCCAGCTGTGGCAGGGTCCAGGAAGAGTGACTGGGTACAGGAGATCTGCAGATGTGGCCCGGCTGCGGCCCGCTCCCGCGGGGTATTGCCTCAGGAAACACCGCGGATTCCCAGGCCTGACTAGGCCGCAACGACCGCGGCCTCCACGAATGCCCCCGAGACGTAGCTCTTGCTCCGGATCACTGGAGGTATGTGGATGGGTGTCAGGGAGGGACGAGAGCTGGTCCCTTACCTCAAATACAGCCGCAAACAGGTTTCCTCCGGGAGGCCTCGGGCCTGCAAGATGGCGGCGGCCCCGGGCACTGGATGCGGTCAATCTCCGGAGACCTCCGGTTTCCCCTGGCCGAATCATCCGAAAATAAGAGTGTGGGATACTGCAGGGGATCTAGTTGAATGGGATGGTGTGCTTTGTAAGCGTGGATGGGCGATACAGAGTACCGATGGTGATGGATGGTACCTGGAGCTCCTCTAGGAAACGTCCGCCGCCGCTCACATCCAGGCCACGCCCCCCTGGTTTTTTTCTTTTGTGTTACACTAACAGGCATCTGCAGCAGTTACAGTGGGCGTAGTGTGCCTCCTGCACAGTATACACCTGAAGCTACCCCTTATTGCTGTGTTTTCCTGTTGTGTAACACAGGCAGGCATCTGCAGCAGTTACAGTGGGTGTAGTGTGCCTCCTGCACAGTATACACCTGAAGCTACCCCTTATTGCTCGTGTATTTTTCTTTTGTGTTACTCTAACAGGCATCTGCAGCAGTTACAGTGGGCGTAGTGTGCCTCCTGTACAGTATACACCTGAAGCTACCCCTTATTGTTGTGTTTTCCTGTTGTGTAACACAGGCAGGCATCTGCAGCAGTTATAGTAGGCGTAGTGTGCCTCCTGCACAGTATACACCTGAAGCTACCCCTTATTGCTGTGTTTTCCTGTTGTGTAACACAGGCAGGCATCTGCAGCAGTTACAGTGGGTGTAGTGTGCTTCCTGCACAGTATACACCTGAAGCTACCCCTTATTGCTGGTTTTCCCATCTCCCTGCAGGCCATTAGAATGTCTGGAAGGCCAACAAGGAGAGGCAGACAGTCACGAGCCAATAAAAGAGGGCAAGCAGGCTCCGTGTCTGGGGGCAACAGTGCTGGTCGTGGACGCGGTGCATTGTCATCAGGGATGAGCCGAACACCCCCCTGTTCGGTAGACTTGTGCACAACGGAAAAATTCATTCCGTTTCGGTTCGTTTCTTTCCGGTCCTGTTGATTCGTAATCATTCGTAATTTTGCTAGACGGGATTTTTCGTGTTCGGACTCATTCGTATTTTTGCAAGCGACATTTTTCGTTGAATTTTTTGTTGCTTTATAATTCGTACTTTCGGTAGAGTACGTTGTTTTTCGTTGATTCTGGACACAACTCCTACTTTCGTAACTTTTTTTGGGTTCGTACTTTCGGTAGAGTACGTTGTTTTTCGTTGATTCTGGACACAACTCCTACTTTCGTAACTTTTTTTGGGTTCGTTGATTCGTAATTTTCCGTGTCTCTCTCACAACGACGCTGCCTATTATGCCTAATGTGCTTCGAATGGATTTGTACTTTTCTAAATACATTGCGGTTATTTGTAACGATTCGAAATCTCGTATTTTACTTTTGTTTTTAACATGCGGCTATAGGCTCCGCCCCTGTACACCATTTTCAGAGGGTTCAGCACGGTGTGGGAGAAGCAGAGAGCAGAGCAGAGTGAGTGTTATTGTGCTTCGTATGGATTCGTACATTCGTAACTTTTTCATAACGAATTATGCCGAAGACATTCGGGCATTCGCTATTTGCGGTATAATTTATTTCGGATTCGGTCTTATTCGTAATTGCTTTGTTCGGAAATTCGAATGCTTCCGAATGTCCGAAAGTTGCTAAATTCGGACGAATTTCAATTCGTTACGAAACGAATTGCACAAGCCTACTGTTCGGTTCGCACCAGAATCTGCGAACAGACAGAATGTTCACGTGAACTTTAGAACCCTATTAAATACAATGGACTCGAACGTTCGAAATCTAAAGTGCTAATTATAAAGGCTTATATGCAAGTTATTGTCCTAAAAAGTGTTTGGGGACCCGGGTCCTGCCCCAGGACATGTATCAATGCAATTTTTTTTTTTAAATGAAGTTTTTACGGGAGCAGTGATTTTAATAATGCTTAAAATGAAAAAATAAAAGTGAAATTTCCCTTTAAATTTCGTACCTGGGGGGTGTGTATAATATGCATGTAAAGTCGCGCATGTTTCCCGTGTCAGTTTTGAAGGAAAAAAAGTCATTTAAAACTCACTCGCGGCTATTAATGAATTGTCGGCTCCCGGCAATACATAGAAAAGTCATTGATAAAAAAAAAAAGTGTGGGGGTCCCTCCAAATTCAATTACCAGGCCCTTCAGGTATAGATATTAAGGGGAACGCCCGCCGCAAATTAAAAAAAAAATGCGTGCGATTCCCCCCAAATATCCATACCAGGCCCTTCAGATCTGGCATGGATTTTAAGGGAAACTCCACCCCAAATAAAAAAAAAATGGCGTGGAGTCTCCCCAAAAATCCATACCAGACCCTTATCCGAGCATGCAACCTGGCAGGCCGCAGGAAAAGAGGGGGGGACGAGAGAGCGCCCCCCCTCCTGAACCGTACCAGGCCACATGCCCTCAACATGGGGAGGATGTCCCCATGTTGATGGGGACAAGGGCCTCATCCCCACTACCCTTGCCTGATGGTTGTGGGGGTCTGCGGGCAGGGGGCTTATCGGAATCTGGAAGACCCCTTTAACAAAGGGGACCCCCAGATCCCGGCCCCCGCCTATGTGAATTGGTAAGGGGTACATTGTACCCCTACCATTTCACGAAGAAAGTGTAAAAAAATGTAAAAAAACACACACCGACACCTTGGAAAAGTCCTTTATTAAAAAAATAAAATAAAACATTCCAGCGATGAAATCCAGTGTCCCGCAGCGATCCGATGTCCAGCGCTGTCCGTCATTGGCTGAGCCTGAGTGGACCTGATAGGGAACTTCCTCCGCAGTCTATTAAATGTATAGACCCGCCCCTTCTAAAGTTCCCCATCAGGTCCGCTCAGCCAATGACTAGGTGTAAGGCTGAGGACCTGATGCGGAACATGAGAAGGGACGGGTCTATTCATGAATTACACAGTGAAGGAGATTCCCCATGAGGTCCGCCCCCTCGGTATGTCAGACCCCGCCTACGTCATTGGTCTGAGCGGACCTGATGGGGAACTTCCTTCACCAGGGTCCCCAAACACTTTTTAGGACAATAACTTGCATATAAGCCTTTATAACTAGCACTTTAGATTTCTCCCATAGACTTTTCGAATTTGCCACGAACACCCCAATTTGTTCGCTGTTTGGCAAACGGGCGAACAGGCAATGTTCGAGCTCGAAGCTCATCCCTAATTGTCATCAGCACGTGGTCATGGGACACGCTTGTCCTTATTTTCGGCAGCTGGACGTGTTGAGCCGCATCATGCCGAAGACTTGGTAGAGTGGATGACCAAGCCCTCCTCATCCTCCTCATCCTCTCTCACCCAGGCTCAGGGTACTGGCAAAGCAGCTGCCAATGCGTCCTCTTCCCTCGTATCAATGTCATCAGTCACTCCTTCCCTAGACCCACCATGTCCTCCTGAAGAGTCCCCCGAACTGTTTGAGCACAGTGTTGGGTACATGCTCCAGGAGGATGCTCAGCGTTTTGAAGGGTCTGATGATGATACACAGCTAGAGGAAGGCAGTAGCGTGAGAGCAGAGAGAGGGGATGCTCAAGAAGGACAGCAAACTGGCAGTCATGTTCCAGCAGCTGCAGCATACTGCCAGGTTTGCTCCAGTGATCAAGAGGGAGGGGATGATGAGGTCACTGACTCCACGTGGGTGCCTGATAGGAGAGAGGAGGAGGAGGAGGATGAGGAGGAGGCACATCTCCAACAAGGCAGGATGCCCTCCGGGGGCCAGCATAAGGGCAGCACACCGACTGAATCACACCGCAGAGCTCCGCCTATGCAGGGCGCTGCCTCTGCCCGCTATTCCAAAAGTTCTTTGGTGTGGGCCTTTTTTGAGTCGAGTGCATCAGATCGCACTGCTGCTATTTGCAACATATGTCTCAAGCGTATCTCGCGTGGCCGAAAAATCAGCCACTTGGGCACCACATGCTTGACCAGACATATGTTGACCTGCCATGCAGCTCATTGGCAAGCGTACCTTAAAGACCCACACCAAAGAACAAAGCGGACCTCTCCTTGCTCCTCATCAGCTGGGATCTCCAACCCCACTATACCTTCAGTCCTCTCTGAAACCTGCACTGAGAGGAATGAAGGTGTAGAATTAGGTGTGTCACAGCCAAGTACTTGCGGGCACTCTGCTAGCAGTACACCGACGTCCGATTGTAGCAGGCAAATTTCCCTGCCCCAGCTGCTGGACCGTCAAAAGAAGTTCACTCCCAGCCATCCACATGCCCAGCGGTTGAATGCTAGCTTGGCTAAATTGCTAGCACTTCAACTGCTGCCTTTTCAGTTGGTAGACTCGGCCCCCTTCCGTGAGTTTGTGCAATGTGCGGTTCCTCAGTGGCAGGTTCCCAAACGCCACTTTTTCTCACGGAAGGCAATTCCGGCTCTCTACCGGCAATGTCCATGCCTCGCTGGACAGGGCGGTCAGCGGTAAAGTGCATATTACCGCTGACTCATGGTCCAGCAGGCATGGACAGGGACGTTACCTTTCTTTCACGGCCCATTGGGTCACTCTTTTGGCAGCTGGGAAGGATGCAGGACAGGGTGCAGTAGTGTTGGAGGTTGTTCCGCCGCCATGCCTCCAAAATGCTACTACTGGTTGTGACACACCTCTCTCCTCCACCCCCTCCTCTTCTTCTTCCTCCATGGCCTCTTCCTGTGCTTTGTCCTCGGAACCAGCGGTGCTCCGTAGGCGTTCAAGGGGCTACGCAAGTACGCAAGCAAAAAGATGCCATGCCGTGCTTGCGCTGGTGTGTTTGGGGGACAGGAGCCACACTGGGGCAGAGGTTCTGTCAGCTCTGCTGGGGCAGGCCGAGAGGTGGTTGACGCCACGCCAGCTTAAGCCAGGAATGGTGGTTTGTGACAATGGCACCAACCTCCTCTCCGCCCTCCGACAGAGACAACTGACCCATGTGCCCTGTGTGGCTCACGTCCTTAACCTGGTGGTGCAGCGGTTCTTGGGCAGGTACCCGGGCTTACAGGATGTCCTGAGGCAGGCCAGGAAAGTCTGTGTGAATTTCCGCAGATCATATAATGCCAGTGCTCGGCTGGCTGAGCTGCAAAAGGAGCTGAACCTGCCCAAGAACCGCCTTATATGTGACATGCCCACCAGGTGGAACTCAGCGTTGGCCATGCTGCAGCGGCTGCACATGCAGCAGAGGGCCATCAATGAGTACCTGTGCGACTACGACACCAGGACAGGGTCAGGGGAGCTCGTGTTTTTTTCACCACGCCAGTGGGGCATGGTCAGGGATGCATGCACTGTCCTGGCACCATTTGAGGAGGCCACGAGGATGGTGAGCAGTGACAGTGCATGCATCAGTGACACTGTACCTCTTGTCCACCTTTCGGAGCATACGCTGCGTGGAATAATGGACGGGGTGCTTAGGGCAGAACAGAGGCAGGAAGAGGAGGACTTCCTTGCCTCTCAAGGCTCCCTTTACCCTTCTGCCCCACCCATCACACAGGAAGAGGAGGAGGAGGAGGGGGAGGATTTTGTCAGCATGGAGGTAGAACCTGGCACTCAGCATCAACAGCAGCAGTCTTTTAGGGATGATTTACAGTCCCAAGAAACCCGTGGACTTGTATGTGGCTGGGAGGAGGTGGCTGCGGATCATGTAGTCCTTAGTGACCCAGAGGACTCCGGACTGAATGCCTCAGCTAACCTACGCTGCATGGCCTCCCTGATCCTGCAAAGCCTGCGGAAGAATCCTTGTATTCTTCGGATCGAGGAGAGGGACCATTACTGGCTGACCACTCTCCTTGATCCACGGTACAAGGGTAAGGTTGCGGACCTTATCTTGCCGTCGCTGAGGGAGCAGAGGATGAGACATCTCCGGGAGGCCTTGCAGAAAGGTCTGTGTAACGCGTTCCCAGAGACTGGAAGGTTACAACTCCTGGTCCTGGACAACAAGTTGCTGAGGCTTCAGTCAGTCAAAGAAGGAGCGGTGGGGAAGGTGGCCGTCTGACCGATGCGTTCAGACAATTTTTTAGTACGCAGCCCCAAGGTATGATCGGTTCCAGCAACCATCGCCAGCGACATGGTCCAGGAATACCTAGGGGCAAGGTCAGACTTGGACACCTTTCCCACCGAAAATCCTCTGGCTTACTGGGTCTTGAGGATGGATCACTGGCCAGAGCTTGCACAGTATGCAATTGAGCTACTGGTCTGTCCTGCATCCAGCGTTCTTTCGGAACGCACATTCAGTGCTGCTGGTGGCTTTGTAACCGATCACAGTGTGCGCCTGTCCACCGACTCGGTTGATCGACTGACCTTCATAAAGATAAACCAGTCTTGGATCACCACCAGCAACCAAGCACCTGAAGCTGACGTAACCGAATAATTTTTTTTGAAATGTTACATCCCTTCAAGACTGCCTATGCTGATGCTGAGTGACTGTCCTGTTATGTTGACTGACTATCCTCTTCCCCCTCAATGATCCTGCCGACAGCTTGGAAGAACATTTGTGGTTCTGGGTGCCGCCACCAGTGGCTAAGGCCCAATTTTTCAGCCCCTGTTTAACATGGGCGTATTATTACAATTTTTGATGCAATACTTTGCAACAGGGCTCATTGCTGCGCTCCAAATACAGTATCTGTGATGGGTTGAAGTGTTGTGGCACCAGTGGCTAAGGCCCAATTTTTCAGCCCCTGTTTAACAGGGGCGTGTAATTACAATTTTTGATGCAATGCTTTGCAACAGGGCTCATTGCTGCGCTCCAAATACAGTATCTGTGATGGGTTGCAGTGTTGTAGCGCCAGTGCCTAAGGCCCAATTTTTCTGCCCCTGTTTAATAGGGGCATGTAATTACAATTCTGGATCTAATACTTTGCAACAGGGCTCATTGCTGCGCTCCAAATACAGTATCTGTGATGGGTTGAAGTGTTGTGGCACCAGCACCAGTGCCTAAGACCCAATTTTTCTGCCCCTGTTCAACAGGGGCATGTAATAACAATTCTTGATCTAATATTTCACAGCAGGGCCCATTCCTGCGCCCACCAAGAGTAACTGTGAGGACTTACAGTCTTGTGGCACCAGCACCACCGCCACCACCAAAGGCCCAATTTGTCAGCCCCTGTTCAACAGGGGCATGCAATTACAATTCTTGATCTAATAATTCACAGCAGGGCCCATTCATGCGCCCACCAAGAGTAACTGTGAGGGCTTACAGTGTTGTGGCACCAGCACCACCACCAAAGGCCCAATTTTTCCTACCACTGTTTAACAATAGAATGTAATTACAATTCCTGATCTAATAGTTCACAGCAGGGCGTTCCAGTGCCCACCAAGAGTAACTGTGAGGGCTTACAGTGTTGTGGCAACACCAACACCTAAGGGGCAAATTTCTGCAGAGTATATACGGCAGGCCCCTACTTTCTTACATCCAACTTACAAACGACTCCTACTTGCAAACGGAAGGAGACAACAGGAAGTGAGAGGAAATCTACCCCTAGGAAGGGAAATTCTCTCCTGTAAAAGTTAATATGGGAAAAAGGTGTCTCCTCCCTACTGATGCTTTATCACCAATCCTTGTTTCAATAAAAACCCCACTTTTCCAAAAACATTTGTCATTGGGACGGAAAGTGAGGTGAAATGTTCTGAACAGGTGCACAGACAGCAAAACAAATGTTACAGGGGTGATAACCCTTCCCTATGTTCTCCAAAAGGCTTAAAAATAGATTTTTTGGCTAGAGCTACACTTAAAAAATGTACCTGTTCCAAATTAGAAAAAGATTCTACTTAAGAACAAACCTACAGTCCCTGTCTTGTTTGCCCCGCCTGTATACTGCTGTTCAGAGTATATAGGGCCTTTTTTTATTTTGGGTATGGGGTTCCCCTTAATATCAATACAAGACCCAAAGGGGCAGGTAATAGGCTGGGGGGGGGGGTTGATGGGGTAGCCATGCCATTTTTCTCAATGATTTTCATCCATATTGCCGGGACCAGACATTACATTAAAGCCGCAAGCAGTTTTAAATGACCCTTTTTTTCCTTTAAAAACGTCATTTTGTGCAGGGACAGTTCTAAATACGGGAAACACGTGGCACTTCACAGGCATACTTTAGACACCCCCCAGGTACGATATTTAAAGGAATATTTCACTTTTTTTTTCACTTTATGCATCATTAAAATGACTGCTCCCGAAAAAACTGCCGTTTTTAAAACTTCTTTTTGCATTGATACATGTCCCCTGGGGCAGAACCCGGGTCCCCAAACCCTTTTTAGGACAATGACTTGCATATTAGCCGTTATAATTAGCACTTTTGATTTCGAACGTTCGCATCCATTGTATTTAATAGGGTTCTAAAGTTCGCACAAACTTTCGGTCCGTTCGCAAGTTCTGGTGCGAACCGAACCGGGGGGTGTTCGGCTCATCCTTACTCAACACCACGTTCACTATATGGACCACTTATGTATTTGTACATGTTGATCATATCCCCCCTTAATCTCCTCTTCTCAAGAGTGAATAAATTCAGTTCCTCTAATCTTTCCTCATAGCTGAGCTCCTCCATGCCTCTTATCAGTTTGGTTGCCCTTCTCTGCACTTTCTCCAGTTCCCCAATATCCTTTTTGAGAACTGGTGCCCAAAACTGAACTGCATATTTCAGATGATAAAAATTGTAAATTAATATATTATATTCCAGATGAGATCTTATGTCTTTGAGTGTAATAATTTAAATGTGTCTCTGCTATGTATATGAGAAATATCTTGTTAAAATTACAACTATTAGTTTAAAAAAAATGTGGAAAAATTATCTCCAAAATACCACTTGCTAAATACTTTGGGGTGTCTACTTGTAGGGTAGGTCAGGGTAACAGGGTGGTCGTCACATCCTCCATGTTTTTCTCCTCCTTGAGTGCCAAGCAAGGGTCACATGAGAGGCTTATCCAGGTGTGGGTTATTCTGGGCTATGCTAGGCACTTTGTACAGGGTAACTGCCATACACATGGGGTACCTTTTCTTGAGCCATGCTTACATCCCAGTAGATGACAAGCATGAACAAACTCTAGTAAGCTCTCTGGATGTCATATACTGTACACCAGGGATATGCAATTAGCGGACCTCCAGCTGTTGCCAAACTACAAGTCCCATGAGGCATAGCAAGACTCTGACAGCAGCAAGCATGACACCCAGAGGCAGAGGCATGATGGGACTTGTAGTTTTGCAACAGCTGGAGGTCCGCTAATTGCATATCCATGCTGTACACCAACATGGTCACTTGTGCATTTAGGAGGGACACGCAGAGCCGATGCCCTCCCCACCTGTTCAGGCGTTTTACCAAAATCTCACTCCCAGTAAGGGTACAGGATCCTGCTGTGCACCTAGCGCAGACTCTATGCATGCACTTAACTTCACTTAAAAAGGTTGTAAACCCTCCCTCATTACTTTTACCTATAGGTAAGCCTAAAATAAGGCTTACCTATAGGTAGTGGAAATATCTCCTAAACGTGCAGCGTTTAGGAGATATTTTACTTGTAGTGTGCCGATGATGTAATCGGTGCATGCGCTGGGAAGAAACGGACCTCCGTGCCGTTTCTTCCCTAGCGTGCGCCGTTACTGGCGGCTCCCGTGCGCATGGGCGGGAGTGATGTCATGTGGCTCCGGAGTCCGCAGGCCACGGAAGGAAGAGGGGCGAGAAGATAGACGCAGCCTACACAGGGGACAGCGTTGGATTTGTTTGCCGGTAAGTGTCACATAATGGGCTAGTATGCGATGCATACTAGCCCATTATGCTTTTAATTGTGTAGGCTTTGCAGGGAGCAAAAGAGGAAGTAAAAGCCATCAGGGTTTACTTCCTCTTTAACTCCCTCTCTTTCGTTCCTGTGTACAGGATGAGGGCACCGGCGGTGCAGATCTGCTGTCAGTCTAGGGGGAGGGTAGTATTAAATGTACTAGCAGATTTGAGTACACTAAACAAATTAAAGCCAAACTCCAGCTAACACTTTTTAAGCAGTTACATAAATAAATAAAAGCTGACCATTGTAAGCACCCCTCTCAGTGGTAAATAGAGGTCTCTTAACCCTCTATTTGCTACATCTGCAGGACAGCTTGTTCGGTAATAGCAGACTTAGGCCCCTTTCACACGGAGGGTCCGTTCAGGTCCGCCTGTCAGTTTTTTAGGCGGACCTGCACGGACGCTCCATGTAGCCCTATGGAGGCACGGATGTCAGCGGTGACATGTCCGCTGACATCCGCTCCGCCAAAGTGTGACGGAGGAAAACCCTATTTTTCCTTCCGTCAGCGGAGCGGATCGGATTACAACGGACTCTACGGTCCGTCGTCATCCGATTCCCCACAGGGGAGAGCGGCGCTCTGACAGGGCGGTCCCTGCACAGTGTGCGGGGACCGCCCAGTCATCTGCCGGCTCAGCGGGGATCAACGGAGCAATCCCCGCTGAGCAAGCGGAGCTTCACGGGGCGGATCATGACTGATCCGCCCCGTGTGAAAGAGCCCATACTGGCAGGATAACCAGGTGAAAATAAAAGAAAGAAAGCCTTAAAGAGAAAACTAGTGCAGTCACCACATCTAAGCATATCTAGTAATCTGCAATATAATAAATGATTGCTTTTTGGTTTAATACAGCTTTAAGCAAAAGATGTGGGCGATTGAATATCAGTTTTAAAAGGACTTAGCCTTTAAATTTTACACTCTACCGCTAATTCATTTGTTCTGTTACTTGACCCGCCCTAGAAGATTTAATGCACAGGCACGGCATAACACCACATCCTGCATTTATTTTTTTATTTTTTTAATTCACATCACAATAATATTTATTAGGCAAGGTGATGTATGTCTCTCAGAAACATTTGCACGCAGAGTGAAAAATTGTGATTAATATTGATTTTCTTCCCTCCCTTTGGGAAACTAGAATCAAATATGGTTACCTGCTCATTTATGAAACAGATTTATTCTGTTGACTTGGAAGCTTGTTTGAAAAATAATTGAATTTCTGTTACCTAATGGAAAGTGACAGTTACCAGTATTTATTTTCCATTTGTGTCTTGGCAGATAGCATAACACAGTTTGATTTGTCGTTAGCTGTGGAATTTTAGATTGCTCTGTCTTAGTAATTGCAGAGATAGGCACTAGATGAACTAATACCATGGCGCTTTTTTTTTTTTTTTGCATTTACACAGTTGGTAAACACGACATTAGTTAAACAAACATCGTACAGCCGTGCTTTTTTTCAGTAATTGTTCATTTAGATATTAACATTTGGTACTCCGTTTTGACAAGTCCTCTTCCGTCGTCTTATTTTTACGTGAGTTGAAAGCTCTTTTTAATTTATTTTTTCTTTCCGCCAATTCCCTTTAAAAATATCGGCAAAGCTGACTGTCCAAAAATGATTATAGTATTTAAGCATCACTGCTTCGTAATATTGCTTTTTATCCTTTCACACAAATTTATGTCACCGAAGCTCCATCAAGACACCAGTCAAAGCTGTTTTCCAGGATTGCCTGGTGTCGTTTGCAGAGATTCGTTTTCTTGAACAATGAGACTCCTGTATGTATCCTTGAGGTATTAATTGATTCTCATTTTTCAGAGGCAATTTGTTCACTGTACTTCACGTTTTATCTGTGCATGTTGTTGATTTTTTTTATTTGCCCACACAGGAGTGTAACTGGATGTACTTATGAAATGTCCTGCCATGTTTTAGGCCACACTGCAACAGGACAAAAGAATATGGCACGGGTTTGGTGTTTTTCTGATTAGCTGGTATGCGTCACTATAATGATTTTTGATTTTATTAGTAACTTAAAGCGGAGGTCCACCCTGATTTTTTTTTTACACTAAAATTCATTAAAAAAAAAGAAAAAAATTAATAGAAAAAATAAAATAATTAAATAATTATACTCACCCGAAATGCCCGTTGCTATGCGGAAGTCCCTAATCTGCCTCTAGTGTGCCTCTTCCTTATCCTCGGATTGAGAACTTCCGCTTCCTCTTCTTGTGAATGGGGCGCGCTGCCTTCTGGGAACTGTGTGTATCCCAGGAGGCAATCCGCCCATTCACAAAGCGCCGTGCGAGTGGCGCATGCATAAGGATTCACTGCCTGTTTCCCTTAGTCAGGATGGAGGAGCCGGGACCTGCCAGCAGCGATCGATCACCGTCGGGGGACCGACATCGCGGGCAAGTAGGACAGGTGAGTGTCCTTATTAAAAGTCAGCAGCTACACTGTTAGTAGCTGCTGACTTTAAAAAAAAAATCTGGGTGGACCTGTCTCTGTGTGCATGGGTCAGAAACCCCAGAAGAAGGAAGTGGAAAGGGAGACAGATAACTGAGCCACATGGCCAGAAGCAGAGACTATTAGGCATATCTTCTATGTAGGTTCTAATAGTTAAAGTGTTACTAAACCCACAACAGTAAAATCAGTCAGTATATGCAGTAAAGCATGCTTGTTATACTCACTGTGGAATCTAAGGGGTTAATCCTTTGCATTGTGTATAAAGGCTGTTTGATCCTGTCTTCTCTGATTCTCCTCTTCTTCCATTGTCTCCAAAAAATAACCTGTTATTTACAGAGCCAGGGAACGGGCTGCACATGCTCAGTTTGGTGTGTATTGCTAGAGAGTTTTTTTTTTTTCTTGGAAGGGTGCATGTGATCAGCACAGGGCCAATCAGAACTATCCAGACAGAGGGTCAGGGGAGAATGAAAACTCCTCCTACAAGCTTTACTGGGAACTAGTATAAAACACTGCTAATAAGAAAAGATATTTATCAGTTTATATTTCCAAAACTAATTGCATTTTCATGTTCTGTGTACCACAGAAGACAAGTGAATGCAGGTTCTGGGTTTAGTAACAATTTAAATTTACCTGCAGAAGCTTCCTTTAGAGGCTGTGCTCAACAAACCCATCCCTGTAACCCCTCCTGCCTCCCACCCAACAGGCACAAATTGTAGATTATTATGAAGAAGTAGCAAACCATCAGGGCAGCTATTGTGGATGATACAAAAATCTCATTACTACATTGTAGCAATGAGGTTTTAGACCACCTCTTACCTAGAATTTTTTTTTTTTTTTGTGGGGGGGGGGGTTCTTAACCACTTCAGCCCGGAAGAATTGGCTGCCCAGTGACCGGGCCATTTTTTGTGATTCGGCACTGCGTCGCTTTAACTGACAATTGTGCGGTCGTGCGACGTGGTACCCAAACAAAATTGACGTCCTTTTTTTCCCACACATAGAGCTTTCTTTTGGTGGTGTTTGATCACCTCTGCGGTTTTTATTTTTTGTTTTTGCCCTATAAACAAAAAAAGAGCGACAATTTTGAAAAGCATTATTTTTTTACTTTTTGCTATAATAAATTTCCCCCCCAAAAATGTTTTAATAAAAATTTCCTCAGTTTAGGCCGATATGTATTCTTCTAGATATGTTTGGTAAAAAAATCGCAATAAGCGTATATTAATTGGTTTGGGCAAAAGTTATAGCGTCTACAAAATAGGGATAGTTTTATGGCATTTTTATTATAAATATTTTTTTTTTTTTACTAATAATGGCGGCGATCTTCGATTTTTATTGTGATGGCGGACACATCGGATACTTTTGGCGCTATTTTGGGACCATAGTCATTTATACAGCGATCAGTGCTATAAAAATGCACCGATTACTGTGTAAATGACACTGGCAGGGAAAAGGTTAACCGCTAGGGGGCGAGGAAGGGGTTAAGTGTGTCCTAGGGAGTGATTCTAACTGTGGGGGGGCTGGGCTACGAGTGACGAGCATTTGACAGGCAGTGAGAAGAAGCTGTATCACCTCCTACTCACCTATTTTAACCCCCTAAATGCTACAGTACTGCACTGCAAACATGCACATTGTGCGCAGTTGCAGTGTGGCTCCATTCATTAGAATTGGTTGTGTCTGGCAGGCAGTAGTGCTCACCAAGCACAACAGGAGGTATAGTTCCCACCACAGCCATAAAGCAGAGTATCGCAGTCGTGGCATGTGTTCATCCCCAGCCACGGTCCCTTCAGCTAAAGGGGGAGCAGTTGGGGGGCGGTAAAACCTTGTGGTTGTGCTGCATTTTTTTACACCATTTATTTACCGCTTTTGGATCGCCCCACGCACATTTACTGCAGCAGGCCGGCCTCTCTGTGTGAAATCACGTACCTGTACGTGAATTCACTCTTCCTGGTCTGGGGCACGCACACGCGCCTCCGGCAACCAGTTCCCGCTGTCATTGGACACAGCAGGAGCCAATCAGTGGGTTCAGTGGACCTGATGTCCGCCGGGACCCGCCGATCATTCCTGAGGCAGACAGAACAGAGGTCTGCCTATGTAAACAAGGCAGATTGCCGTTCTGTGACAGGAGAAGACAGAGATCTTGTGTTTAACCCTTTGATTGCCCTGATGTTAACCCCTTCCCAGCCAGTGTCATTAGTACAGTTACGGTGCATATTATTTAGCACTGATCATTGTATTGGTGTCACTGATCCCCAAAAAAGTGTCAAAGTGTCACTTAGTGTCTGATTTGACGCAGTCCTGCATAAAGTCACTGATTGCCGCAATGGAAAAAAAAATCCATAAATATATCACATAGTTTGTAGACGCTATAACTTTTGCGCAAACCAATCAATATAGGCTTATTGAGATTTTTTTTTTTACCAAAAATATGTAGCAGAATACATATTGGCCTAAATTGAAGAAGACATTAGATTTTTTATTTTTTTTTATTGGATATGTTTTAAAGCAGAAAGTAAAAATATAGTATTTTTTTCAAAATTGTCTGTCTTTTTTTGTTTATAGTGTACAGCGTGGCACGACCGCGCAATTGTCAGGTAAAGCACTGCAGTGCCGTACTGCAAAAAATTAGTTAGTTCCCCTTTTTCCAAAAATGAAAAGTTGACCTAGGTCACAACACCCTCCCTGCCCCTCAGTCCCATCTGCATGTACCTTATATAATCCCTATTTTCAAAATCCCTCTCCAAGTGGTATAATTGTTAGGCACTTTAACCACTTCAATACAGGGCACTTTCACCCCCTTTTTGCCCAGGCCAATTTTCAGCTTTCAGCGCTGTCACACTTTGAATGACAATTACGAAGTCATGCAACACTTTACCCAAATTAATTTTTAATCATTTTCTTCACACAAATAGAGCTTTCTTTTGGTGGTATTTTATCACTGCTGGGTTTTCTATTTTTTACAAAAAAAAAGAGAGAAAAGACCAAAAAAAAAAAAAAAGTTTTTTAGTTACTGTAAGTAAATTTGGTAAATAAGTATTTTTTCTCCTTCACTGATGTACGCTGATGAGACGGCACTGATGGGCACTGATAGGCTGCACTGATGGGCTCTGATGAGGTGCCACTTATGGTCACTGATGAGGCAGCACTTATGGGCACTGGTTAGTTGGCACTGATAAGGAGGCACTAATATGCCGCACTGATGGCCACTGATATGTGGCACTGATGAGCACTGATAGGCAGCACTGATGGGCGGTACTGATGGGCGGTACTGATGGGCATTGATGGGGAGCACTGGTGAGCATGCACTGATGGCCACTGAAAGGCAGCACTGAATGGCATCACTAATAGGCACTGATTGGTGTCACTGGTGTGCACTAATTGATGTCACTGATGGGCACTGCTGGGGCTTTACTGTAATCAGGGCACTGACTATCAGTGCTCTGTTTACCTGCCCTGGTCTACCCTGCGAGGAGATGCTGCTGATTGGCTCTCCTCGCCACACACTCTGTCAGTGTGAGGCGAGGAGAGCTGATTAACGGCACTTCCGCATTTACATGTGACCGGCTGTGATTGGACACAGCCGATCACATGGCTAAAGAGCCGCGCCGTCATATGACGTCCTCCAAAAACGAGAGCTGCACCGCTCCTCCGTCATTTCACGGTGTGCGGGTAACAAGTGGTTAAAGCTTCACAAAACAGAGCTGGAGCATTTAAAGCATATTGCATTGCTCACAATGGCAATCACTCGTCTGTCAGCACTGCCCACATGACTGTGCTGGCCAACGAGAATCTCTGTTTTGTTCCTGGACAGTCCCTCAAAAGGAGCCACAAAAGGATCCTCATTGGTTATGTGGCCAGTGCTGACCATTGAGCACTCGCTGTTGCTCGCATTACTCTAATACACAGCCTCTAGCACTGCGTAGTGATGTTTTTTTTTTTTTTTACCTTAAAGTCTTACTAAACCCAGTAATATGAAAATAGTTAATCCACCCCCCTCCCCAGTGCCCACAGCTTATAAATCTTCTTTTTACATTAAAATATGGCCACTATATACCCTTTTGGCTGATCTGTATACCATGGTCACGGGATAAACTGCAGGGTCTGTCCAGTGCTGAGAGTTCAGGTAGGAGGAGATTTTCACTATAGCCTGTGTCCATGTGCTGTTATGGGAGGCGGATCATCCATTAATTAAGATGTAACATCCCACCCTCTGTGTTCTTTGTTTAGTTACTGTGCATGGAGAAGGAGGGAGAGACTGGGCTGTCATGTAGGATCTGTATAATTACCCACATGTGTGATGTTATACCATGTGACCTGAAAAGCTCAGCTCAAGACAGGAAATGTTCTCTCCAGCAATAGAGACCAAACTGAGTATGTGCTGGAGAACTACCATTACTGTGTATTATCTGGCCTTGCCAAGAGACCCTGCAGGAGGGGGAGGATCTGTCCATACAAGATCAAAGAGCCTTTTTACACAATACAGAGGATTAACTCCTTAGGCTCCACAGTGAGTATAACAAGCATGCTATTCTGCCTATACAGACTGAACAGACTTTGAATGTTGTGGGTTTAGTAACACTTTAAATCTTTTATTTAAAAAAAAATGATAAAAGATACAAAGAAATACGGCACAGTAATCATAGCTTCAAACATTGCAACCAGTAAGAGCAGCATAATAATCCAGCCATGCTGTGGGTGGGCAGCTTTCCCAAGAATGGCCAGAGCTTCTAGGCAAAAACAGTAGTACAAAATAACAAACAATACACACTAAGCAGTGAGTTAAGCCTAGTACACACGGGCTGAATATCGGGCGACATTGGCCAGTTCAATTTAAACCGCCCCAACATTCGTCCCGTGTGTTTGGCAGCCGTCCATTTGGCTGGCTTCTGTCGAACGAGCATGCTGGAAAACCAGCAGCCGACCGGCTCCCGATCAGAGAGAGTGCTGTCCGGAGTGTTCTGGTGGGGGGGGGAGGACGTCCCCCTGTCAGAACACAATAGAACAGCAGGGGAGTTTGCTGTACTAACTTTGGATTGTTAGTACAGCGGCTCCGAACAGAGACGTGAGATTTTTTTCTCGTTCAACCCGTCTGGGTTGAACAGAAAAAAACTAGTGGCGTGTACCAGGCTTTACAATGGCATAATACATCATAGATTGGATCTAAAGTAACAAACAAAAAAAGGCGAGGATACCTAAGAACTTATAGTAAATAATTTAGCCAGAATAGAAACAGTGCACAAAGCTAGGTCCATAAAGACTTGGATGAGAAAGAGGAACTTGACTGGCCTGCACAGAGTCCTGACCTCAACCCGATAGAACACCTTTGGGATGAATTCGAGTGGAGACTGTGAGCCAGGCCTTCTCATCCACATCAGTGCCTGACCTCACAAATGCGCTTCTGGAAAAATGGTCAAACATTCCCATAGACACTCCTAAATCTTGTGGGAAGCCTTCCCAGAAGAGTTATAACTGTTATAGCTGTAAAGGGTGGCCAACTCAATATTAAACCCTACGGACTAAGACTGGGATGGAACTTCAGATAGAACCCCAAAAACAGTGAGTAGGAGGGAGTGTAAAATAGATGAGAATTTCATAGCTTACAAGAAGGATGACTGGTACTGTATCTAACACATTTCTAAGGATTTCTGAGTTTAAAGTGATCTAATCACTAGGCAAAAGACCTGTGTTAATTATTGTTAGCAGCCATTGCCTTATGTGCCGTGTCTTGTGCATATTTTGGCCTAGTGCAGGTAAACCAGCTCATTGACTCCCAGCTCTGCACAGTAGGTCTGCTACCATCAGAGCCTGATCACACAGGCATTTTGTTTTATGATGGATTCTCATTAAAGCGGAGGTCCACCCTAAAAAATAACTTTCCACTAACAGCTTGGCTTTAATTTAAAAAATATATATATTTTGAAAAAAAAAAAAATGTAAACACTGGTATCTGTCTGTTACTAGGCAGAATTCGTATTCTGCCTAGTTTCTTGTCCGCGGTGGATAGACTTCCTGTCCTAAGACGCATTGTCTCCTGGGAAATGATGACACTCATTTCCCAGGAGTCTATGGGCACTACTTTGCCTAAAAATTGCGTTATTTCCTTACAGGAAATGACGCGATTAAGGCCGATCTCCGCGCCATTTTTGTAAAGGGAAGAACGCCCTCAGTGTTGTCATAACAACGGTGCGGGACGTTCCTCTGTCGCTGACCGTTGTCATGACAACACACCAAACAAACTGCGCTACGAGCGCCGTTCTAGTGGGCAAGCGCGTGTTCAAGAGGTGCAAGCTGGTTACCCAGCATGCACCTCAGCCAGAAATCCAGGAAGGAAAACTAACTGGGCTTCAAATGCCCTCACATAAAATGGATACGGCCAGATGATGAGAAGGAGAAGATAAGGCAAGTGCGCACATAGATTACTATAAGGACTGGGGAGCCATTGCTATGTTTTATTGACTATTGAATGTAAAAGTACGATCTAGCAAAAAAAAATAAACAATTATGACCGGAGCACCACTTTAAGTTTGTGATTTGGATGCATAATGAACACTCTTTCCCTCTGTCTGTAGAGGAGAAAAACCCTTTTCCTCACCTCTGGCCTTGGTGGTCAGAAAGCGTTGTGTGACATCTTAGACAGAAAAGGCAGAGTCAGAGGCTAGTATGTAGGGAGTCCGATACAATCGTGGATTTGTTTTAACAATATGTCTTGTCACCTTCAGACCTGTGTGCTTTCATTGCCTTTTTATATATTACAAAGGATATCTAGCTCTGTTCTCTGGCCCGCTGTGCAGTGATCCATTTATCTTTCACATCTGAAACGTGAAACTGCATTCACTTGCTATTCCCTGCCTTAGATACTGTGTCCCTTATGGATGAGACAAGCACCTTTTCCTTGCACCTCCAAGTACCATTGTCAAGTTACATCTGACAATGACAGCTGGCTTTCTGAAAAGGATTCACACTAAAACACTAGCATGGATTTAAACCTTTACTGAGTGGAAAGCTTTTGGAAATGCTCTTCTTTTCCACCTCTGGACTTGCATTCTCTTTTAACAAGCATCACTGTATTATCATATTTAACCACTTAAGGTAAGGTGACCAGATTTTTAAAATGAAATCCGGGGACATATTTTTTTTTGTTTTTAATAGTAATGGTGGCAATCAGCGACTCTCTGCCAGTTGCCGCTGCCGCCCGCCTCACAGCCTGTCAAGTCTTAAGCCTCGTACACACGACCGGTTTTCTCGGCAAGAAAACTGCTGGGAGAGCTTTTTGCCGAGAAAACCGATCTTGTGTATGGTTTCTCGTCGGGAAAACTACCGGGAATCTCGACGAGAAAAATTGAGAACCTGCTCTCTATTTTCTCGTTGGGATTCTCGTCGGCCAGTTTCCAGACGAGAAAACCGTGAGTGTGTAAGCTTACCAGTCCATGGTAAAACTTGCGCATGCTCGAAAAGACTTATGCCCCATACACACGATCGTTTTTCATGCCGTTAAAAATGCCATTTAAAAAAATGGCCATTAAAAATGATCGTGTGTATGCTCCAGAGCATTTTTAACGACGTGAAAAACGGGCATTAAAAATTTCGAACATGCTCTCTTTTTTCACGTCGTTTTTCATGTCGTTTTTTTTAACGACGTGAAAAACGATAGTGTGTATGCTTTCACAAAGTGAAAAAAAACGCGCATGCTCAGAAGCAACTATGAGACGGGAGCGCTCGTTTTGATAAAGCTAGCGTTGGAAATGGAGATGGCACATTCGTCACGGTGGAATTAATAGCATAGTTTTAATGCTGCGCATTCCGTTCTGCTTTTGATAATGCTTATACAATTACGTTCTTTTGCTAATGACATTGAGAGTTATGCCAAACTTGTTTCTAAAGTAATTCCTAATTGATTTAATGATAGCAAAATTTTATTTTTAAGCCGCATCTCCCTCATAAATTCATGAATAAATGTAAATATCCCTTTTTTTTTTTAAGTGTATATTTATAATTTTTTGGGTTTTTTTGTGGCCTTTTTTTTTTTGGGCTTAAATTATTCTTGTGTAAAGTTACCACACCAACCTTCAAAATTTGTCTCATTGATTTTGCCTCATGGAGGTTTGTGTCCCTTTGTTAATAACAATAATATTATTTGAGATGTCCCTGCCTGCTCCCTAGCAAACTGTCTTTTGAAATACAAATCACAAAGTCAAGTATATTAAGGCAAAATCAAAAAACCTTTATTTAGGAACATAACAAATTAAAGGGGAAGGCAGCACTGGAGAGCCTGCTTGCATTCGTGCATCCTTTTGACCCCACAACAACCATCCAAGATGTGAAAACCAAACTATAGATTAGATCAAAAACAAAAAGGAGCCCAATCTTGGCTTGAACTCCCAGAGGTCAGGAGCCACAGCAGATAAGTCATATATGTCCCCAGTCTGTGGTACTACAGCAGGCATTATTTTTTCCTCTTCCTTGTAGCCTTCTCTCCAGCCTTCTCTGCAGCCTTGGTTGGTTTCTTCCTCGGAGGCTGGGGATCAGGAGGAGAGGTTGTGGCAGGAGGAGTAGTAGGAGGAGGAGGTGGAGGAGTAGGGACAACCTCTGTGATGTCAGTGTACTTGGTGAGCTCCCCCAGCAATCCCTTGTTGATGACTTTTAAAAGAAGGCACTCGCTGTAGAGCTTTTGCCGCAAGTCCATTTGGCCTAGCTTCTGCGCGAGGACTGCGGCAAAGCCCTCCTCAGCAGAGGGTGCCTCCCTGAGGGCCGCTGTTGCCTCTCTGATGAAGTCTCTTGTTTCCTCCTCCACCTGCCTACCTCTCCTTGGCCCTCGTGGTTTAACTATCAGGGGAGGCATCTGGGCTCTTGTGCTGGGCCCAGCCTCCTCCTGGGTGCCACTGGGCCCTGCCTCCTCCTGATCCCCAACATCACCCTCTTCCTGGCTCTGCTCTGGCTGTAAAAAAAGAAAGGCACATTATGTATTTTTTTCACACCATCAATCACACACATTGTTCACCTCTAGACATTGTTGAATTGAATGTGAAAATTTATGTCATTTTCCTTGATTCCGCATCCTGATTTTGTTGCCTTGTCCACATTAAATTAGACCACTACTGTATCTTGCTCTTTAACTATTTATTTTGTAGTACATTAAATACCTAACAATACTAACATCAATTTTAATTCATCAATTTTGTAAGATATAAATGTAAATATCAATACTTTACCTGGCTCCATATATCCAAATCTGCCTCCTCAAGGACCTGATCTTGATCCTCAGAGGAAGCCAGAGCAGGGTTGCCAGGAAGGCTGGAGGGCTGGTTGCCAGGAAGGCTGGAGGGCTGGCTGCAGGGAAGGCTGGAGGGTTGGCTACAAGGAAGGCTGGATTGACCTCTGGGGGGAAGGGTGGAGAGAGATTCCCGCACTTCCAGCTGGTCATCCAGAAAAGAAAGCTTGCTGTAGTACCACAGACTGGGTTTATAAACCTTATCTGCTGCAGCACCTGACCTCTGGGACCTCAGGACCATAGTTCTCTGGGTCCTGTATGTCCCTCTGATGGTCGCAATTTTGGTTTTCACATCTTGGAGAGTTGTTGTGGGTATCTTGGTTTGCACAAATGCAAGCAGGCTCTCCAGTGCTGCTGTCCTGGCCACTTTATTTTTATTTCCGCCACTTTTTGTTTGCCATAGGATAGGTAGTTCTTTCCATTTATCAATTAACTCCCCCATGAACTCCGGGTTCTTAAATGAATTCATTCTCTCTGTAAAATCAAGAAACAACAAAATACATATGTTTCAGGCAACATTCATCAAATCTGCATTTTCGACATATTTAGAAGCCCCAAATCTCCTCTGATGAAACTCAAATCCTTAAATTGTTATGTACCTTCGTCAACACGTTCGTTGCTAACTCCCTCTCCCGCCAAATGAACGTTTTTGCAACACATGGTTCTTCACTTGATATACACTGCGCATGCGTGAAACTACGCACGCTTTGCCCGCCCCTGACGTTCAATATTGTACTTTCCCCGCCCCTTCTCACTCGTCATAGTGCTTATCAACATGGCAGAGCCACAGGTGACAGAGATTACCTCGACAGAGGATGAAATTCCTGAGGAGCCCAAATCCCGACCCAGGAGATATAAGGCATCCAACATGTCATTCGAGGAAATGGTGGAGATGGTCGCCATTTTGAAGAGGGAGGATTATGATGCCAAGCATGGTCCTTATGAAAGGCCTAATCTGGTCAAGACAAAAATTATGGGCAAAGTGGTCAAAACTCTTCAGAAGAAATTCGGGGTGTGCAGAACCAAGGAACAGCTCAGAAAACGTTGGTCTGATCTGAAGTTGCGGGAGCCCGACCAATACAAAAGAATCAAGAAAGTTTTAGGAAAAAGTAAAGTATTTATTTTCTATTTTCCCTGCTAAAGATTATTACTTGTATTATGTCGTGTATTTTTGTCTTTGATATAGTACAGTGAAAGATACCATCTTTCTGGTTCGTCCGCACAGTAAACGGACGTATTAAACCTCTTTCTCCGTACAGTTCATAAAACGATGTTTTGGGTTCATCCAGTGTGAGCACACATGTATTTAATTTTATTTGGCGGAGCAAATTTGGTAACCAATTTATTTTTTGGATCAAATCCAAAGGACAATTTTTTGGAAAAAATAAGGATATGCATGGTAATGTTTAGGGGTGTGAATGCTCAGCAGCTGATTAAACAACAGAACGCAGTAGTACAAGTGTGGGCCAAAAGCCAAAAACCTTGAGGGTGTCACACACAGGTGATCGTGTGTATATACTTTGGGGTGTTACAATGTGTCAATTATTTTTTTTAAAGGATATGCTATGTTTTTGGCTATGTATCCAATCATGTGTTCCGGTTGTCACTGGGGGTACATTTAAAAATGGAACACACTTCAAAATTATGTTTACCAATTATTTTATCATGCTTTAAATTTCACTCAAATATATTCACTACTAATGAAACTATACCTTTTCGTGCAATCTCCATAGGGATTCAAAAATCTACGTCAGATGTGTCCAAAATGCCAACACCTTCAACAATACCCCCAGAACCACATGATGGAAAGGAACGTGAGGTTGTGGAAGTGGAGAATGGCACCACAACAGGTCAGTGTCAAACCAGACAGATGCAGGTTAATAGATGTAGGCCTACATATTCTATACTACATGTTTTTTTTTTTGATTTAGGTGCAGTTCTGGCCGGAGACCCCGAAAAGCTGACACATCATAGTGCCCAGATCCTGATCCAATACCTCATGGTCTGCTGTCGTGACCTCCAAAAAATAAAGGGAGACTTGACAGAGATCAGGCAAAATACAAAGCGGGTGGAGGAAAGGCTACAAAAGATCATGGCTGTGCTTGGGCATGTTTATTTTTTTTTAACAAAAGAAGGTTGAAGTTGCTGTGTTTTGGCAGGTTTGTTTTTGTTTTCACCTTTAAAGGACTAGTGTATGTTTATTTTTATCCAATATTTGTTAAGATATTTCGTTTATGCATGGCTGGTCATGCGTTTTAAAAACCAAAAAAATTAAGGGGACATCTACACTTCAAAGGAAGTTTCCCCCAAAAATAAACAATAAAGGTATTTTGATCCTCTAAAAATGTGGCTTCATTATGTAAATGTTGTGCTAAGTGAACTACTCGATGTTTTGTGTTTACACTGACAATGAAGGCAAATTAAGAATGCTAAATACACATGGCAATACAAGTGCACTAGGTAAACCTACGAGAAACATAAAACATTAGTAAATTAAAACACCAAATCAATCTTTAATCCAAACAAATATTTATTTTACTAAATGATAAGGTTAAAATTGTTCAGGCATTTCAATGGCCCCCCTACCCACAAAATAATCGACATATTTGTCACGGACCTCACGTCCGGTTTGGGGGGCCAAGCCTGGATGGCCAGGTTCCAGGGCCACTAAAGTTTCATTATTCAATAAAGCCAGATAACTGGTGGAAGGCACCCGTAGGAAATTATGGAGCACACAGCAAGTCATTACCACATGGTTCCATTTGTATGGGGCAAGGTGGATGGAGGTCAGGAAGAGACGGAATCGGCTGGCCATGATGCCAAAGGCATTTTCCACCACCCTTCTGGCTCTGGCCAGCCGATAGTTGAACACCCTCCTCTCAGGGTTGAGGGTGCGTTGCGGGAATGGCCTCATCAAATGGGGTCCCAGGCCAAACACCTCATCTGCCACAAACACAAATGGAAGTCCCTCCACATTCTGCTCCGCTGGTGGCAAGGCCAGCAGATCCAAAAGGAGCCGTTCCCCAAACTCTGTCTGGGCAAATACTCCTCCATCAGACATCCTGCCATTCTTGCCAACGTCCACATAGAGGAACTCGTAGGTGGCCGACACCACTGCCATCATCACGATGCTGTGGAACCCCTTATAGTTATAATAAAAGGATCCCGAATGGGGTGGTGGGACGACCCGAACATGTTTGTCGTCGATGGCTCCTCCACAGTTCGGAAAGTTCCATATGTGGGCAAACTCGGAAGCCACATTCTGCCATTCATGTGGCGAAGAAGGGAACTGTGGAATAAAAGCAAAAATAAATTAATAATTTGAGAAAGAAACATTGAAAGCAGATTTCATTAAAACATTCAGGGCCAACATTGGTAGAAAAAGAAAAAAGAAAATATTAGTAAGCAACAACAAACCAAGAACAAACCCTTAAAAAAAGTGGGGGGGGGGGGTTGAAGATGATTTGGGGATATCACAAATGAAGGCTGTAGCACTCTGTATGAAGTAAACCAAAAAAAAACATTTCTAGCCCAAATTTTGGGTGTGTTTTGGGTAAAGCACTACGATGGAGCATAGAATAAAATACATGGAAATGACTAGGCAAGGTAGGTATGGCTCCGGGATAGCATGCTGGAGAGGTTAAGTAAGGCACATTTAAAAGGTAGGCCTCAAACCACACACTTTTACAATAAATACATGGGGAGAAAGGGGACATTCCCTGCAGCTAAGAATCATGTGAATTAGGGACTGATAATTAAGCCAAAAATAAAGTATACAACACCCAAAAAAAAAAAAGTGAGCTTTTTAAGAAGAACACTTACCTTAATATAGTCCTCCTGCAAAACTTGAAGGATGGCAGAACAAGTCTCTGGTATAATGATACCCAGAGCCTGGGGGGATATGCATGTGGAGAACTTAAGGTCCTGCAGGCTTCTCCCAGTCGCCAGGTATCGCAACGTGGCGATGAGCCTCTGCTCAGCACTGATGGCTTCCCGCATAACGGTGTCCTGCCTGGTAATGTAGGGGGACACCAAAGCCAACAGATGCTGAAATACGGGGTCAGACATCCTGAGAAAATTCCTGAAATCATCAGGATTATTCTCCCTGATCTCCCGCAACAAAGGCATGTGACAGAATTGGTGCCGCTGGAGCAACCAATTCTTGGTCCATGAACTCCTCCTGACCCTGCTCATGGCATGGAGTCGGGATACAGCATGAACCCCTGCACCAACTACAGCACGAACTCTACGACGAGTACGTAGCCGCAACATGGCTAGATAACGGTCGGCTGAACAGAACGAACTAGAAGAACGCACGGAAGAACAGCAAGGCCAATGAAGAACAAGCTGAAAAACAGGAACGAGCAGAGCAGACCGCACTGAATAAACAGATACAAACTGACTACAAGCACTGCAAAACAGATACGAACCCACAGGCACAAACTGAACTCCACAAAACAATCTTCAAAGCACGAAGACTGAAAAGCGCGAATCGTCTCTCACCAAACTTTTACTAACACGCGGTAACACGGAATTAGCAAAAGCGTCCCAAAGGGTGGCGTCATTAGAATGGAACTTCCCCTTTATAGTGCCATCGTACGCGTTGTACGTCACTGCGCTTTGCTTGATCGTTTTTTAAAATGATCGTGTGTACGCAAGACAGGCTTGAGAGGAAACATGAAAAAAAACGACGTGAAAAACGACAAGAAAAAAAAATGGCAAGAAAATCGATTGTGTGTACGCGGCATTAGACGCATGAGCGGTAGCATACAAGGGTAGTGTAGGGTGTAGCAAGATGGCAGCGATGGCATCGAATGTGACAAGCGCAGGCTCATCGTAGTCGATGACGTCACCGCGTTCTTGCCATTCAAAAGAACGGCGGTTCTTTTGAATGGCCGTGTGTACACTCGGCGAGCAAGGCAAGCTTGCCGGGAATCTCGTCGGGAAAACCAAAGTTTTTTTCCCGACGAGATTCCTGCCCGTATGTACGAGGCTTTACTCTCCGGGTCCCGGCTACTACTGGGTGGGGAGCAGAGGAAGATCACTCCACCAGGCTAGGCAAGGAGATAAGCAGGCAGGCGGCTGGCCGGGACTTGAGCCAAGGCAGAAGAACATGCGAGCGGAGCTGAATAGGCATGCAACCGAAACGTAAGAAATATTCCCTCCGCCCCGACCAGCACATGATCATCAGAAAGGGGCACAGATAATGGAAAAAAATACACCCCCCTAAGCTAGTAGGAGCGGCGGAGCGGGGGTGTCTAATTCAGATTTTTTTAATTTATTTTTTATTCTGCACTGACTGTGTTTGAAATTGCCCCAGCCCCTGTTCAAATCCAATCCGGGGACAGACTTGGTCCGGGGACAGTGTCCTCAATCCGGGGACTGTCCCCGGAAACCGGGCATGTCTGGTCACCCTACCTTAAGGACCGAGCCTCTTTCTGAGATTTGGTGTTTACAAGTTTTTGCTAGAAAATTACTTAGAACCCCCGAACATTATATATTTTTTTTTCTAACACCCTAGAGAATAAAATGGCGGTCGTTGCTTTTTGTCACACCGTATTTGCGCAGCGGTCTTACAAGCACACTTTAGTGTCCGATCTGTCCGCTGCAATATCGCAGTCACGATAAAAATCGCAGATTGCCGCCATTACTAGTAAAAAAATAATAATAATAGAAATGCTATAAATCTATCCCCTATTTTGTAGATGCTATAACTTTTGCGCAAACCAATAAATATACGCTTATTGCGTTGTTTTTTTTAGCAAAAATATGTAGAAGAATACATATCGGTCCAAACTAAGGAAAAAATTCGTTTAAAAAAAAAAAAATAATTGGGATATTTATTATAGCAAAAAGTAAAAAATATTGTGTTTTTTTCAAACTTGTCGCCCTTCTTTTGTTTATAGCGCAAAAAATAAAAACCACAGAGTTAATCAAATACCACCAAAAGAAAGCTCTATTTGTGGGGAAAAAAAACATAAAAATGTTATTTGGGTACAGTGTTGCATGACCGCGCAATTGTCATTCAAAGTGTGTCAGAGCTGAAAGCTGAAAAATGGCTTGGGTGGGAAGGGGGTAAAGTGCCCTATATTGAGGTGGTTAAGGATGGGGTCTGAGTCCTTGCAGTTTTAAGTAATAAACATTACATTTATTACACTAAAAGATGCATATCATGCCTGGTGATTTCTCAGTTAACGGGAAGTGTGGAATCTTTGTGTAACAGTCAAACCGAGGAAATGGAAAATTTATATCCATGAAGCACGTCTTTTGATTTTGTAAATAGATCTCAGGCCTGGGCTCGGGTGCGGAAGGGACCCTTCTCATGACACATGGAGAAATCCTGACCAGGAGAGGCATGGGAGCAAGGAAGGAGAGAAAGGGATATCACCGCTCCAGGAAGTTCAAGAAAAAGTAAAAGCCTTTCCTCCAGATTAGAAGCCCCAGGTGCTGGCAATGCATGTAACAATGCAAAAATGGGAAGAAATTCTGGACAGCCGCACTCCCAAAAAGTTTTTGCCTCTTATTAAAAAATGGACATCAAAAATACATGCCACAGCAGAACAAACAGAACGGAAAGAAGAGCTGATGCGTTTCACACTAACAAACAGTGCTTAGTCAGGAAGGAGAGGACAGCAGGAGAACACTGCTGGGCAAATCTCCAGGGAGAAAGACAGCTACGTGGGCTGGTGAGTGTTGCAGTCAGAGGACTGAAAGGCCTGCCTGAAGGGACTAAGGGACTGGGTGCAAGCAGTCTGGGGTGGATGCAGAGTCAGTTTGGGAGGACTGTGGAGAAGTAGCCAGGAGGGCTAGTGAAAGGAGTAGCTGCAGCCAGACGGCTGGTAGTACCTGAAGAGGTGGTACTGGGAGCAGTAGCCACAGGAGAGGACAGCTAAGCACCAAAAACCTCTATTTTTGCTATACCAAAAGGGGCCCGCGGTCCCTGCCTGCAAAGGGCATTTGCTTTGGACCTGACTGAGTCAGTGTCAGATCATCCCATCAGCTGGTCCTGGGAGTTGTAGTTCTACAAGCAAGTCTGTGCTGGAGGTAGAAGAAAAGGAGTGTGTATATACTGGTTGTATATAGTTGTGTCCCTGAAGAGTTTCAACTGATCTAGTGGACATTCCAGTCATAACCATTTCCCATCGAAGTTCAATTCCCCTGAAAAAAAAAAAAAAAAGCTGCAAGGACTGCTTCTTGTATTAGAAGTGACTGAGAAATTCAAGGGCCTGGCTGTGCAGGTCTTCTATGTCACCACACTAAAAAATAAATGTGCTGCCTGAAACACGTTGGATTAACCTGAGTTAGTTAATGCCACTCGTAATATAAACGGGCAATGGATGTATTTTAACATGAAGCTCGTGTTAAAGCGGAAATATATTCACCTTCACTCCCCATTGACATCTTCAGCCATTCTGCTTCCGGATAATGACCTTTGGTCTTTTCAGTGGCAAGGCACCCCCATGCGTACGTCGGAGTTCGCTTGCATATTCACAGCGTTTCACTTTCTCATTTACAATACATACCTTGGAAATTTGTGATTTTTGCACGCAAACTGTTATCTAGAGAATTATAAGGAATTTTTATTCTTTCGAATTCTTTCCTTAGCCTGCATAATCTGGAAAGTACAACATATGCTTTTTGTTCGCTTTGGGAATTTGTGATGTGATTAATATTTGATTTCACAAATAAAGACCTGTTTTAAATGTTGGGTTGTTTGTTTATGTCTAAAATAACCACATGGTGAATGCAATGTGTTGTGTATTCCTCTGGGGTCTATAGGATAAGCTGCACTGATTAAGATACAATTCTAAGTCTTTTATTTATGCAGATTTTACAATGCAAACACATCAAAAGAAATTACAAGACTGTTAAAATTCTATATTGACATATGGTAAAAGTGAATTAATACATACTATTGTTTATTATAGTATTATAAGATATTTACTTACATTGCAGGGTATGTTTGAAGAAGATGTTTTTAATCCCTAAATGCTGTCAGTTGTATGTTAAAGTGGACCTCAATAGATATTTTTTATAATATCAAAGTAGAAGTTTGGACTCAACATCCACACTAACCGGCCATTTTATTAGCTATATTTTACTAGCACCGGGTTGGACCCTCTTTTGCCTTAGTTCTTCGTGGCATAGATTCAACAAGTTGTTGGAAAAATTCCTCAGAGATTTTGGTCCAAATTGACATGATAGCATCACACAGTTCCTGCAGATTTGTCGGCTGCACATCAATGATGTGAATCTCCCGTTCCAGCACATCCCAAAAGGTTCTCTATTGGATTGAGATCTGGTAAATATGGAGGCCATTGGAGCACACTGAACTCATTGTCATGTTGAAGAAACCAGTGGTGAGATGATTGGAGCTTTGTGACATGGTGCATTATCCTGCTGGAAGGAGCCATCAGAAGATGTGTACACTGTAGTCATAAAGGGATGGACATGGTCAGCAACAATAATCAGGTAGGCCGTGGCGTTTAAATGATGCTCAATTGGTACTAAAGGGCCCAAAGTGTGCCAAGAAAATATCCCCCACACCATTACACCACCAGCCTGATCCATTGATACAAGGCAGGATGGATCCATACTTTCATGTTGTTTACCCCAAATTCTGATCCTACCATCTGAATGTCGCAGCTTAAATCAAGACTCATCAGACCAGGCAACGTTTTTCCAATCTTCTTATGTCCAATTTTGGGGAGCCTGTGCGAATTGTAGCCTCAGTTTCCTGTTCTTAGCTGACAGGAGTGGCACCCGGTGTGGTCTTCTGCTGCTGTAGCCCATATGCTTCAAGGTTCGATGTGTTGTGCATTCAGAGATGGTATTCTGCATACCTTGGTTGTAACACGTGATTATTTGAGTTACTATTTGAGTTGCCTTTCTATCATCTTGAACTAGTCTGCCCATTCTCCTCTGACATCAACAAGGAATTTTCGTCCACACAGCTGACAATCACTGGATGTTTTATCTTTTTCGGATCATTCTCTGTAAACCCTAGAGATGGTCGCAGTGAAAATCCCAGTAGATCAGCAATTTTTCAAATACTCATAATAGCCCGTTTGACACCAACAACCATGCCATGTTCAATGTCACTTAAATCCCCTTTCTTCCCCATTCTGATGCTCAATTTGAACTTCAGCAAGTCATCTTCACCACGGCAAGATGCCTAAATGCATTGAGTTGCTGCCATGTGATTGGCTGATTAGCAATTTGTGTTACCAAGCAATTGAACAGGTGTACCCAATAAAGTGGCCAGTGAGTGTATACACTCCTAGGAGGATGCAAGATGGAGCGATGTCTCCCACTGGCTCTGCAGTGAGAACTAAGCAATTAAACATCAGAGGCCCAGGAAGAGCGGCAGAAGTTGGTGGGAGGGGGGTCATCCCCTCCCAATCCTTTAGGATAACAGCCAAGTGGATTCTAGTCGCATCGATTGTAATCACTAAAGAGCCAACAGCCCGCTCTAAAAAACGCTACCGGGGTGGTATAACCCCTTCAAGCCATGAGCACATATTTGCGTAGGGTTGGCGTGAAGGGGATAAATAGGTAGAATCAGCTAGCATACGTATACAATTGATCCATTTTTTCTCATCTAAGCACACCCTTATGACGGCATGTCTGCGCTAAGAGCAGATGGATTCTTATGCTGTGTACACACGGTCGGACTTTCCAACCGCAACACGTCCGTCGGAATTTCCAACGGAAAAATAGAGAACCTGCTCTCTATCTAAGTCCGTCGGAATTTCCGACAGAAAAAGTCTGATGGAGCATACACACGGTTGGAATTCCCGACCAAAAGCTCCCATCTGACTTTTTCTGACGGGGATTCCGACCGTGTGTACGCAGCATAAGAAGTAAATGCTATGGGAATCAACTGCCCATACTCAAGATGGCCACATCTAGTAGTGCTAAGGCATGTTTTTCAAAATGTTTTCTCTACAAAATAAAGCATGGAGACATGGATGGAAGAGTTTGCTTTGAATATTAAAAATCAATTAAATAGTATTTTTGGTTTGTGGTGATCAGATGCAGAGTAGTTCCGCTTTAAATGTGCCCACCCTGTAAAATCGATTATTTAATTAATTAAAATAATATACTTTATTAAACAGAAATGTATATGCACATCAAATAAAAAAACAGTCAGGTCCCGCAGATACACATGAAATCCCTATTACACTACATACATAAAGCATCTCTTTACACATTATGTAGAAGATTTCAAATTCATTCCATGGCATCATTTCGGTTTAATGCTAAATAGATGTACTGATTAGATGTACTAAAAGTTTTTTATCATATCACTCATTTTGCATATCTTAATTTTTTTGGAATTTCAAGTGCCTGTAAATTTGAATCTAGATCTCTTTATTATTAAAGTTTAATTTTTACAGTTCAGAAGGAATTTTGTAAATTATTCTTAATGTATCTTTTATTGAAAAAATTTCAATACGTTTTTTGCAGTAGTATCATAAGACAAAATGAGGGCTTTTATGTTTTAATTCTATATGCGCTTGGCTTTCAGAAAATACATGAATTTAATACTCTTTAATGAACATTTAAATAAAGATGTACCGGTATTTGGTTCATGCATGAAAAAAAATAAAGATTTGAGAACAAAAAGTGAGACAGTAAAAGGTTATAAATTTAGGGCCCCCTTCATATCTGCCGGATGTCCTGTGCGGTATTTTTGGCCTTTAGAATGCATTGCTTTAAGGCAACCTATTCATTTTAAATAGGCTGCCATAGCACCACAACACATTGGACATGCACCATTTATTTTAAGGCCTTGCAATTCAATGGACAAATTGTTCACTGTGTGTTGGAATGCTTTAAAATTCAAAATGTAGGGCACCACAGTGCACCATGGATCATCTGTTACAGTAAAACATGCGTTTTTTCCATGTGTTACCACTACACATTGACGTAATATCAGCCTAATGCTAGGTTCACACTACTGTGATCTGATTTTAAACTGATGTAGTGGAACTGGGTTGCTACTTGGTTGCATTTCTGATGTGTTTTGCGTATTCTAAGGGGCCAAAATCACGCTGGAATCGCACCAAAGTAGCACAGGAACCTTTTCCAAAATCGCTCTGTGCTGTGTTGCATTGATGTGAATGGTCCCAATTGAAAACAATGGGATTTCCATTAGGTTTACCTACTAATTGGTGCTATACAATCAAAATTTTTACTGATATGTAAAATATTCAAAAATATACATACAAATCCAGAAAAGTGTGAATAAATCCACAGCACCCAAAAAAATCAACAGATGATAATCCCAACGTGCAACCAAAATCATATGAATCCAGTATGAATCCAGTATCGATATGCATATATGAAATGATATTCAAAACCACAACCATGTATGCAAAACACATGTGAATATACATAAAGGTAAAGTGAGGATAAAATAAACATAAAATATTCCAGTCCGTGAGTAACAATCCCACTGTGCAGAAGATGTCCCTAAATAATCTAACAAAAAGTGATATCCGAATCTTTTGTATAGTACCAGCACTCAGAAATCCCCAGGGGTGTAAGCTCACCCTACTGATGGACTCCCATGGAGAGGTTACAGAGACTTTAAATTGCTATAAAGTCTGACAGCATACATATGCTCTAATGGAATTAATCAGCATGACACCAATAAATAGAACTGGACAAAAAATTATCAGTGGTTATGTTCAATCAGTTCCACCTTTTACAACAACTGAAATATAGGAGGATGAGGTCACTTCCTAGAAGGGTCTGATAATCCGCACAGTCCCCAGAAACTGACCCCGAGGAGCTCATGCTCCACAGCGCTCCTCTCTATGATTGTGTTTGTTTTTTTTTGGAAAATATGTTTATTAAAGTTTTCATACCATACAAATATTCAAAAGAGATATCATCCCATTGGTTGTGGTTTTGAATATCATTTCATATCCGTATTGATATTATTGGATTTATATGATTTTGGTTGCATAGTGAGATTATCATTTGTTGATTTTTTTGTGCGTTGTGAATTTATTAACACTTTTTCGGATTTGTATGTATATTTTTGAATATTTCTCATACAGTATACAGTAAATTGGAGATTTTGAGAACACAGCACTAATTATACCCACTTGGATGTGCCTGCAGTTGATATGAACCTTGTAGTTCAAACCATCTTTCATTTCATGTGATTTCCATTCTCATGTGATTCTGTGTGACTCATCTGAACCAGGCCTATAAGAGAGTGGAAGTATAGAACAAGTAAATAAACGTATTTTTTTTGTTTTGGATTGAATAGAAAAGGTTTGGAAACTTTGTTTTCTTTAGGTATCCCCTTAGTAAAGGATTTTCCTCACTTTTTGAACCAATGGAAGCCCATCACATTCTGATACATGGAACGTTACTGACACAGGAAGTGCTGGAAACCTTGTACACACGATTGGAATTTCCGATGGAAAAAGTCCAGCCGACTTTTCCCATCGGATATTCTGACCATGTGTATGCCCCATCGGACTTTTTCCATCGGAAATTCCGAGGGATTCCGTCGGAGTTTAGATAGAGAACATGTTCTCTTTTACTACGATGGAATTCCGTCGGAATTCCGATGTGATTTTGGCCGGGCAAAAGTCCGACCGTGTGTACGGGGCATAACAGAGGTTCTAATCCTTCCCAAGTATAATAAAACAAAGTGCTTTTATAGCTGTTTATGTTTCATTGGAGAAATTACCTACACTTTATATTCCAGTAGTGTAAAAAAGCTAATTATATGAAAGTCATCCTGGCTTTAAAGCCATTTTGTAATTTAATGATATCTAATTATTTTTCTTTTTAATTTATCCAACAATCCCTGTGAGTTTTTAAAATTGCCCAATATTTCAAACTTTTCCCAATGACTACACTAGTGATGTACAGAACATGCCTTGAAGTCTCATTTCCTGCCCGTGTAATGTGACTGGCTCACTTATTGGTCAGAAATCTGAACAGAACATGAAGTTACATTTTAGGCACCCCCAGCAATATCCTTACATGTACTGCGTGCAATCTTTCATTATATATATACTTGATATATGTTTAAATAAAGGCTGGATGTGGATTTTCTCAACAGCCTCAACAAGACTGATTATGATGATTAGAGGAGACAGCCCCTTCCACTTAGCACTAAGTTTAAGGAAGTTACTACAACAGCCTTTCTCAGTAGCTAGAGAATAGAAGCAATTAAATTGTAACCCAAACATGAACTTATTTTATTTGCTCCCTTTTGATCTGTTATACCCCTGAAGGTGTTTTGTTATATTTATTCCATAATGCCAAAAAACCTGATGATCATGTTGGAAATCTTGTGAGATTATACCTTTGTGTGTTCTTTGTCTCTGTTGACTGGTGATCCTAGCATAGGAGGAAAACTGTTCAGTCTCAGGGAGCTTAAATTGGTTGTAAACCCGAAAAAAAAAAAAAAAAAAAAACCCTGTAAGATAAAGGCATAATGAGTTAGTATGCATCGCATACTAGCCTGTTATGAAATACGTACCTTAGATCGAAGCTGTTGCAGCAGCCCCGCACACCGCTGTGACCAGCGACATGTCTCCTGGAGTTATTTCCGGGTTCGGGAGGACCGAGACTGTGATTGGCTGGAGCTGCGATGACGTCACTCCCGCGCATGTGCGCAGGAGCTGCCGGTCACGGCACGCTTCTTAAGAAACTGCACGAGCGAGCTGTTTCTTCAGTGCGCATGTGCCGATGTCGTCGGCGCAAGCGTATATGGTAAATATCTCCTAAACCGTGCAGGTTTGGGAGATATTTACAGTACCTACAGGTAAGCCTTATTATAGGCTTACCTGTAGGTACAAGTGGTGTAACAGGGTTTACAGCCACTTTAAGAAGACACACGGCCAAGTTAGAGGAGAAGCTATTTAACCTTAAACAGCGTAAGGGATTCTTTACTGTCAGGATGGTGTCAGCAGGAAGTATAATAATACAATAATTTCAATAAAACATGTATACTAAATAATTTAAATAAACTCTTAGTTGTGTATTTTATTGAACACAGTATACAGGGATATGGAAAATGGTTTTGACATAAACGCACCCATACAGGTTGAACTGGATGGACTGGTGTCTTTATTCAGCTTTACCAACTATGTTACTATGACTGTTATCAGTTAGTATTACTCCCAATTCTATGCTACCTGTCGATTGGATTGACCTCTGCCTTGTATCCTGACTACTCTTTTGGATTGCCACCTGACTTGACTTTAGATTGTTTTCCTGCAATACACTTGCCCATTATGTGTCCTAACCTTGGAACTGTCTAATGGATTATGCTTGCTCTCTACCTGCCATGACCTAGAACTGCCTACTTGATATCGCTTTCCGGCTCCCTGCCTGGCCCCAGAACTGTCTACTGGATTACAAGCACTCACTGTCTGTTCTGACCTTGGACTGTCCCAGGAGTCTGCTACAAACCATAGTCTTCTGCCTGATCAGCCGCTAAACTACAGGTACCCTTCCTTGTCTCATTTGTTCAGTCCTGTTTCTATCTGGTCAGGAAATATAGCATTGTAATCTAAGACCTGGGGGTAAGTGAGTACCAGTACACCTGTTTGCCTTATGGGAACAGGGGGTGCTAAAGGCAAAATAAGCACTTGTCAGATACTGTATAATTCTTAACCTAGGCATGGGGCTGATCACCACTAAATGTATTATATTCTTGTTTTTTTTTTATTTATTTTTTTGGGTTCTTGGGTTTTAGTACATTTTAGGAATTTGCAATATGGTAAATCCTTGAGATCCTGGAGAAGAGTGTTTCTTTTTCAGAAAAGCAGAGTTCTACTTTAAATGTTCATGTAAGTTTTATTTAGAGAGCACAAATGCATCCAGAATACAGCCTGTAAAGGATTAGCATTCGAGGAACAGGATCAGAAAACAAAAATTGCATTTTGAAATTGATTGGGAAATGTAAGCCTTGAGTGTATTCATTTTGCAGTTATAATCAACCTCGCCAGCAGTGTCATGGATTTCCCATACTCCTCTGCCCTAAACTGGCCAGATTAAAGCTCTTCGATTGGGACTCAAGTGCTAACAGGGCTTATAGCTATTGATTCCATTGACTGGTGCACAGAATAGACATTTAACTCGAGATGATACATTGAAGATACACTAGTGTTCTGCAGTTAGTTTAACCAACTTGAAAAGGGTATTGTCATTTATGGGAATCCCAAAAAAACACAGCATAAAATATTAATGTAGACATATTTTTTGTACTAAGAATGTTTACTTATTGCAAAACCATACAGTGTATCTGCCATCTAAGGTACATTACAAATAAAAAAAAATAAAAAAACAACAATGGCAAACTACACCAAAAAGATAATTAGGTTTATTTATTACAGGTACTTATATAGCGCTGTCAATTTATGCAGTGTTTCACACACACACACAAACTCCAGGCAGGTATTTCCATGGTTGGGATTTGTTTACATTTTGCCTTGTTTTTGGCATAGTGGATGGAATTTAAATGATTGTAAACGGTCTCCCTGCAAAACAACCCATTTAGTTTAAAATACGAATAAAGGCAAAATATTTGTGTATAGATACAAAAAATATATAAGTACCTTTTTTTTCCCTTTTTTTATAAGTGATCACATTCCCTCTATTCTCAGCTACATAGGAGCTGGGGGGAGGAGAAACAACAACACACCGGTCTTCCCAGTCAAAGCCTGTGAAAGGGGGTGTATCAGAACAAGTCTGATTATTGGAGGAGGGCAGGCTGAGTTCCCAGAATAGCTAAAAAATTGACCAGGGTGTGTTCTCCTGCTTAGTGTGGTCTCTGGGATCCCGCGATGTATTCCCGCAGTGTACGGCGGCCGGATCTTCCGCCCAATGCACTGTGTTCCCCTGATTCCCTTCCCTGCGAGCGTCGCAACGCAGGGGGCGGAACCGGCGGCAAATTCAAATGTATAAAAGCACAAACACACTGATACAATGTAATCCTATTGGATTACAATAAAAAATAAAGTAAATTGACCTTTGATTGCCCCCCAGTGCTTTCTCCAGTGCCCTTGCCTGCAGTTTTACTGTACTTAGTATCTGGAAACTGCACAGCGACCATGGTATCCAAAAATGCGCCTCCACCCCAAAGTCGCTATATGACATGCTGGAAGTCAGCGACAGCGACTCGTGGGGAAGCTCTTCATCGGATGCAGAAAGTGATTTTAGCGACAATCCTGCAACTGTGCCCAGCAACGTGCGGACCTGGTGCTCGATTGATTGCGGTACGGAGCACGCAGTACCCCCAAGATTTCCATTTACAGGAGCACCTGGGATTAAAGTGGAAGTTGAGGACAATAACCCCTTGGCATACCTCAAGCTCTTTCTGACGGATGAAGTTATTTCCAAAATTGTTTTGGAGACGAATCGCTATCAGGAGCAACAAGCTGCTACCCATCATCGCTTTTCAAGGACCAGAAAATGGGAACCAGTAACCAGAGATGACATCTGGAACTTTTTGGGCCTCATAATTCTACAGGGAGTGGTGGGGAAACCCCTGCAGAAGTGGTATTGGACCACCAACAAATTGCTGGCCATGCCTTTTTTTGCCACAGTTATGTCCGAATATAAATTTTCTCTTATCATGAAGTATTTGCATTTTGCAAATAATGATGACTTTGATGAGAGTTCTCATCCAGCTCCTAAGCTGAAAAAAATTTGGGAAATTTACCAACTTATTCTCACGAATTTCCAGCAGGCCTATGTACCGGAGAGAGATATAAGTATCGACGAAAGTCTGATGGCGTACAAAGGTAGACTTAGCTGGATACAGTTCATCGCATCAAAGCGAGATCATTTTGGCATGAAGTCATTCATACTGTGTGAATCCAGCTCTGGCTACATCTGGAATTCGGTCCTGTACACCGGGAAAGGGACCAAATTCAGCGAGCGATTCAGATTTTTTGGAGTGGCAACCGCTTCGGTTCTCTCCTTGATTGAGCCATTGCTGAATCAGATCTACTGTGTCAACACAGACAATTTTTACACGTCCCCAGAACTCTTTGAGTTCCTTATCTTGAACAAAAACGGACACCTATGGGACCGTTAAGCCTAACCGGCGTGACATGCCGCCAACCTTTGCCCAAAAAAAGCTTGGGGCAGGAGAAATAGTTGCCTGGCAGAAAGGCAAAATGATGGCACTGAAATGGCAGGACAAAAAAAACGTGTGCCTTCTGAGTACCATCCACAACACTTCTACTGCAATGGTACATACCAAAGGTGGAAAAGAGGTCATGAAGCCACAGGTCATGTTGGATTACAACAACACCATGGGAGGTGTGGACAGGGCTGACCAGGCCATGACCTTTTATCCTGCGATGAGAAAGCAACAGAAGAAATATTATAAAAAAATCTTCAGGCATCTTCTGGAACAGTGCCTGTGGAATGCTTTCATTCTTCTGAAAAAAAATAGTGACAGGCCTATGATCCATGCGGACTTTGTGTGGAAGGTTGCCGAACAAATTTTTCTAAAGCACCAGACGCCAACGACTGTAAGCAGATCTGGACGTCGGGCTGCTGGCGTTGTGAACCCGGAACGCCTGACTGGTCGTCACTTTATGGACCACATTCCACCTACTGAAAGGAAGTCAGCACCCACAAGGATGTGTGTGGTTTGCTGCTCCAAGCGTGACGACACCGGAAGAAAAATCCATAAAGAAACGCGGTTCTATTGTCCCGATTGCGATGTAGGACTTTGTGCTGTACCTTGTTTTAAAAATTTTCATACCCGAGACGTATACTGAATCAATATGACTTCTAATATTGCACCCTTGTTTGAGCCAAAAAAAATCAGTGTTTTTGATTATATTATTTACTAAAATGTATTGAATAAAAAAGTATTATTATTATTAAATTATTATTTGTTATTATTTACTATATTATAATTTATGATTTTGTGTTTCAAGCTTTATCATACCCGAGATGTCTACTAGACTCTGGTTTGGACAGATTTAGGTGAGTTATTACTAAGAATTACAGTGTAAAATGCCAAATTTCCATGCAAAATAATGGTACCGCTTTCAGCACCTAAAATCTTACAGAATCATATCAACAGGGAGGTTAACAAAGGGAACCCCCAGATCCCGACCCCCCTATGTGAATTGGTAAGAGGTACATTGTACCCCTACCATTTCACAAAGAAAGTGTAAAAAATTGTAAGAAAACCCACAGACATCGTTGGGATAAGTCCTTTATTAAAAATAAAAAAATAAAAATAAAAAAAAGATTCCAGCGGTGGTAATCCACTCTCGGCCTCCACTCCAACGCTGTCGGTATTCTGCGATGGATGCTCTCCTCTCCGGGGTCCAGCGGTGGATCATCTCCTCTCCATTCAGGTCCAGGCTCCAGCGATGAGATGTCCAGCGCAGCGCATCCTGTTTCCACCGGAGACACCCCAGGAATATCGTCGCCGCAGCCTGACAGGTCTCGTATGTAGCTGAGGACGGGGCCACCCATCACGTGACCCCGTCCCCCTCTGACGCAAGGGGAAACTCAGGCTTACCCAGTGACGTGCGGGTGACCCCGCCCCCCTCTGTTGCAAAGGAAACCTGCGTTACATCAGAGGGGGCGGGGTCACAGTTCTAAACACGGGAAACAAGCGCTGCTTTACAGGCATACAATACACACCCCCCTAGGTACGAAACTTAAAGGAATATTTCACTTTTATTGTTTCACTTTAAGCATTATTAAAATCACTGCTCCCGAAAAAACTTCAGTTTTTATAACTTTTTTTTGCATTGATACATGTCCCCTGGGGCAGGACCCGGGTCCCCAAACACTTTTTATGACGATAACTTGCATATAAGCCTTTATAATTAGCACTTTAGATTTCTCCCATAGACTTTTACAGAGTGTTCCGCAGCTTTTCGAATTTGCCGCGAACACCCCAAATTGTTCGCTGTTCGGCGAATGGGCAAACAGGCAATATTCGAGTCGAACATGAGTTTGACTCGAACTCGAAACTCATCCCTACTCTTGAGGATTTAAATGGAAGGATCTCCCTGTCATACTTTTTGCAGATGTCTCCATACACCTTGGAGTTTTGGGCCTAGTTTTGGGTGTTACTACCTCTCTTTTTGCATTCTTCATAAAGCAAATTATATTAAAATAGGTGAGAGAGTGAAACAGCAGTAGAAGTGTAGACTTCTCAAATAAAGAAAGCCATGTGTTGCTCCAGGTTAGCCCACACTTGCAGGCTTTTAGTCAGGTGCCCAATGTGACAAGTTGGGGGTTTTGTAGCTCATTGCTAGTGCAAAACAGTGAGTTTACTCCATGCCACAAGTACGCTTCAGGGCTTTTCCATCCCATGTTTATTTTAAAGAAAGCAAAAGTTCACAAAGGAATATCTTCCCATGCAGGGGGTTCTCACCATCAATATGACAAAAGACCAATATTCAGCCTTGTGGTTCTCTTTGCAGCTTTGCTGCTCAGGCCTCATGCCTTGGTCCTCCAGACCATGTAACATACCTCCCAGTGCTTGTGCATCAATAGCGACATGTCTTTATCCTCCAGACCATCAAACACATTTTCCAGTGCTTGTGCACCAATTGCTGTAGCTCTGTCAGCTTGACTTTGTCTTTCTGCAGCTCCCTGCTGCTTCTACCTTCACAGGCTCGTCTATCCTGTCCTGGACAGCATGGTGCAGACGTGCACCTCTCTCTGCTCCCAACACACACTGATCCCCTCTGGAGGGTGGGGCCCTGAGCTCTAAACCTGGCTCTAATATGAACCCAGTACACACCTGCACCGATAGTGTACCTATTTCCTGCTAAATCTGGCCTAGACTGCCATTTTAGACTGTGGCATGGGCTTGCCCTGCCACACCATCCAGCTAGTTTTCTGACAACCGCTATATAAGTGTAGCGCCCTGCTCCTGATGATCAGACGCTATATTTAAATCTAGTTGGTATCTGAGCCACTTACTGGCTCAGATCTGATTGTGAAGGCTAAATTGGCCTCTGTTTCGGCTGTGGCTGTGTTGGAAGGATTTCCCGCTGTTCACCTGTAGGTGGCATTACCACCACAGGCCAGTGTTGGAACACAACCAAGCCAGAGCGGATTGGATATGTTTCCCCGGGAACAGCTCAGTGGGAGTGGTTTCCCTGCTGAGCATGCTGAAGAAGGGTACTTAAGGGGCAGACGCCATTGTTCTGGGCTCGTTTTGCCATGTGGCCCTCCTGGCCCAAGGCGTGTGTCGCTGCTTGTCTCGTTTTCCCGCCTTGGGGCCTGCTGGCTCGAGGCTGTGCACCTGCAAAGTAGGCCCAGATGTCCTGTCTGGGGCCTACGACTCGGGGGTGATCCTGAGCTGTCTGTCCTGAGGGAAGAAGCCACTAAATGAAGGAAATGGGGGAGGACCCATCCTGGAGAGAACCCAGCAGAAGGCTGGTATCTTGGGAGGAGGCCTGGTGCCTCTATTGGAGGATGCACCCCAGCCAAATGCTACTCTACAGTATCGGCTTAAAGGCTCTGATACTGCTCGGCTGAACACTTGCTAAGTCCTTTGGCGGAGGACCAAGTTATAATTTGTCCACATCGCCCAATCCTGTGGCAGAGGATTGTCTACCTGTTCTACTTTCATCAAGTCTGTGGCAGAGACTTTGGGTCCATGCGCCACCCCGGCTGCTAGGCCGGTGAGAGAGGTCTATCCGGGTGAGCAACTTCCACTCAAAGGAAAGTGGTATGTGTACTTTGTTTAGTGTCGTTTTGAAACCTAAAGTTCCTCAGTGGTCTGCATCACGTGCCTGAACTCCCCTAACCCTCCGTCCTTTTTCCCTGCAAGTTGGTGTGAAATAAAAGCAAAAGAAAAAGGATTTACAACTTGTGTGGACATTGAAGTTTCTCCTGAAGTGTATAGACTCTCATCCCCTAGACAAAGAATGGCGGGGTAATGTGCATTGACCCAAATCTAAACCAGCAGCACCTATGGGGGTAGTGCTACACAAGAAAATCAGATGACTGCACATCAGCTGTATCCAAACTCTTTATCCGTTCATAAAAAAAATATACATGAGATGAATTTAGACCTCAGATGCATGTTACACACATAGGCACTTAATCATTGAGTCACGATTAAGGGCATAGATTTAAAATTAATCGCATGTGTATGTGAAATGGGTTGGAGGTCTCAATTCATCTCTTGCATATTATTTTTATGAAAAGATAAATAAAGAGTTTGTATATGGTCGGCATGTGGTCACCTGATTTTCTTGTATAGAATAAGCATATCATTGACGTTCCCTATAACTATAAGAAACTGTTATGTCACTTAATTGTTGAGCATCTACCAAAAATTATCATATGAGTTTTGGGGTGAACTAACCTTTTAAGTGCAATGCCCCGCCCCAAAGCTCACACTTTCGAACATGTTAAGCATTTACTCTCTACCTTTTGTCATTCTGTACTTATACCCATCTTCACTAGGCTTACTTTTTGCATGATTACATTTTTATGTCTTCACCTTCGCTGGCTAAGATTTATTTTCCCCAGAAGACAAGAGGATGAAAAAAATGTTTTTACCTAAGTAATGGAATAATCTTCTTGTTTGGTGAATATTCCCAGAGACTTCCAGCTGCCCAAGTCAATGCATTTTAATATAACTTTCATTTAGGGGTCAGAGTGAGATCTGGCATGTTGTGAAGGCAAGGATTTAGATTTAAGAAGCAGTTATATAGCAGATTAAACGGTGTAAATGTTTTATTTCATATCATATACTGTAGATTGTTTTTCCAGTCTTTGCCCAGGTTTTCCAGTTCTGCATGGCTTGTTAAGCCAAACATTGAAAATGTTCTGTACTTAAAGTGGACCTTTCACCCTAAACAAAATAAAATATGATCAACAAAAAGAACTGCTGTTGGGTTAAAGTGTATAGTGCGGTGAAAGCTATAGCAATGTCAAAGGAAAAGATCCTGAAGCAGACCTATGTGCATGAAGTAAGATGAAGCTTCTGCCCGGTCTCCAGCCAGGCCACGCCCCCAAAGTGTTTTGCTCCGCCCCTTGGAGCTTAATCATGGGGATGGGAGTTCTGAGCATAAGAGGGTGTTTATAAGAGCATCATTGGCTGTCATGTGATAGAAATGGATGACACACAGGCGCTCAAGCAAGAAATCATGTGGATAAAAGCAGCCTTTTTTTTATGTGGATAAATACATCATCACTTTAAATGAATAACGTATTAATAATAATTACATCAGTTATCTTAAATGAATAACTCAACAATATTGTTTTGCAATTTTTTGCTGTTTCATTTTTCATTTTATATATATATCTACTGTAGCACACCAATCCTTTTGCCCCTGCTTACCTTCACCTGCGGGTGGTAGGAAACACCATGCCACAAGCCCGTGTCCTCCTTATCAGAGGTCAGGCGGTGTTTACAGATTTGGGCCCTGCAGCGAGTTACCTCTTTCCACTGGTTCTTGTCCCTAGAATGTAGGGAAAAGTCTATATTCTTCCCCAAGAAGGCCAATTTCCACACGACTTTAACTCCAACAAAGAGTTTACTTTCCTTTGCTTCAGTTAACGGGAAATTGAAGAGAGAAAGAAGCTAGCGAAGATAGGAGGTAGATTCAGGCACACAACACCCGACTCACTCGTCGCCACTCGATCCCAAGTGGGTTTAGCTCACCCTAATAGATCCCTCTCACAGTCTAGAAGCCGGAGTGGAGCTCGAACAATACTATCACTTTGTCCCCTCCAGAGACAGGTTCAGGAGATCCTCCATAGCAGCAGAATCCTGTTATTCCTGAACCAAGAACTTCCCTAACCCTCTGTAGAATTCAGAGAATAGACGATGCCGATGGGCACTCTACAGGGTTAGCTTTGTTGAGCAAGCAATCCTTCCCTCTGGCAGGTCACCAGGCCTTTCCCGAGACAGCAACCTACTATCACTCGTCTCCTCTGTGGGACCGATCCTCCCCTGGCTTCCTCCAAGTCAGAGCGGGCACCCTTACCTGGGCACCCTGGGACTTCCATGTGCTGATTGTAGACCCAGTTAAAGGTACTGGGCCTACCTGGAACGTTGTAGCCTCGGGCTAAAGGTGCCCAAGACTTTTTGGCAAGTCCACGCACCCCCATGGGGTACACTCCCCCCCAGGTACTCCTCTGCCCATGCACTCCTCCCTAAACATGGCGTCTGCCCCTTATATGCCCTCTCCCAGCATGCACAGCAGGCGAAACCCCGCCCACTGCACGGCAGCCGAGAGAGGACAACCAATCATGCCACTGTGTCACCTGAGGTTCGACCCTAGGCCTGGGCAACAGTGCCACCCACAGGCCAAAGGGGAACTGTACACCAGACAACACCACAGCAGAGCAGAGTCCAGCATTAAATTAGAAAGCCTGAGTCAAACTATTGCCCAGGCCGTCCCTTAAATTTGGGCATAGCGGCCCCCTAAATTTAGGGGTCCACTACACTACTATATAGCAATCTTGATGTTTGTGACCAGCTTTGATGTCTGTGGCTGTTTTTATCCACTTCATTGCTTGCTTGATCACCTGTGTGTCATCCATTTCTATCACATGACAGCCATTGATGCTCTTATAAACACCCTCTTATGCTCAGAACTCCCATCCCCATGATTTAACTCCAAGGGGCGGAGTAAAACACATTGGGGGCGTGGCCTGACTGGAGTCCGGACTGAGGCTGCCATTCATCTCACTTCATGCACATGGGTCTGCTGCATGATGTGCGGCTTATGGATCTTTTCGTTTGACATTGTTGTAGCTTTCACTGCACTATACACTTTAAAGCGGAGGTGCCGCGGAAAAAAAAATATTAAAAGCCAGCAGCTGCAAATACAGCAGCTGCTGACTTTTAATATTTGGACACTTACCTGTCCTGGAGTCCAGCGACGTCCGCAGCAGAGGACGAGCAAACGCTCGTCACTCTGCTGCCCCCACCGCCATCCTCGGTGAGGGAACCAGGAAATGAAGCCTTGCGGCTTCATGCCCGGTTCCCTACGGCGCATGCGCGAGTCGCGCTGCGCCGCTCTGACTGGTCCCCTGTGTTCTGGGAGCCGAGTGTCTCCCAGAACACAACGGGGAATCTGCGGGAAGTGACGCGCTTCCCGCAGATTTCCCGCAGAGAGGACTCCCTTTTGTGGGTGCAGATACCTGTCTTAGACAGGTATCTGCACCCCCCTCCCCCCTGAAAGGTGTCAATTTTGACACTGGAGGGAGGGAGGGTTCCGATGAGCGGAAGTTCCACTTTTGGGTGGAGCTCCGCTTTAACCCAACAGCTGTTCTTTCTGTTATATCATATTTAATTTTGTTTAGGGTGAAAGGTCCAACAGTTTGCGCAGCGCTTTACAATATCAGGGAAGATAGTACAGTTACAATACAATTCAATACAGGAGGTATCAGAGGGCCCTGTTCGTTAGAGCTTACAATCTAGAAATTGCTGCAGCTTGGAGTTAGGATGAGCTCCATGTCCCTGCCTGCACTCACAGCGGTCTATTTGGACTTTACCCCTCTACCTAAGCGGCACCTAAATTTCATTTTTTTGGGTCGCTGTGAAAGCTATAGTCACACCCCCTACACTTATTCCAACTGCTAAAAAGGTGCTGACTTATCTGCTGACATTAAATAATTTTTTAATTGTGTAGCCCAGTCTGAGACTTTTCTTACACGCATGACTCCTGGACTGGCGGCTATCACAGTACATAGAGCCGCCAGTATTAACCACTTCAGCCCGGACCATTTGGCTGCCAAATGACCGGGCTACTTTTTGCAATTTGGCACTGCGTTACTTTAACTGACAATTGCGCGGTCGTGCGACGTGGCTCCTAAACAAAATTGACGTCCTTTTTTTCCCACAAATAGAGCTTTCTTTTGGTGGTATTTGATCACCTCCGCGGTTTTTATTTTTTGCGGTATAAACAAAAATAGAGCGACCATTTTGAAAAAAATGTAATATTTTTTACTTTTTGCTATAATAAATATCCCCAAAAAATCTATAAAAAAAACAAAAAATTTCCTCAGTTTAGGCCGATACGTATTCTTCTACATATTTTTGGTAAAAAAATTCACAATAAGCGTTTATTGATTGGTTTGCGCAAAAGTTATAGCCTCTACAAAATAGGGGGTAGTTTATGGCATATTAATTAATATTTTTTTTTACTAGTAATGGTGGCGATCTGCGATTTTTATCATGACTGCGACATTATGGCAGACACATCGGACACTTTTGACAATATTTTGGGACCGTTTACATTTATACAACAATCAGTGCTATAAAAATGCACAGATTTCTGTGTAAATGTGACTGGTAGTGAAGGGGTTAACCACTAGGGGGCTAGGAAGGGGTTAATTGTGTCCTAGGGAGTGATTCTAACTGTTAGGGGGCGTGGCTACGAGTGACACGTCACTGATCGCTGCTCCCGATGAGAGGGAGCAGACGATCAGTGACATGTCACTAGGCAGAACAGGGAGATGCTTGTTTACACAGGCATCTCTCCGTTCTGCAGCTCTGTGACACACGATCGCGGGACACTGGCGGACATTGAGTCCGCGGGTCCCGCAAGCTCCGTGATCGCACCCGCAGGGGCAAATTTAAAGTGACACATATTTACGTTGATTTGCCTGTCTGTGCAATTCTGCCGACGTATATGTTCGTGACCCGGTCCTTAAGTGGTTAAGCTGCCCTCCATCCACTAGAGGGCAAACTGAGGATGTGGACTGCCAGAGATTCTGAGAAGAGATGTGAAGGACTGTGGTAAATATAGTACAAAAAGAGACTTAACCGGTACTATAGTTTGTTATTGGACTTCAACTCCTAATTACACTGTAGTGTGGAGGAAGGGGAGTGTTTTTAATGGCTAACTTCACCTTTAGTAAAAAAAAAAAAAAATGCACATAGTTTTGCAGCTTAATAAAAATGTGCCTTCATTTTTTTTTACCTTAAAGCCAGCATAACATTGCAACCTCGATCAGGCTCCTACAGAAACTGCTGACAGCTGTCTGCCTGTACCTCTATAAGGGCAGACAGTTGCACAGCTGCAGGAACTGTCAGTGATCAACTGATGAGCACCCTGGTAGTTCATTGAGAACTACAGTCTGCCTCTGTGCTAGACTGGGCTTGTAGTTCATTCATTCTCAGATCTTTGTGAATGAATGACACCGCTGTGCAGGCGGAGCTGTTTTTAAAAAGTGACAGTGGGTATGGGAAGAGGAATCCCCATCTGCTAACGCATGGGGGATAAGGGGTGGTGCAGGTGGGTGTAACATAACATGAAGGTGAACTTATCCTTTAAGTACCGGTATTTTCTTGGGCTGAGAAAAGGAATAAGGGGCATTCTGCAGAGAGACTGAGACAGACCTCCTGATGGAGTGACAGCCATTCCGGAACAGTGAAGTGCGCTCAGATGCTGAGGAGCCTACTGTTTAGCTGAGGAGCTGGATGCTGAGGACACTGACAGAAAGGGACCCTTTGCCTAGAAAGCAGAAGGAGATCTCCTGCTGACACCGAGATGGTGAGAGGCTGCTTACCAATCCTGCACTAGTCCTTTATAACATAGGGACAGAGTTCACTGCCAGAAACACTGGGATTTAATTACTAAAACTGGACAGTGCAAAATCCTGGTGCAGCTGTGCATGGTAGCCAATCAGCTTCTGACTTCAGCTTGTTCAATTAAGTTTTGACAAAAAATCTGGAAGCTGATTGGCTACCATGCACAGCTGCACCAGGATTTTGCACTGTCCAGTTTTAGTAAATCAATCCCAGTGTTTCTGGCAGTGAAAAGTTTTATTGCCTATATCAACTCTTAAAGGGCCACTCCCCAGAGTGCCCCAACATAACATTTAAGGTTCCAAAGAGCTGTCCAGCAGAAGGAGTAGAATAGGCTATTAGTGACAGCTGATTTGAAAGTGTGATATACAGTACAGGTGTTGTGTTTAATACCTATCATTTAATCTGTGTAATGTATTTCTCCAACTACCTAATCTTTGTAGTAGATTGTAGTACTTTCTGTTTATACTGTATATATATATATATATATATATATATATATATATATACAGTATATATACTTTATTGCTAAAAATATTGGGATGCCCGCCTTTACACGCATATGAACTTTAATGGCATCCCAGTCTTAGTCCGTAGGGCTCAATATTGAGTTGTCCCAACCTTTGCAGCTATAACAGCTTCAACTCTTCTGGGAAGGCTGTCCACAAGGTTTAGGAGTGTGTCTATAGGAATGTTTGACCATTCTTCCAGAAGCACATTTGTGAGGTCAGGCACTGATGTTGGACGGGAAGGCCTGGCTCACAGTCTCCACTCTAATTCATCCCAAAGGTGTTCTATTGGGTTGAGGTCAGGACTCTGTGCAGGCCAGTCAAGTTCCTTCACCCCAAACTCACTCATCCATGTCTTTATGAATCTTGCTTTGTGCACTGGTGTTCAGTAATGTTGGAACAGGAAGAGGCTATCCTCAAACTGTTCCCACAAAGTTGGGAGCATGAAATTGTCCAAAATGTCTTGGTATGCTGATGCCTTAAGAGTTCCCTTCACTGGAACTAAGTGGCCAAGCCCAACCCCTGTAAAACAACCCCCCACCATAATCCTCCCTCCACCAAATGATTTGGACCAGTGCACAAGGCAAGGTCTATAATGACATGAATGAACAAGTTTGGGGTGAAGGAACTTGACTAGCCTGCACAGAGTCCTGACCTCAACCCGATAGAACACCTTTGGGATGAATTAGAGCGGAGACTGTGAGCCAGGCCTTCTCGTCCAACATCAGTGCCTGACCTCACAAATGCGCTTCTGGAAGAATGGTCAAACATTCCCATAGACACACTCCTAAACCTTGTGGACAGCCTTCCCAGAAGAGTTGAAGCTGTTATAGCTGCAAAGGGTGGGCCAACTCAATATTGAATTCTACGGACTAAGACTGGGATGCCATTAAAGTTCATGTGCGTGTAAAGACGGGTGTCCCAATACTATTGACAATATAATATATATATATATATATATATATATATATATACATACAACTCACGTTAACCCCTTGGGAAGTGAGGATTAGCACTCTGAGCTATTCTGGGCAATATTGTTTAAATGGAACATGTTTACAGGAGAATAGAGCACAGGGTTGACCTCATCAGTGTGCAGCTTCTTGTGCTTTGACCAGTCTAGGATGGGTCCTGGTCCAAGCACAATTTTTTAATTCATTTTAGCCTGCACGGAGGTCCAGAATCTGGTTGTGCTATCTGCTAAGGACAAGATTATGAATGCTTTGGCAGGAGTATTTGCTTTAGGGCAAAGTTATCTGAGCAGGTACGAGAATGCGTGTAAACCGCACACCTTCCTGCACCCACAGTAAAAAAGCGCTGTTGTTTTAAAGATGCATAGGGGTGCCATTAATCCTAATGGTACCCCCAGGCACTGGAAACTGCAGCGAGGTTTCCTGTGCTGGGAACCGCACAGAAATATATGGTTTCTCTGCATTTTTCATAGGTACAACAGCCCATTCAAATGAATGGGCTGCTGTGCCTTCGCAAATGTAACTGCAGGGAAGTCTGTATAGTGTAAACCTAGACTTACGCTGTATTAATATCTGTCTGTGTACTAATTTTTAAAGGACATTGATGAGTAATCTAGTATTTGTGTTGATTAAGGCTGCCCCCACACTGTAGTGTCAGTGGCGGTGCGTCCATAGTGGGCGCAGGAAAACCGCCCCCTCTCTCCCCTGCACCGTCAACAATACATACATTCATGCATTGCATGAATGTATGTATTGTCGCCGGCGCAGCTGCCGCCCACTATTCAGATGGCCGGTCCCCTGGTGAGCGCCGGCCATCTGAATAACAGCAGTTGGTTGATTTATGGAAGTGTCAATCAAAGCCAGCGGCTGTAATCGGCTTCCAAATAGTTAACCAGAGGACGCACGGGCTGTGCGTTCCCTGGTTAACACTGACACGTGTCTCAGCCAATCAGGTTCACCGGGTCTGGTTACCGGGAACCTGATTGGCTGAAGCGACATCGAGGGCGGGAGAAGACATCGAGGACAGTAGAAGACATGAGGGAGCGTGGAGGAGGACGGCGCTGACCCGAGGAAGGTCAGTGGAGGGCTGGGGGGAAACTGGCTGTATTTGGGGACAAACTGGCTGCATTTGGGGACAAACTGGCTGCATTTGAGGGGGCAAACTGGTGGCGTTTGGGCACAGTGGCTACGTTTAATGGGCACAGTGGTGGCAATTGATGTTTTTTTTTTTTTTAGTTTGTTTGCGCCCCCCCCAAAAAATGTTGAGCACCAGCCGCCACTGGTAAGTGTTAAGCCTAGTACACACTAGTAGTTCTTTTTTCATTTAACCCAGCAGGGCTGAACGAAACAAACTGACAGCTCAGAAGGAGCCGCTGTAGTAACAATCTGACGTTAGCACAGTGATCTCCCCCGTTGATCTATTATGTTCTGACAAGGGGATGCCCCATGCCAGAACACTCCGTTCGGCGCTTTGAGCCATTGACTGAGAGCGCTGATCAGGAGCCAATCGGCAGAACTTTTTCGGTCTGCTGAACGGTCGGTTTCTGTCGCACTGACTACAGTACACACGGGCTGAATGTCTTCCGTTTCTATTCAACCAGCCAATGCGGCCCCACATTCAGCCCATGTGTACTAGGCTTTAGATGCTTGTTTATGTCTAGGGTAATAGAAAAAGCAGTTTTACATACCTAATCCCCCCTGTCCCCAGCAGCTGAAGCTCTCTTGTACTCCCACTATGCTCTGGCAGTGGACTGTCCATTGGCATCCTCACATCTAGTGCAGGACTGTTAGCCTTACATTTTACTTGATGACCTGCGACCACTGGAGCATAGAGGAGAAGAAACTGTGTGGAGCAGTCTAGCAGCACAGAGGAAGCCTGTGGGAGTTTTTTCTGGTACCTAAACGAGCATTTAACGCTTGAAGTTAAAGTGATTGTAAAGTCTCTTTTTTTTTCTATAAAAATAACAAACATGTTATACTTACCTGCTCTGTTGCAGTGGATTTGCACAGAGCAGCCCAGATCCTCCTCTTCTCAGGTCCCTCTTCTGTGCTCCTGGCCCCTCCCTCCTGTTGAGTGGCCCAACAGCAAGCAGCTTGCTATAGGGGCACCCAAGCCAAGCTGCAGCTCTGTGTGTCCATTCAGACATGGAGCTGCGGTTCAGCCCCACCCCCTCTATCTCCTGATTGGCTAACTGACTTTGATTGACAGCAGTGGGAGCCAATGGCACCGCTGCTGTGTCTCAGCCAATCAGGAGGGAAAGTCCCGGAGGGCCAGGACACTTGTCGACATTGCTGGGCTCTGGTAAGTATTAGGGGGACCGAGGGAGACTGCTGCACACAGAGGGATTTTTATCTTAATGTATAGAATGCATTAAGATTAAAAAAAACTTCTGACTTTACAACCACTTTAAGGGTAAGCTCCGTTGCAAGGAATGATTTTTTTTTCCCCCCGGAGTTCAACTTTCATAACAATAATGCACACTTAAGCCCCGTACACATGACCGGTTTTCCTACCAGGAAAACTGCCATGAGAGCTTTTGGCTGGGAAAACCGGACGTGTGTATGCTCCCTAGCAGTTTTCCCGACTGGAAAACTGCAGAGAAAAAATAGAGAACCTGCTCTCTAGTTTCCCGCCGGATTCCCAGCGTTTTTTTTACCGCCAGATTTACTAGTACTTTCCTATGGGAAACACTGCGAGGCAGTGCCGATGGAGCATACACACGGCCGGGATTCTCTCATGGCAGTTTTCCTGCCGGGAAACCCGGCCGTGTGTAGGGGGAAAAAGCTACTGAGCAGGTTTCTCGGTTTTCCCAGCGGTTTTCCCGGCGGACTTTTTACCACCGGGAAAACCGTACGTGTGTACAGGGCTTTAATTTCCAAACTTTCCAAATGTACTGAAATTTGGATTCCAAAATCATGGAGATTAGAAAATAGTTGTGAATTTGTTAAAGGATAGGCAAAAGGTGGCCCAATTGTGATGGGTTTGGGAGGTTAGTGGTTGTATACTGAATCATGTTTGTATAATATCACAATACAGATGCAGAAGAACACATTAGTATTAATATACCTCACTAATTACTGCAACCTTTTTTTTACTAAGAGGCCAAGGTTAAGGTTTGCTTTGGTCATAATCACACTATAATTAGAGCTTTAATTACCTATATATGATTAATGGAGGTTAATTTAGCATTCTCTTTGTCATTGCAAATTGCCGTATTCATCATTCACATTTACTGCTGATACATACTATGAATCAAAGGTATTTCACATTTTGTGTGATGATTTCTTCCATTGGGACTTTTAAATGCATCCAGATTACCTGTCACGTCCAGAATGGGATCCTTCTGTCATTGCTTACTTTGGTTTCTCTTGCCTCAAACGTATGCCTTTTGATCAAGTGACAGAGTGATTGAACGCATTGTGCTGCACGCTGACAAATGGGCTTGTCTACAATAACCTTTAGATGTGCATTAAGACATGCTGCTAAATATGAAGATTTGATTAATATATATTACAACGGCATAAAATCTCTCCTTAAACATTTATGCATGTTTGAAGAATAGTAGGATTTTTAAAACAGCTTACCTGTAAAATCCTTTTCTTGGAGTACATCACGGGACACAGAGCAGCATAGTCATTACTATGTGGGTTATATAGAATTACCTTCAGGTGCTGGCACTGGCAACTTCCAAAACAGGAAGTACCCTCCCCTATATAAGCCCCTCCCATCCGGGAGTACCTCAGTTTTGTAGCAAAGCAATACGTGTCCCCAAAAGAGGGGTGGGAGCTCTGTGTCCCGTGATGTACTCCAAGAAAAGGATTTTACAGGTAAGCTGTTTTAAAAATCCTACTTTCTTGTTCATACATCACGGGACACAGAGCAGCATAGTCATTACTATGTGGGACGTCCCAAAGCAATGCCACATGAGGGGGGGGATACACCATACATAAGCTGGGCGCCATCAGGCATGAGGATCTTTTGCGGCCTGCAACACACTGCGCCCAAAGGCGACATCCTCCTGACTTCTAACGTCCACCTGGTAGAACCTAGTAAACGTGTGTACTGAAGACCATGTTGCGGCCTTACAAATTTGCGCCAGGGAGGCCTGGTGATGCACTGCCCATGAAGTTCCAACTGCTCTCGTGGAGTGCGCCCTAACTTTGAACGGAGGCGGTCTACTTCTCAAGCCATAGGCTTGTATTATGACCTGTCGAATCCACTTGGCTAAAGTAGATTTTGATGCTGCCTGACCCTTTCTGGGGCCTTCCGGCAGAACAAACAAAGAATCCGTTCTACGAATCTGAGCAGTGGCTTCTAGATAAGCTTTAACTGCTCTTACTACATCCAAAGAATGCAATAACTTTTCCTCTACCGAGCTTGGTTTGGGGAAAAAAGAAGGAAGAACCACATCCTGGTTCAAGTGAAACCTCGATACCACCTTAGGAAGAAAGGCTGGGTGAGGACGTAATACTACTCTGTCCTTATGGATAACCAGATATGGCTCTTTACAGGACATGGCGGCTAATTCCGACACTCTTCTAGCCGAGCATATGGCTACTAAAAATATCAATTTCCTGGTGAGTAGAACCAAGGAAATGTGCCGCAAAGGTTCAAATGGCTGCTTCTGCAGAACCGACAGAACCAAATTTAGATCCCATGGGCATATGGGAGCCTTAATCGGTGGAATAATACGAGTCACACCTTGCATAAAGGATTTGACAAGTGAATGCATAGCCAGGGGCCTTTGAAATAGTATTGACAAGGCCGAAACCTGGCCCTTGATAGTACTTAAGGCAAACTTCCTGTCTACAGCCCACTGCAGGAAGTCCAGAATTCTGCCTATAACGTACTTACGTGGATGCCATTTTCTGGCCTCGCACCAAGTGATGTACGCCTTCCAAACTCTATAGTAGATCTGCCTGGATACAGGCTTCCTGGCATTGATTATAGTTGATACCACAGAGTTAGAGAGACCTCTCTTCTTTAGGATGTGGGATTCAATAGCCAGGCCGTTAAACTTAGAGTTAGTAAGGAAGGGTGGTATATCGGTCCTTGCGAAAGCAGGTCCGGACGACGTGGAAGGGTCCAAGGACTCCCCACAGACATTTTGATGATCTCCGCGTACCAGGCCCTTCGGGGCCACGCTGGAGCCACCAGGATCACCGGCTTCTTCTCCAACCTGACTCTGCGAAGGAGTCGAGGCAACAATTGTAGCGGAGGGAATGCATATATCAGTCTGAACTGATCCCAAGGGAACACCAGAGCATCCGAGCCGCAAGCGAGGGGATCCCTTGTCCGGGAGACAAATCTGTCCACCTTTGCGTTGAATCTGGATGCTAGCAGATCTACATCCGGTGTTCCCCACCGCTGACATATTGCTCGGAAGACCTCGGGATGAAGGGACCATTCCCCTGGGCATAACTGTTGGCGACTCAGAAAGTCCGCCTTCCAATTCTCCACCCCTGGAATGAAGACAGCTGATATACATGGGACATGCTTTTCTGCCCATTCCAGGATGTGACTTACTTCCCTCTGGGCTGCACGACTCCTGGTGCCTCCCTGATGATTGATATATGCCACTGCTGTGGCATTGTCTGATTGAATTCTGACAGGGGACCCTTGGAGTCTGGATGTCCAGGCTACTAGGGCGTACCGGGCTGCTCGTATCTCTAAGAGATTGATGGGCAGGGTTTTTACTACATTTGACCATCTGCCCTGGAGAGACCATTGCTCCAGTACTGCCCCCCAGCCTATAAGGCTGGCATCTGTAGTGACCACCTTCCAAGATATCGGGCTGAAGGGTTTTCCCTTCTGGAGATTCTGGGGGATCAACCACCAGCAGAGACTCTTCCGAACGGAAGGGGACAAAGCCATCGGGAAGTCTAGAGCCTGAACTTTTCCGTTCCAGGCTGACAATATGGCCCTTTGTAAATTCCTTGAGTGGAATTGGGCGTATGGTACAGCTTCGAATGATGCTACCATCTTTCCTAGCAGCCTCATGCACAGGCGTATGGACGGCTGTCTTTTTGCACAAAGCAGACGGACCAAGGCCCTCAAAGAGGATACCTTGTCTAGAGGTAAGAAAATCTTCCTCTGGTCTGAATCCAGCCGTAGCCCTAGATATACCAGGTTTTTCACTGGCTGTAGGGCTGACTTGTCCAGGTTGATGACCCAACCGTGAGACTCTAGATACTTGATTGTATCGACAATTACCACTTCTAGCTTGGCAACTGAGTGGTCCATCAACAACAGGTCGTCTAGGTATGCCATTATCGTTACACCCCGTGTTCTTAGATCGGCCAACAGTGGGGCCAGAATTTTTGTGAACACTCGTGGTGCTGTGGCCAGACCAAATGGTAAGGCTCTGAACTGAAAATGGCGCCCTTCTACTGCAAAGCGTAGGAATTTTTGATGACCTGGAAAGATGGGAACATGCAAGTAAGCATCTTTGATGTCGATCGAGGCTAACCATTCCTCCCCTTGTAGGGCAGCGGTGACCGATCGGATCGACTCCATCCGGAAAGACCGGACGTTTAGAAATTTGTTTAGACTCTTTAGGTCCAATATGGGTCTTATGTCCCCGTTTGGCTTCGGGACTGTGAAAAGGTTTGAGTAGAAACCCAACCCCCACTCTTCCATAGGAACCTCCATAATTACTCCTTGGAGCAATAGTTGTTCTAACGCCAATAGGAGAGACCCTCTTTTTAGAGGGTCTCTTGGCATGCCTGACCACATAAAATGGGACGGAGGAGACTCTTTTAACTCCAACTTGTATCCCAGAGTTACTGCGGAGAGCACCCATCTGTCTTTGATCGTCTCCCGCCAGGTCTCTGCGAACAACTGAAGTCTTCCCCCCACCCGTTTGAGTGGGGGCAGCCCTTCATAGGCTTGACTTGGAGGCTGGTTTAGTACCTCTTCGGATCCAGGGCTTTTTATTACCCTGTGGCTGTCCCTGATTTTTACCTCCTGAGTTTGACCGAGGAGGCCGTCGGAACTGCTTAGTAGCAGACGTCGCAGGGATAGGAGAGGTAGTCCTCTTAAAAGATGGACCCCTAGACCTCTTTTTACTCGGTAAGAGAGTACTTTTACCACTGGAAATCTTCTGGATATACTTATCCAGGTCTTCGCCAAAAAGGCGTTCCCCATGAAATGGGAAGCTAACTAAGAGCTTCTTACAGGGAGCTTCAGCAGACCAGTTTTTGAGCCACAGAAGCCTACGCATATGTACCAAAGACAGCGTGAGGCGGGAGGCCTGATGGATAGAATCCTTGATGGCGTCAACCGCAAAGCATAATGCTCTAGGCAGATCAGCCAGAGCCTGGGCCTGCTGGTCTGGCAAATCCCTCAGGACCATTTTCATTTGATCCTTTAAAGCTTGGCAGACCCCAATAGCTGCCACTGCTGGCTGTGTAACAGCCCCTGCTGTGGAAAAAGCAGATTTTAATAAAGATTCCAATTTTTTATCCACTGGATCTTTGAACATTTGAACATTATCTACTGGACATGTCAGTGATTTGTTCACAGAAGAGATGGCTGCATCCACCGTAGGAACATTCCATCTCTGGGTGAACTTTTCCTCCATGGGATAGATCACCGGAAACCTTTTAGGCGGAACAAATAGTTTATCAGGATGTTCCCAGTCCTGGTATATAAGTCCTTCCAATAATGGATGTATTGGAAAGGAGCAATTAACCTGGGGAGCTTTTAGCGACCCCAATGAGGAGACAGCAGTAGTTGATGGTTCAACAAGAGGCATTTTAAATGCAGATCGAACCATGTCAGTTAGGGTCTGGACCCACAATCTTTCAGTCTGCGATGCTGAAAATGGTTCATCTACTGTCGATTCCTCAAAAACAGAGCTAACCTCCTCCTGACCCCCTTCAGGTAGGTCGGTCCCTTCCTGGGACTGTTGCTCTGCCAACAGGCACTCTAATGGAGGTGATGGAGATCTGGCGCGCTTTCTTTCCTGTAGAGAAGAAGCGATCAATGCTGCCAATCTCTGCTCCAATCCCTCCAGAGTTGAGGAAAAAACCTCCTCTGTTATATATGCAGGAGCAGGTGGACTGAGGACAGCCGCAGTACCTGGCACTCCCGGGGGTTCCTTATGGGTATTAACCTCTGATTTCTCAGGGGAGGAGGGTGCAGATGACTGCTCCAGATCCTCAGAGCCCGATGGAGACCCCCTACACTTCCTGAGAGGTATATCTCGGAGTCTTTTAGGCGGCATATTCCTTAGTTCAAAGCTGAGGTATTCCAGCCGCAATACACCCCTTACTGAAATAGTCTAATGCAATTTGCTGCTATGTACATCAGTGGGTGTCTACTAATGCGTCTTTCTGGGGATGCCTGTATCAACCGCCCGCTGTAAGCCCCTATACCATGCTACCAGCTCCTTTTCATGCTCTGTGTCCATAGCAAGCAGCGTGGACTGAGTCCTTTTATCTTGCTGGGACGCCCGCACATGCGCAGAAGCGCTGGGCGCACAGAGCGCGTCATCCGCCAGGCTCCGCCCCCTTTTTTGAAGCTAAACCTTATAAAAGGAAAGCATGTGTGCGCGCGCGCGCGCGTGCACGTGTGCGCTCTTGGCGCCATGTAGGGAGAGGAGCCAGGGTCCCTGTTTCACCAGGACTCGGGGATGGAAGGAAACTACTTGGCAGCATGACAGAGGAATGCAGCTTCCCTGATAGAGAGCTCACTCATCTGCCTGGACTTTCACCATGGAAGGAATAGTCCCAAGAAAAAAGACGTTCCACAGCGGCCTCTAGTGGACAAACACAGGTACCGCACCTTTGTCTTTTTTTTTTTTTTTTTTAAAACCTCCTTTATGAAAAAACATTTCCAGGTTTACAGTTTTTTTAAAACTTCCCTTATGAAAAAACATTTCTAGGATTTCTTAGGCATATACAGCTATTAGCGGGAATACCCTTTAGGTAACAGGCAGAAAGACATATTAGGCTTGGGGGTCCCCTCAATAGAACCAAGTTCCTGAGGGGCCCCCACTTACCTTTTCCCCGCCGCAGGACTTTGTTTGGTCCACAGAAGCCCAAACTTCACCTCTCACGGCAGGCATTGTACTAGACCTTCAGGGACCGGGTTCCCAAGGATTCCACTCCCCTGGACCTGTATAGCACCCTGCACAGATAGCCTCTTGGTTTTGGGTATGACCAGAGCTCTGGATCCCAGGGTCCAGCCCTCCTAAGAGAGGCATTACAGGCAAAACCCTGCTCTTCTCTGCAAGGCCCGGGTACCGACCGTTTAGCTATGAAGCTTTTTTGGTCGGATCCGGAATAGCTTGCTAAGGCCCAGAGAACCTGTACACAAGCCCAGATGAATACATGTTAACCTTGGCCAACACCTTAGACACTGGCAAAAAACTGAGGTACTCCCGGATGGGAGGGGCTTATATAGGGGAGGGTACTTCCTGTTTTGGAAGTTGCCAGTGCCAGCACCTGAAGGTAATTCTATATAACCCACATAGTAATGACTATGCTGCTCGGTGTCCCGTGATGTATGAACAAGAAAAGTATACTTTTAAACACCTTAGTTCTTTTAATTTAACAAACTAGGGTAAATTTTCTGGAATTTACACAGCTTTTAATTTATGACTGCCTATCTCATTTCTTGAGGTGCTAAAATGGCAGGGCAGTACAAACCCCCCCCCCCCCCCAAATGACCCCATTTTGGAAAGTAGACATCCCAAGGAAATTGCTGAGAGGCATGTTGAGCCCATTGAATTTTTTTTTTTCTTGTCCCAAGTGATTGAATAATGACCAAAAAAAAAAAAAAGGTTGTCACTAAATGATATATTGCTCACACATGCCATGGTTATATATGGAATTGCACCCCAAAATACATTTTGCTGCTTCTCCTGAGTACGGGGATACCACATGTGTGGGACTTTTTAGGAGCCTAGCCGCGTACGGGGCCCTGAAAACCAAGCACCGCCTTCAGGGCACAAATTTTTGATTTCACTCCTCACTACCTATCACAGTTTCGAAGGCCATAAAATGCCAAAATAGCACAAACCCCCCCAAATGACCCCATTTTGGAAAGTAGACACCCCAAGCTATTTGCTGAGAGGCAAGGTGAGTATTTTACAGCTCTCATTTGTTTTTGAAAATGAAGAAAGAAATTAATTTTTTTTTTTTTCAAAACTTTGTGACAAAAAGCGAGATCTGCAACATACTCACCATACCTCTCAGCAAATAGCTTATGGTGTCTACTTTCCAAAATGGGGTCATTTGGGGGGGGGGGTTGTGCCACCCATGGCCTCCGAAACTGTGATAGGCAGTGAGAAGTGAAATCAAAAATTTACACCCTTAGAAAGCCTGAAGGCGGTGCTTGGTTTTTGGGGTCCCGTACGCGGCTAGGCTCCCAAAAAGTCTCACACATGTGGTATCCCCGTACTCAGGAGAAGCAACAGAATGTATTTTGGGGTGTAATTCTACATATGCCCGTGGCATGTTTGAGCAATATATCATTTAGTAACAACTTTGTGCAAAAAAAATAAAAAAATTATTTTTTCCGCAACTTGTGTCAACATATGAAATATTCCATGGACTCGACATGCCTCTCAGTATATAGCTTGGGGTGTCTACTTTCCAAAATGGGGTCATTTGGGGGGGTTTTGAACTGTTCTGGCATTTTATACACAACATTAGGAAGCTTACATCCACTCTTCTAACCACTTGAAGACAAAGCCCTTTCTGACGCTTTTTGTTTACATGAAAACATTTTTTTTTTTGCAAGTAAATTATGTTGAACCCCCAAACATTATATATTTTTTTAAAGCAAAGGTCCTACAGATTAAAATGGTGGGTGTTGCATTTTTTTTTTTCCACACAGTATTTGCGCAACAATTTTTCAAACGCATTTTTGGGGGGAAAAATACACTTTTTTTAATTTTAATGCACTAAAACACACTATATTGCCCAAATGTTTGATGAAATAAAAAAGATGATCTTAGGCCGAGTACATAGATACCAAACACGACATACTTTAAAATTTTGCACAAACGCGCATTGGCGACAAACTACATACATTTTTAAAAGCCTTTAAAAGCCTTTACAGGTTACCACGTAAAGCCCCGTACACACGATCGGATAACCTATGGATTTTCGTCCGATGGATTTGTTTTTCATCAGTCTTGGCCACACACCATCAGTCAAAAAACCGACCGTTCCAAACGCGGTGACGTAAAACACTCCGATGAGCCGAGAAAAATGAAGTTTAATGCTTCTGAGCATGCGTCGACTTGATTCTGAGCATGCGTGGGTTTTTTAACCGATGGACTTGCCCATAGACGATCAGAAATTCCCATCGGTTTTTTATCCATCGGAAAATTTTAAAACAAGTTCTATTTTTTACAACCGATGGAAAAAAGACCGATGGGTACCATACACGATCGGTTGGTCTGATGAAAACCGTCCATCGGACGGTTTTCATCAGTCAAACCGATCGTGTGTACGGGGCTTTAGATTTACAGAGGAGGTCTACTGCTAAAATGACTGCCCTCGATCTGACCTTCACGGTGATACCTCACATGCATGGTGCAATTGCTGTTTACATATGACGCCAGACCGACGCTTGCGTTCGCCATTGCGCAAGAGCAGGGCAGGACAGGGGTGTTTTTTTTAATTTATTATTATTAATTTTGCTTGTTTATTTTATTTTTAAACTGTTCCTTCCATATTTTTTTTATTTTTTTTATCATTTTTATTGTTATCTCAGGGAATGTAAATATCCCCTATGATAGCAATAGGTAGTGACAGGTACTCTTTTTAAAAAAAAATTGGGGTCTATTAGACCCTAGATCTTTCCTCTGCCCTCAAAGCATCTGACCACACCAAGATCGGTGTGATAAAATGCTTTCCCAATTTCCCAATGGCGCTTTTTATATCCGGGGGGGGGGGGGTCATTCCCTCCCACTGCTTGTAAAAGCAGTCCAGAGGCTAATTAGCCGCTAGGATTGCTTTTACATGAAAGCCGGCCGCTGGCTGAAAAGAATGATACCAAGATGATACCTAAACCCACAGGCATCAATCTGGTATAACCATTCAAAGTCCAGCAACATACCAGTACGTTGCTGGTCCTTGTTGGACATGTATTGTAATCTTTTTTTTTCATGCAGCCTGTTGGCTGAACAAAAAAAAGAGATTGATCGGTGGGTATGCCCACCATTAGAATACCGCCATTCATCCACCCACTTCTAATGATGGGCATACATGCACCATTTATATATGCCGAAGCACTGGGGCATCCTCCCGCAAAAATTATGCCGCACACACATGGTCGGATTTTTCCACGGCAAGCCTCCGTCGGAATTTCGACCGTATGTATGCGGCATTAAGAGCAAAATCGCTCCTCCGCTCCTCCGCCCCTGCTGCCCCAATGCTTCGGCATATATGCTTTTTTTTTTAACTGTGGTGGTGAAATCACCTCCTACAGCACTGGAGTCGCAGGGATCAGGCCTGTCTCTGCGAACGCTGCAGTTATGTGTGTTGTGTTTTGTAAGTGACAGTGATCGATCGATACTGCACTTGGGTGGCCTGGGCTGGACGGAGGGGCAAAACGCAGGTGCTAGCAGGTATCTGGGCTGATCCCGCTAACACTGCGTTTTTGGGAACCCTAAACTGCTGGGGACACTAGTATAGATCTGATCAGATCAGATATTGATCTGTTCAGATACTATACCACTAAGGGAGGTGTATGCTTCACGCGTGGGTGTTAGCGTTACTGGCACTAACCTGACGCTGCCTGGGGTGTGACGCAGGGTTAACTAGGGGCAATTAGGGGGTTAAAACTTTTATTAGATAATATATGGGGGTACCTGACACTATAAAAACCTGCGGCGAACCTAAAAAAAATAACTGGCTATCTATCGGCACCAGCATGAGTAATACAGCGATCAGAAAAACGATCGCTTAGTGACACTGGCAAAAGGGGGTGAAAGGGTTACCTGGGGGGGCGATCAAGGGGTTAAACCTTTATTAGGTAATATATGGGGGTACCTGACGCTATAAAAACCTGCGGCGAACCTAAAAAAAATAACTGGCTACCTATCGGCATCACCGACAATAAGACAGCGATCAGAAAAACGATCGCTTAGCGACAGTGGTGATAGGGGGTGAAAGGGTTACCTGGGGGGCGATCAAGGGGGTTAAACCTTTATTAGGTAATATATGGGGGTACCTGACGCTATAAAAACCTGCGGTGAACCTAAAAAAAATAACTGGCTACCTATCGGTATCACCGACAATAAGACAGCGATCAGAAAAACGATCGCTTAGCGACAGTGGTGATAGGGGGTGAAAGGATTACCTGGGGGGCGATCAAGGGGGTTAAACCTTTATTAGGTAATATATGGGGGTAGCTGATGCTATAAAAACCTGCGGCGAACCCAAAAAAAATAACTGGCTACCTATCGGCATCACCGAAAATAAGACAGCGATCAGAAAAACGATCGCTTAGCGACAATGGTGATAGGGGGTGAAAGGGTTACCTGGGGGGCGATCAAGGGGGTTAAACCTTTATTAGGTAATATATGGGGGTACCCGACGCTATAAAAACCTGCGGCGAACCTAAAAAAAATAACTGGCTACCGATCGGCATCACCGACACTAAAACAGCGATCAGAAAAACGATCGCTTACTGACGGCGGTGCTAGGGGGTGAAAGGGTTTTCTGGGGGGTGATCAGGGGGTTAAACCTTTATTAGGGGGGGTTAGGGGGCTACACTGGACCTAAAACTAACTGTAGTGACACTTTTACAGTCACAAATGTCACTGATTGCAGTGATCAGTAAATAAATGGTCACTGCAATCAGTGACACTGTGACTGGGGGCTGGGGGGTAATCTGAGGGGGCCTGGGGGGGCGATTTATGTTCCTATGTGTCCTGGTGTCAGTGTGCTGTTTGTGCACTAACCTGTGTGTCTTCTCTTGTACGGCGCTCGGTATATGTGAGCGCTGCATGAGAGATGACATCACTTCCTCTGCCTGTGTAAACATTACACAGCAGAGGAAGCTTTCTCATTCGCCGGGAGCGATCGCAAGGGGTTGGCCGGAATCGAACGGCCGTCCCCTCATCTCGGATCGCTCCCCAACGGATAACGACCGCTCACTGTATAGAAGGGGGGTCCGATCGGACCCCCCAACTGTACAAAGGCAATCACGTACACTGTACGTGATTGTGCCTGTCGGTGCCATTCTGCCGACGTACATATACAGTGAGCGGTCGTTAAGTGGTTAACCATAATGTACCTAACTGACATTTTCCTGAATCTTAGGTTAACTACTTCTGGAACGCCCACCGCACATATACTGCGGCCCGGCTGCCTGGCTGCATGAAAAAAAGTACTGTTCGCACTTCCTGGTCTGGGGCGTGCGCGCGCCGCCGCCGGTGACGTGCTCCCGCTATGATTGAACACAGTGGGAGCCAATCAGCGATACCCGCCGGCTACCTGCGATCCTTCGGGGGAATGACAGAACAATAGTCTGCCTATGTAAACAAGGCAGACCGTCATTCCGTCACAGGGGAAGAGAGAGATCTGTGATTCCTACTCAGGAACAACGATCTCTCTCTTCGTCTAGTGTTAGCATCCCCCACACAGTTAGAAAGCACACATAGGGAACACCTTTGATCACCCCTGATGTTAACCCCATTCCTTGCCAGTGTCATTTATACAGTGTCAGTGGATTTTTTATAGCACTGATCACTGTATTGGTGTCACTGGTCCTCAAAAAGTGTTTTTTTTTTTCAAAATTGTTGCACTTTTTCATTTATAGAGCAAAAAATTAAAACCGCAGAGGTGATCAAATACCACCAAAAGAAAGCTCTATTTGTGGGGAAAAAAAGGACATCAATTTTGTTTAGGTACAACATCACACAACCGTGCAATTGTCAGTTAAAGTAAAGCAGTGCCATATCGCAAAAAATGGCCTTGTCATTAACGGGGTAAATACTTCCGGGGCTGAAGTGGTTAATAAAGGCACGTTTTCCTCTATCACATCGGCTGTATCTACCGCCACATTCCTATTCTGGCCCCCAGCTGCAATTACACCTGCTCAAGTTTAATACCAATTTTCAACCTGATGCAGCCTGATGACCGATAGCCCTTTATTGGCGTCACTGAGTAGGGAAGGTACATGCATATAGAGATGGGCCCAACCCAATACATTCCACCTACTGTTCATGTAGGTGATCATGTCCACCTTAAAAAAACCTAAGACCACTGCCTGCTGCTATGACAGAACCAAACCAAAAACCCCTGTGCAAAGAACACCCTTAGCTATAGCCCCCTATGGCAGTGGTCATCAACCCTGTCCTCAGGGCCCACTAACAGGCCAGGTTTTATGTATTACCTTGGGGAGATGCAGACTAGAATACTGCAATCACTGAGCAGCAAATGATATTAACTGTGATGTATTTCAGTTATCTTGCAAACCTGGCCTGTTAGTGGGCCCTGAGGACAGGGTTGATGACCACTGCCCTACGACACCCAATGCCCCTATAAGAAACAACCAAGGAACAATATGGCCCATGTAAAACAAGTGTCTTTGTTGAAGTTCTGGCTCCCACTGACCTACAGCAACTCCCCCCTTCTGCTAGACCACTGGTCCCACACCCCAGCCACACCCTACCCCCCTATCTCATCCAATCAGGTAAGCCTACCCACCTTTTCAAACAGAACCTCTTAACTGCCTGACTGAAACCTGCCCAGCAACTAAGTCATGCAGGCCCCCCACCTATGCTACACTTTCAGTTCCAGGCCTATTACTGTACAATCGATGACTTGAGAAGTGGAATTCGAAAGTAATTTAAAAATTTGTTTAAATTTTGGAACAAATTGACTGTTCTCAATGAAAACCACATGCACTGTTAAGCCCCGTACACACGATCGGTTTGACTGATGAAAACCGTCCGATGGATGGTTTTCATCAGACCAACCGATCGTGTATTGTACCCATCGGTCTTTTTTCCATCGGTTGGAAAAAATAGAACTTGTTTTAAAATTTTCCGATGGATAAAAAAACGATGGGAATTTCCAATCGTCTATGGGCAAGTCCATCGGTTAAAAAACCCACGCATGCTCAGACTGAATTACGAGGCGGGAGCGCTCGTTCTGGTAAAACTAGCGTTCCTAATGGAGAGAGCACATTCGTCATTCTGCAAGTTATTGCTTCATTTAATGCAGCGCATGTTTTGTTGCTTTAGAACGGTCTTTAAAATGTCATTTTGGCAGCAGATCTTTCTCATGAGTTCAGAGAAACGTATGTCTTTCTTCTTTCTTGTGATCTTAGGAATAATTAGTTTAATTCTTCAAGGCCGACCTCACAAATTACACCTTTTTTTTGTTTTTTGTCTTAAAATGTGTGGTGCATTTTTTGGTGTGTCAATTTCTCCGAACAACATATTTTTTTTATTTTTTACTCATGGAGGTTGGTGTCCCTTGTTATTAATTACACATTGTATTTATGAAATCTTATTGCTACTTCAAAAAAAAAACACATCAGGCATGTATGTTGGCTGAAATCAAATTTCCCTTTATTTCGGAAAAAAAATAAAAAAAAACCGAAGGGCAACTATTCAGAAATTAGCAGAGAATATGAAGTCATTAGATCCCAAATGCAGACCTGACTATGATCAATAATAAAATCAACAACAGCATGAAATCAGGAGCAGCAGCCAAAGACATACATCATCCCAAGCTGTGGTACTCCATCAACCTTCAATTTCTGGATGAGCAGCTCGAGGCCAGGGAATCACCTCCTGCTCTTCCCTGTAGCCTTCCTTCCACGCCTCTCTGCAGCGTTCTCTCCACGGCCCCGTCCACGCACCCTTGCAGGCTGGGCCACTGTGGGTGGTGATGTGGCAGGAGGAGGAGGAGAAGGAGGAGAGGGATTGGCCTGCTGCGAGATATGGGTGGCCTCAGTCAGCAGCCCCCTCGCCCCCATGTGTACGGCCATATATATGAGGTGCTCACAAAGGGCCCGTTGTCCCGCCTCCATTCTGAGCAACTTATCCGCCAGATAGGTGCTAAAGCCCTCCGTAGGGTTGAGGGGGGCCCTCATAATGGCAGCAGCCTCCTGAATCATCTTTAGTGACTCCTCCTCCACTTGTGTCATCCGCCATTGTTTTGGCGGTCTGACGTGGAGGGGAGCCACTTGGGAGACGGTGCTGCCACTAGGCCTGGGGACCTGCTGAGTCCCACTTGGCCCTGCCTCCTCCTGTCTGCCACACTCCTGACCCTCTTCCTCCTGGCTTGCCTCATCCTGTTTTTAAAATAAAATGAAAAATTGGATTATTTGGGGAATCTATCACACACAATTTTGATCTCATTACTGGTTTGTTTTTGTTTTTTGGGGGGGGGGATGATATCATTTATGGCTAATCCAAACAGTTCCACAAAATATTACTTAGTGGACAATAATTATGATCAAAAATACTATACCTGGCTGAAGATGCGAAGATCTGGCTCTTCTAGCTTGGGAGGCTCCTCCTCCGCCTCTGCAGGGGTGGAGGGAAGGGTGGAAGGAACGCTGGAGGGAAGGGTGGAAGGAAGGGTTGAGGGAAGGCTGGAAATAGATTCCCTGGCCTCGATCTGGTCATCCAGAAATTGAAGATGTCTGTAGTACCACAGCTTGGGCTTTACTACATCATCGGCTGCTGCTCCTGATCTCTTTGACTGGCGCAATTCCTTGTATTTTTTTTTATACGAATTACGCAGGTTGTTGATTTTATTATTGATCATAGTGTAGTCTGCATCTGGGATCCATGGCTTCATATCCTCTGCTAATTTGGTAATAGTTGCCCGACGTACATCACTTTTGTGGTACGCAGGGTGTTTTCAGTTCCCACAGGTTGCGCTGTTCCTTATATTTTTCAATAAAAGTCAGCATCACCTCCGGCTCTCGTAGTTTATGCATCTTTTTGGATCATCAAGTAAAAAAAAAAGTAAAAAAAAGAAAAGGATCAGAATTGATTCTTCTCAACTTATCACAATATTGCCCTTTACAATCATGAACCATTATAGGCCACTGCAGGCCCGAGTTCCCTTCTTACCTTCGTTCACTTCGTTGGTTCACTTCCGGTCGTCCTTACTCCGCGCATCCCTAATAACTTCTTTCCCCTTTTTATACCCTGCGCATGCGTGTAACTCTGCCCTCGTCGCCCGCCCATGACGGACTTTTTCAGCATTTCCCCGCCCCTTAACGATCGGCGCACAGTGTGAGACGGTGACATGTCGCAGACACAGGTGGCTTCTTTATTAGAAATTACCGACGAGGAAAGCCCGGAGGCGGAAACGTCCCGATCCTGTAAAAAAAGATACAAGGCGACTAATATGTCTTTTTCTGAGATGGCGGAGATGGTGGACATTCTGCGGAGGAAGGATTACGACGGCAAGCATGGCCCATACGACACCCCTAATCTCCGGAAGTCACAAATTATGGACAAAGTGGCGAAGACTCTATATAAAAAATAACGGGTCAGGAGATCCAAGGAACAACTCCGTAAAAGGTGGTCAGACCTGAAGCTCAGGGAGCCGGAGCAGTATAGGAAGCTTATAAAAAGCATTGAAAAAAGTAAGTTTATTTTACTGTGTTCTTTCACATTGTAATATGTATTCTTCCATGTTTTGCAACATGTGCTTGGCTTGACTGCTTTCACATTTTAAAATCTCAACTTTTATGTTAAGTGGAGAGTCCACTTATTTGCTAAATGTGTTGTAAAAATAATTGCTGCTCTTCCCCCAAACATGTTTGGCACATATCCACGTAAACTACATGTGGGCATGCCTCATTTTACTTCAACAATGTTTATCTACACATTGTTGGCTAGATGATGTGTTGTAAGGAAATGTAAAATGTGAATGAAAGGATAAACTGTATTCTGGGTAAAGGAGATGAAACTCCAGCAGTTGTGTACTCTTTTTTGTTCTTCATCAAGATACTATACTCTGGGCCACATGACCAAATTTCTTAACGGTGTCACACACAGGTGGTCCAGTGGATACCTTGGTGGTTATCCAAGTGTATTTGTGAGTGTCCTCAAAAATAACATGTTGCTTTGTTGAGTTTGCAAGATCTCATATGTTCATCTTGAAACTCAGGGCCAAATATCAATTGGACCCCACTTTAAAACATTGAGAATCCATTTTCAGGCCTAAAAAGTCTGTGTGCTAAAGGATACATTTTTTTTGCTATTCCCATAGGGGAGAGGAGAGTGGGAGGACACCATGCTCAGGAGACGAGGAACCCAACACCACAGAAACTCCCCGAAGATCCCAAAGCAGACCAAGTTCAGCAGGTTCAGGAAGCGGAGGGGGAGAAAGTGGAGGTGGAGGAAGGGGAGGTGGAGGAAGGAGAGGTGGAGCTTATCAGCACAACAGGTCAGTGTCTGTCACCACAACTTCAAGGTAAATCCTGATGTAGGCCTGCATAGTTTTAAAATATTTGTTTCTTTTTAGGGACTGAACGTGGGGGTGTGTCAGGAAGTCCAAATCCTCCATTCTCGAGTGCCAGCGCCAAAATAATCATTCAGGAAATCATGGAATGCAGTAGCGAAATGGACATTATGAGAAAGAGAATGATTGTGATTGAGCAAAAATATAAAAACATGATATATATTTTGGGGAGAATAGTGTGAACCCCCCCCTTTTTGTGTGTTTTGTTATGTGTCGGAATTTTTCTATGGGATTTCCACCAGCCCAAATGTGAGGATGCACACACTGAAGACTCAACATGTGCTATCTGCCGTCACAGGATATCTATGTCCCTGTTTTGGGGGTGCAACCTCTCCCTCCCTCCTCAAGTAGGGGAGAGGAAGGGTTTTCACCCCCAAAGCACGTCCATTGATCCTGCATGATGGCAGATAACACATGTTTACCCTAGCCATGGGATCATGTTGAAGATACCCATTTGAGCCCCAAAAAGAAAGTGTGGTTCTTCACATTTGGGATGGATCAGGGGTAACATCACCCCATCTCCTGTTTGTATTTTTCACTGTGTTATTTTATTACTTTTTCTGAAAAAAAAATGTGGCTTTTGACCCATGCATGTTTCTGCTAAAAAAGCCGCACAAAAACCCCAAAAAAATTATTTCGAAAAAAAAAAAAAAAACTGTGTTGCAATCAATAAAAAAATTTGGGAAGTCTAAAAAAGGTGTGCCTTGTTCTTTCTATGCTCAATAGCAGTTCTGAAGATGCAAAATGAGTGTTTTTACCTCTGAGATTGGAGGCTATTTACTAAGGAGAAATACGCTTGGCACTACTAGAACCTGGGAGACACATAAACCACAAATAAAAGAATGACAACACAAGTTTGTAGTAAATCAAATATTTTTGTTTATTTAAAAAAGGTAAAATCAAAGGTCAGATGTGGTCTGGCATTGCGATGGCCCCCCTACCTGTGAAGTACTCTACGTATTTCTGACGTACTTCACGGGCACTTTGGGGGGCCAAGCCAGTACGGGCAGTGCTGAGGCCGGTCAGATTTATCAGTTCAGAGGGACCGGCCTCAGGCCCAACTGATGACACATAATTTGTGGAGAATTTCCGTAAAAAGTTGTGCAATATGCAGCAGCAGTACACAATGTTGTTGAGTTTATAATCCGCCAAATTTATAACTGTCTGGAACAGGCGGAACCGGCTGGCCATTATCCCGAAGGCATTCTCCACAACTCTCCGGGCTCTGGCCAGCCGGTAATTAAAAACCCTCCTCTCCGGGGTGAGGGTGCGTTGGGGAAACGGCCGCATGAGGTGTGGTCCTAGTCCAAAAGCTTCATCCGCAATGAAAACGAACGGTAGCCCTTCCACGTTCTCTGCATCTGGAGGCAGTGCAAGACCCCCAGCCTGCAGACGGTGCGCGAACTCCGTCTCTGCGAATACTCCGCCATCTGACATCCGGACGTTCTTCCCCACGTCCACATACAGGAACTCGTACCGTGCCGACACCACCGCCATTAACACTATGCTATTAAAACCTTTATAGTTAAAATAGTATGACCCCGAACGGGGTGGCGGCACTATGTGGACGTGCTTCCCATCAATTGCCCCTCCGCAGTTGGGGAAATCCCACCACTGGGCAAATTGGGAGGCCACAGTCAGCCATTCCTGTGGTGTGCTAGGGAACTGTGGAGTCAAACAAAAAGAAGACATTAGTACGGTTTATGTTTACAGTGCAAGCAGATTACACGCAAAAACAGTGTTGACCAACATCATTCTAACATTATTATTTAGGGGAGTATTTCCTACCAATAAACAAAGGCCCACTTAGCAGATGCCTCACCCCCGCTGAGTGGACATTCTAAAATAATCTAAGGGGGGGGCCTAAGGTGATTGTGGGGGATCCAAAAAAAGGCTCTACCACTCTGCTGAGCTTGATTGAGAACTTACATTTTTTTAACATCTTTAGGGGGGGGGGGAGGGAGGGTTGTCAAACTACGTGGACAATGACCCCAAAAAAAGGAAAAGGAAAATAGAAGGCTAGCTGGGTTTGCGCCCACGATAGCATGCTGGAGAGGTTAGTGAAGGGAAATAGGCATGTAGGGCCCAAAAAGGCCTTTACAGGTTAAAAAAATGCATGGGGAAAATTTGGACATTACCAGGATATTACAAACAGGCAAATTTGGGTTAGGAGGAAAAAAAAAAGAAGATTCTAAAACAATCAAAACATATAATGTGAGGTTAAAGGAGCAAAATTACCTTCATATAGTCCTTCTGCAGGACCTGAATGATGGCCGAACACGTCTCAGGGATAATGATCCCGAGAGCCTGGGGGGAGATGCCTGTTGAGAACTTGAGGTCCTGCAAGCTTCTCCCAGTCGCCAGGTATCTCAACGTGACAATAAGCCTCTGCTCGGCAGTGATGGCCTGGCGCATCACAGTGTCCTGCCTCGTGATATAGGGGGACAGCAAATCCAACAGACGTAATATACGGGGTCCGTCATCCTGAGATAATTCCTGAAATCATCAGGATTATTCTCATGGATTTCCCGCAGCAGAGGCATATGAGAGAATTGGTCCCGCTGGAGCAACCAATTCTTAGTCCATGAACTCCTCCTCACCCTGTTCACGGACTGAACTCGGGTTACAGTGTTAACTGCAACACCAAGCCCAAAGCCAGCACGAGCTCGAGAACGAGAACGCACTTCAAACATGGTTTTAAACCGGTCGGCTGGTCAGAACGCACTCAAACAGAACGCACCGTGGAACAGCAAGGCCTGAGAAGAACGACCTGAAAAACAGTAAACGAATGGCCAAGAAGGCACTGCAAGGCAGTAACTACCTGACTGCACGCACTGAATCACAAATACAAACCCACAAGCACAAACTGAACACCCGGAAACGATCTGCAAAGCACGGAGACTGAAAAGCACGAATCGTCTCTCACCAAACTTTTACTAACACGCGGTAACACGAAATCAGCAAAAGCAGCCCAAGGGGTGGCGCCATTAGATTTGTTCGGCCCTTTTATAGCGCGTCGTATGTTTTGTACGTGCCGTCGTTTTCTTGCCGTCGGTTTTTTAACTGATGGTGTGTGGCCAAGACTGATGAAAAACAGTTTCATCGGATTTCCGATGGTCAAATCCAGCGGACGAAAATCCATAGGTTATCCGATCGTGTGTACAGGGCTTCAGAAATTCCTTCATTCGAGAAAAAAATTCTATCCAGCTTCTTTGAATTTTCTCGTTACTGTGGTCGAAAATGAATGTCGAGTTGACTGCACTAATGATAAGAAAATCAAAAGAGCATCCTTGAATTTTTTTTCGAAACATCAAGTAACTGTTTTACAGCTCCCTGTAAACCTTTATTGAACATCAAATGTGTATTTTTGTGCAATAATATGATATAAGCAGAGTTAGAGATGACTGAAACTAGCTTTAATTTGTTCAGGCGACATCTGCATTTTTTACTTTACAGGGATTAACAATTATATTGGATATATTTAATACAGATTTATATTAAAACAAAGCATTTTTGTAAGTTTCTTAGTGAATGCAATCAATCAGCATACTATATCAAGCACCCATAGTGTTTAGCAATGTGAGAACATGGGGGAGGGAGGGGAGTGTCATATACCACTGTGGGCTGCAAAGATAAGAAAAAGAAGGAAAGGAAGCGAATGGAAAGGAACTGAAACAGAGCATGCTCGGTAGAGGACACCAGCTGGTCTACACAATCTCAATCTGCAGTGGGGACACAGAGAAGATGGGAGGGACAGCTGAAGGCAAGATCAGCCAGGTATATTTCATTCTACACAAAACAAATGTTTTAGTGGCTTTGTGAGTATGAACACTTCATTTATATAGCATGTAATAGGAGCTTTTCATAGTCTGGGTTTTATAAAATTTTAAGTAAGGAAATCTAAAAGGTTTTCAGCACTGCCCAACTTTATGAAAAAGAAATGCAGGGGTGTTACCCATCAATCTGCTTTTTGTGTATGTATCTGACTAAGTGAATAGTTGGACTAAAGAAATGATTAGTTTAAGACAGCAGGCTGCTGAGCACAGCTGAGCTAGTTATGAGTAAGGACCAATTAGTTCATTTGTATTTTTAATCACAAATGTGCATGTAGCGGGTGGTTACATTTAGGGGAAGTATCTGAGTGGTAACAAGGCTCAGGTACGCCAATTGTTAGGGTTATGGACCATTTTTGTCGTGGAGGATATCAGTGGTGTCTAGTTCCCTGCGGCCTATAGGTGGCGCTGTCGCCATAGGCCGGGGTTGAACCACCATTGGAGGGCTGTGCCTTTTTGTGTCCCCTCGCGGCAGTGGTACGGCGGGGCGGGGAACCTGCCGTGCTTGCCGGGAGAAGGTATAAAAGGGGCAGACATCTTCCGGTCGAGGTCCGAGCCCCAGGCACCTTCAGCCTGGGGGCTGCTGTCCGTGACACCCAGGTGCCCTTGGCCTGGGTGTGTGTGAGGATGGTCTCCGGGTGCTCCTAGGTCCGGAGACTGAACTGCTGTTCCATCCCCAGACACCTTAGGTCTGGGGGAGAGGTACTTTTGAGAAGGCCAGGGACTCAGCGACCTTCGGATTGGGTTCCTCGAGGGCTCCCAGGGATCCACCTCGCGAGGCGACCCGTATCCAGGACGAGGAGGCCAGGGAGGTGACCCTTTCTGAAGACCCAGTGCAGAGTCGTGGTGACAGAAGGGGCCTCTGGTAACTCTCCGGAGGGATGGTTTCTCCCTACAGAGGCCTAACTATTCAAGGAAGGAAAAGTGCATGTTCTGTAGGTCATAGTGGCAGTGACTCTACGCACATCAGGTCAGTGGCAGTGACTACAACTATTCATCAGGTCAGTGGCAGTGACTACAACTATTCATCAAGTCAGTGGCAGTGACTACAACTATTCACCAAGTCAGTGGCAGTGACTGTACACCAAGCTGTTCGTGCTAATCTGAACAGTGCTCCCCTAATCAACGCTGAGTTTGTGCCTGGACCTCTTCCCACCTTATCTGAACTGTTCTCGTCCAACCTGTCTGCTTTCACAGAGACTGTTTATCGTTCTCATGAATAAATATTGAGTTGGACTCTCAGTTGGTGTGGACAGTCGTTTTGCTGGGGAGAACTAAAGGACTTGTTTCTGGCTACCGCAGAAGCGAGATCAGCTCGGAAGGTTTTCAACCACTAGCTGCAGGCAGGCCCGAGAAACTAACACCGCTCAACCTCCCCATCCAGGAGGGTACGGGCTTGTGGTGTGGTGTGCCTCAGTCTTTCCTGCGGAGGTGCCAAGAAGAGAAAAGCAGGTAAAGTCTGGGGTTGGTGCGCTACATGCATTTACATCTTCACCATTTAAATATGCTGAAACTGTAATAATATTCATTACATTTTCAATAATTCTTAAGCCGATATTTCAGTTGTGGATGGGTGCTGATGGACCTAATCACTCTCTGTTTTCTTTTAGGGACATAACTTTCTTGAAGTATCCCCCCTCCCACTCTTACTTGGGTTACAGCGGGTGTAGCAGACTCATTCGCTGGAATTCATAAAGACCGGTGCCACAAAAGTGTCTCGTCTGTATTCTAAAAGACTCAATGTGCGCCAAATTTATGTACCGGTCTAGAACTTGTACTTGAATTTGGCATGTGCAGCGCCACTTTTAGAACACCTTGGAATACATAAAGACTGGCATAGACAGATTTTGCAAAAGTGTCTCTTGTGCATTTTAAAAGTGGTGCAGCATGCACCAAATTCATGTACCTGTCTAGAACTTGTACATGAAATCTTGCACTTTTGGAATGCATGCAAGACACTTTTGAAAAAACTGTCAGCACCAAGGTCTTAAATAGCTTCACTTTTATAAGATATGAACTGTCAGTATTTTATTTTAAATTTGGCACATTTAACCATTTTGGCTGGTTAAAGACCAGGCCCATTTTTGCGATTCGGCACTGCGTCGCATTAACTGACAATTGCGCGGTCATGCGGCGTGGCTCCCAAACAAAATTGACGTCCTTTTTTCCCACAAATAGAGCTTTCTTTTGGTGGTATTTGATCACCTCTGCGTTTTTTTTTTTTTTTTTTGAGCTATAAACAAAAATAAAGCGACAATTTTGAAAAAAATGCAATATTTTTTACTTTTTGCTATAATAAATATCCCCCAAAAATATATAAAAAAATCTTTTTTTTTCCACAGTTTAGTCCGATACGTATTCTTCTACCTTGTTTTGGTAAAAAAAATCACAATAGGCGTTTATTGATTGGTTTGCGCAAAAGTTATAGCTTCTACAAAATAGGGGACTGTTTTATGGCGTTTTTAATAATATTTTTTTTTTTACTAGTTATGGAGGCGATCAGCGATTTTTATCGTGACTGCGACATTATGGCGGACACATCAGACACTTTTGACACCATTTTGGGGCCATTGTCATTTTTACAGCGATCAGTGCTATAAAAATGCACTGATTACTGTGAAAATGACACTGGCAGTGAAGGGTTTAACCTCTAGGTGGCGCTGTAGGGTTGAAGTGTTCCCTAGGAAGTGATTCTTACTGTAGGGGGGCGTGGCTACACGTAACACGTCACTGATCGTCTGTTCCGATGACAGGGAACAGACGATCACTGACATGCCACGGAGAAGAACGGGGAAAGGTTTGTTTACACTCACCTCTCCCCGTTCTTCAGCTCTGTGAGGCTGGTCACGGAGCTCAGGACTAGGGATGAGCTTCAAGTTCGAGTCGAACTCATGTTCGACTCGAACATTGCCTGTTCGCCCGTTCGCCGAACAACGAACAATTTGGGGTGTTCGCGGCAAATTCGAAAAGTCTATGGGAGAAATCTAAAGTGCTAATTATAAAGGCTTATAGGCTAATGACGTAGGCGTGGTCTGACATACCGAGGGGGCGGACCTGATGGGAACTTCCTTCACTGTGTAATACGTAAATAGACACGCCCCTTCTAAAGTTCCCCATCAGGTCCGCTAAGCGGACCAGATGCGGAACATGAGAAGGGGCGGGTCTATTCACGTATTACACAGTGAAGGAAGTTCCCATCAGGTCCGCCTCCTCGTAGAGCGGACCTGATGGGGAACTTCCTTCACTGTGTAATTTCATGAATAGACCCGCCCCTTCTCGCGTTCCGCATCTGGAACACTGAGCGGACCTGATGGGGAACTTTAGAAGGGGCGGGTCTATACATTTAAAACACTGCGGAGGAAGTTCCCCATCAGGTCCGCTCAGGCACAACCAATGACGGACAGCGCTGGACATTGGGATCGCCGCGGGACACTGGATTTCCTCGCTGGAATGTTTTTTTTTTTTTTTTTTTAATAAAGGACTTTTCCAAGGTGTTTGTGTGTTTTTATTTACATTTTTCTTAAAGGGCAACGTACCTGTACGTTGATGTGCCCAGCCGTGCCATTCTGCCGACGTATATCGGCGTGAGGCGGTCCTTAAGTGGTTAATGTGACACAATGTAAAAGTGGCACATTTTAGAACTACCTGAATTTGTCATGGGCAGACCTAAAGTGACACAAAAACTTCATGAATTTGGCACATTACACTAACAAAAGAGATTAACAACAGAAAAGTGGGGCAGCAGGTTTATTGAATTCCCCACAGGGTTTCTCTCTGTACCCCAAAAGAGAGTTGGTCTTAATTAGCTCCACTTTGGAAGTTATGAACTGTTTTTTTATTTTAAATTGTAAATGTGAAAGTAGTGCATTTTAGAACTAGCTGAATTTGGTGCACAAGTCGCAGATGCTTCATGAATTTGGTGCAACAGCTTAACAAGAGGGATTAACGGCAAAAAAGTGGCACGGTAGCTTTATTGAACTCCCTCCATTATCTTTTAATGGTGAGCGATTAACCCTGGTAGTTTTTGGTGCACAGCTAAACTAATTCTCCCTGTAACCCTAACACTAACCATCTCTGTAACTCTAACACTAACCCTCTCTAATGTAAGCCCCTTGCTTGTTTTCAATGCTGCTGCTGCATTTTCTGTAATGTAAAATTAATGAATAATATGACAGTGAAAGCTAGAGAGTAGTGCTTTGGGTGTACTGACATGTTAGAATCATAAGATATATTTGTTTTCTTCAGAAAAGCTTTTTCTTAGTTCCAAATGAGGGGAGAGAGTGCCGAAGCACAGTGATATGTATGACCTCTTATCACATTAAATATTGAGGTCTTCTTTATTATTAGCCGACTTAAAGAGGAAATAAACCCTCTTTTTTTTCTGAAAAAAAACCCTGCAAGAGAAAGGCATAATGAGCTAGTATGCATAGCATACCTGCTCATTATGAATGACTCACCTGAGATAAAAGCCCCCGAAGCGCTTCTCGTTCCCCTCCTCCGCCGCTGCCAAGTCCCCTCCGAGCGCCTTCTGGGTATCGCCGCTCCGGCGCTGTAAAAGGCCGGAGCGGCGATGACGTCACTCCCGCGCATGCGCGCGGGACCGGCATAATCCCGGCATGATCCCATTCGTAAAACCAGGATGCTCAGTGCGCCTGCGCCGTAGACATCGGTGCAGTGTTTTATGCAAATATCTCCTTAACCATGTAGGTTAATGAGATATTTCTTGCACCTACAGGTAAGCCTTAATCTAGGCTTACCTGTAGGTGCAAATTGTCAGAGTGGGTTTACAACCACTTTAACTCATGGTCCTAAGTCAAAAGATATATCCAGGAAACCAACAAGACAGGTTTAGCTCCACAGCTTGCTTTGGTGGTGGGCGGGGGGTTATGGTGTGGGGTTGTTTTTCAGGGGTTGGGCTTGGTACCTTAGTTCCAGTGAAGGGAACTCTTAAAGTGTCAGCATACCAAGACAATTTGGACAATTTCATGCTCCTAATTTTGTGGGAACAGTTTGGGGATGGCCCCTTCCTGTTCCAACATGACTGCGCACCAGTGCACAAAGCAAGGTCCATAAAGACATGGATGAGCAGGTTTGGGTGGAGGAAATTGACTGGCCTACACAGAGTCCTGACCTCAACACCTTTGGGATAAATTAGAGCGGAGACTGTGAGCCAGGCCTTCTCGTCCACATTAGTGCCTGACCTCACAAATGCTCTTCTGGAAGAATGGTCAAACATTCCCATAGACACACTCCTAAACCTTGTGAACAGCCTTCCCAGAAGAGTTGAAGCTGTTATAGCTGCAAAGGGTGCGCCAACGCAATATTGAACCCTACAGACTAACACGCCATTAAAGTTCATGTGCGTGTAAAGGCAGGCGTCTTAATAATTTTGGTAATATAGTGTATTTCATTTCATCGCATATCCCAAAAATAAGGTGGTTATTCATCATTATGGGACTGCAAATCATTCCTTTATTCCCCATTTCCCAGATGCACATCCATAACTGCTTGTCGTAATGTAAATATAGCCTAATATTATAGAACAATTACTACCAAACTGCATTCACCTGTTTCAGGCTTTTTGGCCATCATCGGTGCAGTGTATGGAAATGCTGCAAAAGAGTGGGCCAACTCAATATTAAACCCTACAGACTAAGACTGGGATGCCTTTAAAATTCATGTGCGTGTGAAGGAAGGCGTCACAATACTTCTGGTAATATAGTGTATGTGAATATTTTCTGTTTTAAAAAGGTTTTACTGTGCTACACATTGATTAAAGTGAAGCTTTCAAAATTGATTTAGTCCCTTCTCACCACAACAGTGCAATAGATATATTTTTTCCCCTGGAGGCATGAGCTGTGTTTTTACTGCCCTCCAACTGCTCCCCCCCATAAGCTGCAAAGACACCTTAAGCTGTAGTATACGCTGTACAGAGTTCCATGTTCATTCAAAACTGAAGCATGGTAAACACAGTTTACCATGCTTCAGTTATCAATGAACACAGGAGCGATAGATAGCAATTGCTCACTTTGTCCATTGACCAGCTGAAATCTAGTAGAAGGGAGAGCAGGAGAAACTGGCTGTGCTGCAGCGGGAACCACAAAGCACTGTACAGGGCCAGGCTGGCTGCACAGTGCACAGATCACTTCTTATACACACCGGATATTGGGCAGGAAGCGCTGAGGGAGGGGGGAATTCAGACCCCCCATACCCCCCATCTATGCCCCTGCATCAGAACCTGTATTGGTATATTGTCTTAGAATAAATATGAGTGAATTGGCATTTTTAGAAAAACACGTTATCATTTTTACTATGCAGTTATATGCTATACCTTGATCTATTAAGTTTCCATTCCTTTTTTTCTGTTAGAGCCGTGTTAATGATTTCATTTGAGAACTATTAACACACTAACAAATCTTTGCAAATGGAAGAAACCATTGTGGACAGCTTTCATAAACACTGTTCAGAGTTCATTGCATAGCGCTGGATCCAGAATTCCACTCACTGGTTGTTATGTGGTGTCAGGCTCCAGCTGTTGTTTTCTGATTAATGAGCTCCTCTCAAAGCTATAAATATTTCTGGTGGCTAAAAATTCATTTTATTACCAACCTTTAGGAAGTAAATTCAGCTAAATATGCATATGAAACATAATGCAATATATGTACTTCATATCAGCATTACCAAGATACAGTTAGACTCCCTGGATCTGCCTGGCTTATGTCAAATATAACTATATATATAATACAGTGTATATTGTGATTATTGTGAAATTAGGAAAACATTACAGAATAAAATAGAGTAATATTACTTTGGGAAATGAAAGAAACATTATGAATTAGATTTTAATATTTATGTTAATATTTTTATTGTTTATTCTTTAAAATGAATTTTGTGTTCTACCTTCATGGAGCTAGGACTCTATTTCCTAGCTCCATATTTGTTTATGTGTACAGGATTTTACATTTTGTACTATGCATGACCATCTTGAGAATTTGAGCAACCCTTCAAGGCTGTTAAAATTAGCAAATTTTGTTTTTAATAGAAGAAAATTAGCACATTTTAGGAATTTTCCAGGTGTGTACGCTGAAAAATATTCTGCTTTCCCATCTTTGCAGTTTCAATCAAAACGCAAGTTACAATAAGTTAAAGTGTTACTAAACCCACCCACAAGTAAAATCAGTCTGTATATGCAGTAAAGCATGCTTGTTATACTCGATGTGGAACCTAAAGGGTTAATCCTCTGCATTGTGTAAAAAGGCTGTTTGATCCTGTCTTCTCTGATCCTCCCCTCCTTCTAATGGCCCCTGATAATTTCCTGATAACACAGAGCCTATGGAGTCAGGCTGCACATGCTCAGTTTGGTGTGTATTGCTAGAGAGTGCATGTGATCAGCACAGGGCCAATCAGCACTGTCCAGACAGAGAGTCAGGGGTCTCGCAGTCTCATAGGGCAGTAAGAAAACTCCACCTATACTTTAACCAGTGCCTGGCTGGGTACTGCTAGATGTCACAAGACTGCTATATACTGCTGATGAGAAAAAGGTATTTACCAGTTAATATTTACTAAAATAATTGCATTTCCATGTTCTGTGTACTGTGGGAGAACAGATATCGTAAATGCTGAGTCCTGAGTTTAGTAACACTTTAAGTGATAATGAATGTTAAAGGCATCTATAATGCACCTTCAGCACAACACAACCACAACACACCTAAACTGTATAGATGTGAACAGGGTCTAGCTTTATATTGTGGGGTTGGCCCTCCTCCCAGTACCAGCGGCCTGCCTGCAACTGCTTTTGCCATCCTCCTAGTGGAACCGACAGTGGCAGCAGGTATGAATGCAGAACCCCTGTATTTCTAATGTGCATAATTAAGGCTGATCTGAGGTGAGAAGGTGCAAGAATAGGTGCTGATCTCAGGGTCTACTGCCTGCTATTGTTCACGGGCATATTGGTTTTCGAGGTTGGCGAGGGGTTCGATATTAATGTTTGGCTAGGTTTTCTTATTGTAAAGGCTTAGTTATACAGGCTTCAGGAGAAGAAGAGCCATTTGCCAATTTTAGAAACATAAACTGCCTCATTTTATTTAGTTATTGCAGCAAATGCGGTAGTACACACATGATATACACTCACCGGCCACTTTTTTAAGTACACCTGTTCAATTGCTCGGTAACACAAATTGCTAATCAGCCAATCACATGGCAGCAACTCAATGCATTTAGACATCTAAATGTGATAAAAATGACTTGCTCAAGTTCAAACCGAGCATCAGAATGAGGAAGAAAGGTGATTTGTGACTAAAGAACTGTACACACGATCGGATTTCCTATGGATTTTAAACTGATGGATTTTTCCATCGATAATCCGATGAAGCTGACTTCCATCAGTCTTGCCTACACACCATCAGTCAAAAAAACCAACTGTCCCAAACGCCGTGACGTACGACGGCACTATAAAGGGGAAGTTCAAATCCAATGGCGCCACCCTTTGGGCTGCTTTTGCTGATTTCGTGTTACCGCGTGTTAGTAAAAGTTTGGTGAGAGCCGATTCATGCTTTTCAGTCCGTTACAGAATGACAAATGTGCTTTCTCCATTACAGAACGAGCGCTCCCGTCTCCTAATTCAATCTGAGCATGCGTGGGTTTTTTATCCGATGGAGTTCCCCACAGACGATCGGAATTTGCTATCGGTTTGCTATCGTTTTTTTTTTCCATTATAAATTTTAAAAAAAATTCAATTTTTTCACACCGATGGAAAAAAGACCGATGGGGCCCATACACGATCGGTTTGTCTGATGAAAAAAGTCCATCGGACTGTTTTCATCAGTAAAACCGATCGTGTGTACACGGCTTGAGTGTGGCATAGTTGTTGGTGTCAGATGGGCTGGTCTGAGTACTTCAAAAACTGCTGATCTACTGTGAGCAGAAGATTTCTGACATGTCCCCTGTCAGAACGGGAATCTGCCTTGTTTACACTGGCAGATCCCCTATCTGCCTCTGTACTAGGCGATCGCGGCTTGCCTGGGGACATCAAGTCCGCCCGACCCATGGGCACGCTCCCACAGTGGGAGCAAGAGCGCGTCAGCGGGGGCGCGCGCGCGTCCCCAGCTGCGTCTGCGCGAGCCGTCATGCAGGTACGGCGATTCACGCAGGAGAGGCGACCTGCCACCGTGTAACAACGGTGGCTGGTCGGCAAGTGGATAAGGCATTTACTGGCAGAAAAAAAATATTTCTATTCAAAGTTAAAACAACAAGGGCAAAAGATTTAATAGATGGAAAAATGAAAAAATTACTGAAGGTCCGCTTTAGGTCCATAGTAGCAAAAATGTACAGACAACAGGAAGACAGGTAGATATTTTGGTACGGCTGTTGACTGTAACATTTGAAACCCTCCTGCATACACATTTTTATTTTAACATTTTGCAGCATTTTTATGTATGTGACTAAGCCCATTCACACAGGGGCAACACGACTTCCAGCGCGATTTTATGAGGCAACTCAGACATGACTTGAGTATGAATCACAGTGCGACCTGGAGCTACTTACAAGGCAACTCCAAGTTGCCTGCAGGACAGGAGACATTCCAGTGGCCAATCAAACAAGAAGCAGCTCTGTGGGAGGGAGGGGGAGGGAGAGGTTTGCCTGATAAATGTATGTTATCTTCCTGGAGAGTCGCTCCTATTAAGACAGTGAGAGGCGACTCCCATTGAAATGAATGGTTACAGGTCGCCTAGGAGTCGGATTGAAGTAGTACAGGGACCTTTTTTGAAGTCGGAGCGACTGCAGTAGTGTGCATAAGGACGGCTCCATTAACTTACATTGATTTCTTCAGCCAGCGCGACCTGAGGCGACTAGGGGCGACCTGGGGCGATTTGGAGTCGGATCCAAAGACGCCCCTGTGTGAATGGGCTCTAAAGGTTGTCCTTGACTTAGATAAATGTTTTTGTGTCGATTTCCCCAACTGTACATGCATGGCAGCTGAATGGAAAATACTAACCAGCACCATGGGACCACCGGGAATAAGATTAAAATATGTTATTGGTAGGTAGGGATGAGCTTCGAGTTCGAGTCGAACTCATGTTCGACTCGAACATTGCCTGTTCGCCCGTTCGCCGAACAGCGAACAAATTGGGGTGTTCGCGGCAAATTCGAAAAATCTATGGGAGAAATCTAAAGTGCTAATTATAAAGGCTTATATGCAAGTTATTGTCCTAAAAAGTGTTTGGGGACCCGGGTCCTGCCCCAGGGGACATGTATCAATGCAAAAAGAAGTTTTAAAAACGGCCGTTTTTTCGGGAGCAGTGATTTTAATAATGCTTAAAATGAAAAAATAAAAGTGAAGTATTCCTTTAAATTTCGTACCTGGGGGGTGTGTATGATATGCATGTAAAGTGGCGCATGTTTCCCGTGCTTAGAACTGTCCCTGCAAAAAGTGTCATTTTTGAAAGAAAAAAATGCATTTAAAACTGACTCGCGGCTATTAATGAATTGTCGGCTCCCGGCAATACATACAAAAGTCATTGATAAAAAAAAAAAAAAAAAAAGCGTGGGGGTTCCCCAGAATTCAATTACCAGGCCCTTCAGGTCTGGAATGGATATTAAGGGGAACCCCGCCGCAAATAAAAAAAAATTGACGTGGGGTTCCCCCAAATATCCATTCCAGGCCCTTCAGATCTGGCATGGATTTTAAGGGGAACTCCACCCCAAATTAAAAAAAAAATGGCGTGGAGTCCCCCTAAAAATCCATACCAGACCCCTTATCCGAGCATGCAACCTGGCCGGCCGCAGGGGAAAAGGGGGGGACGAGAGAGCGGCCCCCCCTCCCTCCTGAACCGTACCAAGCCACATGCCCTCAACATGGGGAGGATGTCCCCATGTTGATGGGGACAAGGGCCTCATCCCCACAACCCTTGCCCGGTGGTTGTGGGGGTCTGCGGGCGGGGGGCTTATCGGAATCTGGAAGACCCCTTTAACAAAGAGGACCCCCAGATCCCGGCCCCCCCCCCTATGTGAATTGGTAAGGGGTACATTGTACCCCTACCATTTCACGAAGAAAGCGTAAAAAAATGTTTAAAAAAACACACAAACACCTTGAAAAAGTCATTTATTTAAAAAAAAAAAAAAAAAACATTCCAGCGGGGAAATCCAGTGTCCCGCGGCGATCCCGATGTCCAGCGCTGTCCTTCATTGGTTGTGCCTGAGCGGACCTGATGGGGAACTCCCTCTCAGTATTTTAAATGTATAGACCCGCCCCTTCTAAAGTTCCCCATCAGGTCCGCTCAGCGGACCAGATGCGGAACATGAGAAGGGGCGGGTCTATACATGTATTACCAAAGTGAGAGCAGTTCCCCATCAGGTCCGCCTCCTCGGTATGTCAGACCCGCCTACGTCATTGGCTTGAGCGGGGAACTTCCTTCACTATGTAAATTTAAATTTACATAGTGAAGGAAGTTCCCCGCTCAAGCCAATGACGTAGGCGGGTCTGACATACCGAGGGGGCGGACCTGATGGGGAACTGCTCTCACTTTGGTAATACATGTATAGACCCGCCCCTTCTCATGTTCCGCATCTCGTCCGCTGAGCGGACCTGATGGGGAACTTTAGAAGGGGCGGGTCTATACATTTAAAATACTGAGAGGGAGTTCCCCATCAGGTCCGCTCAGGCACAACCAATGAAGGACAGCGCTGGACATCGGGATCGCCGCGGGACACTGGATTTCACCGCTGGAATGTTTATTTATTTATTTTTTTAAATAAAGGACTTTTTCAAGGTGTTTGTGTGTTTTTTTAAACATTTTTTTTACGCTTTCTTCGTGAAATGGTAGGGGTACAATGTACCCGTTACCAATTCACATAGGGGGGGGGGCGGGATCTGGGGGTCCCCTTTGTTAAAGGGGTCTTCCAGATTCCGATAAGCCCCCCGCCCGCAGACCCCCACAACCACCGGGCAAGGGTTGTGGGGATGAGGCCCTTGTCCCCATCAACATGGGGACATCCTCCCCATGTTGAGGGCATGTGGCTTGGTACGGTTCAGGAGGGAGGGGGGGCCGCTCTCTCGTCCCCCCCTTTTCCCCTGCGGCCGGCCAGGTTGCGTGCTCGGATAAGGGGTCTGGTATGGATTTTTAGGGGGACTCCACGCCATTTTTTTTTTAAACTTGGGGTGGAGTTCCCCTTAAAATCCATGCCAGATCTGAAGGGCCTGGTAATTGAATTCTGGGGAACCCCCACGCTTTTTTTTTTTTTTTTTTCTCAATGACTTTTGTATGTATTGCCGGGAGCCGACAATTCATTAATAGCCGCGAGTCAGTTTTAAATGCATTTTTTTTCTTTCAAAAATGACATTTTTTGCAGGGACAGTTCTAAGCACGGGAAACATGCGCCACTTCACATGCATATCATACACACCCCCCAGGTACGAAATTTAAAGGAATATTTCACTTTTATTTTTTCATTTTAAGCATTATTAAAATCACTGCTCCCGAAAAAACGGCCGTTTTTAAAACTTATTTTTGCATTGATACATGTCCCCTGGGGCAGGACCCAGGTCCCCAAACACTTTTTAGGACAATAACTTGCATATTAGCCTTTATAATTAACACTTTAGATTTCGAACGTTCGAGTCCATTGTATTTAATAGGGTTCTAAAGTTTACACGAACATTTTGTCTGTTCGCAGGTTCTGGTGCGAACCGAACAGGGGGGTGTTCGGCTCATCCCTGTTGGTAGGGAAGGATGTACATTGAGGCATGTGTAACCTGGGGATCTTTACCTAACATATACAGTAACACAATTTTATCATTGTATTTGCAGTAACATATTCATTAAACATTACAATACCATAATATAAAAAGAGTACATTAATAAACATAGGCTGTGTGTATATTATAGAACAATGTGTGAACGCTTTCTGTTTCTAATGTGTTGACATTCTCACAAATACTTGTTTGTGCCTGTCTTTTATAATTACAGGCACATATACTTTACAAGTCTACATTGTTTCCCACCATTCTAATAACCGCATTACAAAGTGATATATTTTCTAGATATTTTATACTCACGTTCATAAATAGGTTATTAAACTCAACTCGGGCATTAGATTTTAAATTAGTTCTGTAACGGGCGTCATAATATTATTTCAGCTTACACTTTGTTCAGACCTTGTAGCAACTCCCCAGAGCTATGCAACAGAATTAGAGGCAGATATATGTTGATGTAAGAAAATTGGTTTCTACAATATGCTGATCTTAGTGGACTGGTGTTTTTTCTGAGAAATGATATAACTCTTTCATTGCTGGAGTTAAATCAATTGCTGCACTCCACCCCTATCTCTACAATGGAGATTGCCTTCTGTTTGAAGGCCGCTCTATATTACTGCAAATTACTCTTTACCAGCATCAGACCTAAATATGGTTCCTAAAGAGAACCCCTTAAACCCAACTCCACTTTTGTGGGGGGAAAAAAATTAGCAAGCTAAAAAAAATAATAGCATATATACAGTTGTGGCCATAAGTTTACATACCCTGGCAGAATTTATGATTTCTTGGCCATTATTCAGAAAATATGAATAACACAAAGACATTTATTTCACTCATCGTTAGTGTTTGGCTGAAGCCATTTATTATTAATCAACTGTGTTTACTATTTTTAAATAATAATGACAGAAACTACCCAAATGGCCCTGATCAAAAGTTTACATACCCTGGAATGTTTGGCCTTGGTACAGACACAGAAGGTGGCACACACAGGTTAAAATGGCAATTAAAGGTTAATTTCTCACATTTGTGGTTTTTTAAATCACAATTAGTGTCTGTGTATAAATAATGAATGAGTTTGTTAGCTCTCATATGGATGCACTAAGCAGGCTAGGCATTGAGCCAAGAGGAGGTAGAAAATATCAGTCAAAAGACCTGCGTAACAAGGTAATGAAGCTTTACAAAGATTGAAAAGGATATAAAAAGATATCCAAAGCCTTGAATATGCCAGTCAGTACTGATCAATCATTTAATAAGAAGTGGAAATTTTGGGGATCTCTTGATACCAAGCCAAGGTCAGGTATATCAAGAAATATTCCAGCCACAACTGCCACAGGAACTGTTCGGGATCCAAAGAAAAACCCACAGGTATCCTCAGGAGAAATACAGGCTGCTCTGGAAAAAGATGGTGTGGTTGTTTTTAAGGCGCAGAATACGATGATACTTGAACAAAAAAGAGCTGCATGATCAAGTTGCCAGAAAGAAGCCTTTACTGTACAAGTTCCACAAAAAAGCTTGGTTACAATATGCCCAACAACACCTTGACGTGCCTCATTGGCTTTTTTGTGGCATTGGCACAGTAAAGGCTTCCTTCTGGCATGCAGCTCTTTTTTGTTCAAGTATCGTTGAATTCTGCTCCTTAAAAATAACCACTCCATCTTTTTGGAGAGCAGCCTGTATTTCTCCTGCGGTTACCTGTGGGTTTTTCTTTGTATCCTGAGCAATTCTTCCGCCAGTTGTGGCTGCAATCTTTTTTGGTCTACCTAACCTTGGCTTGGTATCAAAAGAGCCCCTAATTTTCCACTTCTTAATAAGTGATTAAACAGTACTGACTGACTGATTCAAGGCTTTTGATATCTTTTGATATCATATAATTTCTGCTTGGGGTGAAGCTACAGAGATGTGTGGGAAGAGTTGTTCTCAGAAGAAGGCCGTGTAGGTCACTGGAAAGTTGAGGAGGTTCCTTCTGGGGTAGGCCTTAGAGACCTAAAGACTGGGGAAAGACTTTGTGAACCTCTTGGGTTCTTGAAGTTGAGGAAAATTTTTACCATGTGCTGTGTGTTGGGACAATTCGTTATGGCTCAGTAAAACATTAGAAACGCATTTGGCGTGGGCATTCCTTAATAAAGAAGGTGGGCCTCACACCAGGAAAATGTGAGTACTGTATGAGAAGTGGGCCTACAGGAGTATGTGGGACACACTTTGGTGGAATTTCTCCTAATGTCAGGCATTTCTTTAGCCTGTATCTCATGAAGAAGCGAATAGGAGCCCCTGGCCAGTTTGGTGGGAAGCAGCAGTGAATCCAGGCTGCTTACATGATAGCTCCTAGGAGGATTGAATTCATCATTTGCTGATAAGGGAAGATGAATGGAGCATATGGAGCTTTGTAAACTAAAAGTGCTCTTTTATGTACCCTTGGTGTGGAGGTTTGTGCCTAATCAATAGTTTGCCACCTAACCACTGCCTCCATCTTCCAAGGATTTCCTGTCTTTTTGGCCCCTGAGCAAAAACACAGACTTTGTGGTTATTATGTCTGTCCATGTCCGTGAATAATTAGTTTGAGAAACAGAAAGTATGCTTCTGGCTAGACCCAGGTGACTTTTTATGTAAAATTAGATTAATATCATGTCTCCCTGTTAGCCTAATTTTAGTGGTATATCCTGCTTTTCAGCTGTGTCCTGTTTCTTTGGCCTTTTTAATTAACAATCAAATTATATTACCGTTAGAATTTGCATTTCTTTTGTAATGCTCTTTTAATTCTGGCACATGAGACGCTGCTGCAAATGTTACACAGTTGGCTTTTCAAAGTACAACAGGTTGCAGCAAAGAGTGTAACAAATGGATTTTATGGAAATTCATGTTTCTTGTACATGAGGTCAGAAAGCCAGTCTTTGCTATTTTTAGTCTACGTATAGCAGCAGTTATTTGACATTTCTCTGATCAAAAAGCTGTTTTCACAATTTCTTTGTTTCACTAAATGATACAGTATAGATCTTAATGAATAATTTGAGACAAAAACAAAAACAAAAAACGCCAGGGGTGCATGTATTACTTTAAAAAGGGAATCCCTACTTTGACTAATATCAGAATGTGAATATTCTGCATTACAATTATCAATCTGGTGCAGCCAATTCAGTGCCAAGACAAGATTCTTTGTCACCAAAGATAAAGATGCATAGTGCCCGCTCCCTTTACACCTAAGTAGTGGAGGGCCAATTTACTAAACCAAGCTCATATGAAGGCACAGGCTCTTTAAATACTTTTCCTACAACTTCCTTAGGGATTGGTGGGCAGTGCCCTGGGGAACATATATCAATCTAAAAAAAAAAATCCATTTATCCAGAAGCAGTGTTTTATTTAAATGCTTAAAGTAAAACAATACATCGCCCAATCCCTTTAAATAGCATGCCTGCAGGTGCCCTAATCTTGCCTGTGAAGGGGTGCATCTCTGTGATGTGCTACAGCAACACTGACATATACATTGTACATACGGAAAAAAAGTGAATATAATTGCTGGAAAATTACACTTCTTTGCTGGCTTCTAAAAAAAAAAAAAGAAAAGAAAAACAGAAAACAGGCCCCTCCAAGGCTCTGCTATGTATTTGGGATTTTAGTGGATGTTTGGAGTGCTCTGTGTGCTGTTTTTTAGTTTTTTTATTTAAGAAACTGGCAATAAAATGTTTGCCTGCAATTTAAACAACATAATGTTCTTTTCTTTTTAAGTGTCATTTTTGCTACAGTACATCTTACAGCAAAATTACACAAGCTATAGGTATTGTGCCAGATCAAAGAGCCGATAAACAGCTTATGGACAAGGGAGTGCATGCTGCATCAGCAGATATCCCTCATAGGTTGGAAGGGCAGAAACAGTAAGAAAATCTAGCAGAAATTGTGCCTGTGACCCAAGAAAGTGTTAAAAACACCTTGAATGTACCCATATAGAATGGTAGCTGGCACATAGGTGCAAAGGCGAGGGATTTAAGGCTCTGTGTTCTCTGCCCCCCTATGGCTCTAAACAGAGGTGGGGGATATGTGACAGTATGATGCCCTATCACAGTGTGAGAGGGGGTTAGTGCCTCCTAGGTTTGCCATCCATACATGGTGAGGGGTTCCAGAATGCATATCTCCTAGGGAAGAAAATTCGATTTTTAGTCTCTTATTAGATTAGGGTCCTGGAGCATAGAGACTGCAGAGAGACTTGGGAGGGATAACTTCTCCAGTCCCAGGTCCATGCTGTGCTGACATCTAGTGTTTCCTGATTGTGCAGGTGTGCACAGGGTTCATGGTATGGGAGCTGACTACAGTTCACGGCCCCACTCAAAGGAGACAGAAGGCTCTGCCCAAACCTTCAGGGAGTGACTTAGTGCAGCTGGGAGAAGTAGGCTGTGCAGACTTTAAGCATATTGTCAGTGGAGAAATAGATGCCCAAAGCCTGAGAGCCAGAGCAGTGATGTTGCATCAATAAGCCAATATGCTGGAGGAGTACTTGTAGCAGAGAAAGGCAGAAGAACTCATTGCAAGGGTAACCATTTGTGTTATATGAACTCTCTTTTAAATAAAAATGGGAAAGGAATGCACAAAAACATCACTTATAAATGAAGGCTGCAGCCTGTTTGCTGTTTTAACCAATACATGAGTAGCTGTGTCCATTCAAAGCCCAGCTTATAGAGTACACTGGGAGAGATGTCTCCAAATGTTGTATTTGTGGGATCACACTTTGTGGGGTTGATTTAATAAAGGCAAATACTCTGTTCTTTTTTGCAAAGGGAATTTGCACTCTTCTTGGGAATTTTCCATAGAGCTTAGTGAATGTGGTGAATCTGCACATCACGTTCAGGGAAAATTCCCTTGCAGAGAGCAACCACACTTGCAAAGTGAACAGTCTATTGTCTTTAGTAAATAAATCCTATGTGTCTCAGGGGTACTGTAGGGCTCAGCTGTCAGTTTGACAGCCAATCCTGCTTTGTGTATAGGAAGCCACTGTCAGTGCTCTTGATATACATAACAGACTGACTGTCAAACTGACATCGGAACCTCACAGATATTACTTTATAGGGGTCCCAACACCAGTGTTTGAGGTGGTAGCCTCTCCTGCCTGTGCATCAACTTATTCCTAATGGCCTGTACACACGATCCAAAAATCGGACGACAGATCGTCCAACGTTTTTTGCTTAATAGTCGCAAGTAGAAACTGAATAGGTTACTAAAGACATGAAAATTCTCGTACGACAGAAAAAAAAAAAATCGGAAGTGATGTCATGTGTTGTAATGTATTTGTATTGTATTTTCGGACGACAACTATACTGACTAAACGAAAATCATACGATCTGGTATCGTATGAGGAAAATTGTTGTGCTTGTCCGATCTAATAATATTGAATGAATTGTCGTGATCGGCTCTCGAAAGCTCTGTACTAACGATCCGATTATCGTACAATTTTTCCTCGGATGACAGCTTTCATATGATATTCAGATCGTGTGTACGGGCCATTAGTCAGACTAATAAATTGTTCTTTGTAATAAGCTTCTATTGGTTAGCATTTACCATAAATGTGTGTCATGATATTAACAATGAAAATCCTATTGTAATCAATACAAGGTCTGTGGTATGAGATGGTATCTAGTAAAAATAGATGCCCGAGCTGCCCATTTCACAGACAAGTCTTGTAAATATGAATATACTGCATCAATTTATATACAATTAGTGTCTCTAGAGGAATTTATAAATGGTAGTCATTTGGGGATTATCTGACTTAAAATGATTAACACTTATTGGGATTTCTGTTACAAGCATGCTTATAATAAAATAAAAACAAGGTATGACTATTTCTACTAAGTGCACAGAATATTGCTGAGCATGAGCTGATCATCAAAATTTATGGTACATGATAAAGCATAAAACCACTATCTATAAGTAATAAAGACTAGCCTGGCTAACAATGGCTAATATATCAATTACCGTAGATGGCATTTTTTAGTGGCCTGTCGACACTTGTAAAAGTTAATTATGACCACATTGTAAAGGTTATCTTGTAGACAGTTATACCTTTTCCCTAGGGAAACAAAGAAAATTTAAATAAGTGATACATCTGATTACTTGGTACAACAGCGAGTGGAGTCAGATCAGTGTGCATGAACCATGACGATAATTAGCTTTGTTCATGTAATAACTGGCTGAACATAACCGCAAGTAGTGACTACTAGGTTTAATGTTTGGGTAAAAAAGTAATATCCTGACATACATATGGTAAACGCTTAACAGTAAAGGAGAGCTACAGTCATGATTAAAAGAAGAAATCATTGCTAAACTATTATGTGAGCATTTATGTGGGCTTTGTGTCTCTACTTTGACTTTGTTCTACAGCAGTATTTAGTTTGAATGTTACATACACCTAAGAATGGGAAGGGGAAAGCTGGATATCTGAAACTTAGTACATTTCCTATTTGTGTATCTGAAACTGGAGCTAATGATACACAATTCTGGGGCCTGGACTTTAAATATACATTGTAAAGCACCATCTCTGGTCTCTTTAACCTCCCTGGTGGTATGATTCTGGAAGATTTTAGGTGCTGAAAGCGGTACCATTATTTTGCATGGAAATTTGGCGTTTTATATTGTAGGCCTATAATTCTTACTTTCAAAGTATTTTATTTTCAAATAGGTAAATACAGAGTAACAATCACGATAGCAATATAAAAGGTAAAAGTTTTTGGCCAATAGCATGGGCGGGCTGAAGAAATACACAGCGAAAGTGCAAAAATTAAGAAAGGTCTGTAATCGTAAACAATTCTGTCAAGTAATTAATCATATTACCTGCCATACAGAGTTTAATTATAGGTACACTCCCTCCCGTACTCGCCTTAGCAACAGAGCCTGGGGTCCTAAATTCTCTCTTTAAGTCCCCCACATCCGGGGCAGGGAAGGTGCCACGGAGCTCCCGCCCTCCGGCACCCCAAAAGGGAACACGCTGTGCCAAAGGGAGGGAACCCCCATCCCCCCCCAGGGGGGAAACCCCAGATGGGACTGACTCACTCCTAAGAGGACCTCCATTGTTGTACCATTAATAGTAATTCGTTACCCTGTTAGAAGAAAGGAGAGGTAGTCAGAAAGAAGAAAGGGAGGGAAGACGGGGATTAGGTTAGGGTGGAGGTAGGGAAGGGAAGCGAGGTTCACTAATTGCTTAATTTAATCCAGGTTTTGATTGTGAGCTAATCCAGGAACTAGAGAAATACCCAAGAACTGAGCCCAGGGTTCCCAAACCATCTCAAATTTACATGTTGAATCGTTAATGATACTGGCAAGCTTTTCCTGGGCCATGATCCAAGATACTTTCCTGATCGCTGCTTTAGTGGAGACATTTGGGTGCTTCCACGCCTTGGCTAGTGTAATTTTGGCTCCTAACAATATATAGTGGATTAGTATATGATCGTGTTTGGATATCTTGGGAATATGAGCATTTAGTAAAATGGTTTCCGGAGACCTGGGAATCTCGCAACCTGTGACTCTTTTAATGAGAGTTAATATCTTTCTCCAGAAGGACCTGATTCTAGGGCATTCCCACCACACATGGGCGATTGTGCCCCTCAGATGACATCCCTGGAAGCATAACGGGTCAGCTGTTGGAAAAATCTTGGCCAGTCGTGTTGGTGTCATATACCATCTAGTCATAATTTTAAAATTTGCTTCCATGAGAGATGTATTGATGATTCCTTTATACGCTGTGGCTAGAGCAGATTGCCAGGTCTCCAAGCTCCACTGAAACTGGAAGTCTCCCTCCCAGGCTAACATGTAAGGGGATTTATCAGTCGGTTGGGAAAGTGACGCATAGATGACTGAAATGCCTCCCCTCTGCTCCATGGGTTGACTGCACCAGAGTTCATAATTTGAACATTTGGGAGGATTAGGCTTTTCGGGCCATATTCTATGCAAGAAGTGGCTTATTTGCTGAAACCGAAATCTCTCAGACTGAGGAAGGTCGAGATTGCTTACGCAGTAAGCCAGAGAAAGTGGGCCTCTAGACGTGAAGAAATGGCCTATACGGTACAGCCCTCTGTCCAGCCACCATTGAAAGGCCTTTATGTTTATCCCTGGGGGGAAATTCGGGTTACGGAATAGGTGTGAGAGGGGTTGCATGGCTAAGGTAAGGTTAGGATTCAATTTCAGTTTATCCCACAAAGCAAAGGAGTGTGAGAGAGTGGGGGCCAAAATAGGGGGTCTATTTTTAGGTGAACACCACAATAGGTAATCCAGGGTATGATGTGGAACCGCCTGACGTTCGATTTGTATCCAATCTGGTTTTCTCCCTTTAGTATATACAGTGGAGAACTGGGACAGTCTTGATGCTAAGAAATATCTATACAAGTTTGGCACACCCAGTCCTCCTCGTTTTCTAGAGTGGTAAAGAGTCTGTTGATTGATCCTGTAGCCCGATCCCCCCCAAATAAATTGTATAATTTTGCTCTGGAGCGACTTGAGATGGTCCCTCCTCAGTGGGATGGGGAGAGCTCGGAAGAGGTAGAGCAATCTAGGCAATAGTGTCATCTTGACAGCATTTATTCTTCCCAACCAAGATAAATTTGGTTTTGACCATAGCTTTAGGTCTTGCTCTAACTTGTGGTACATGGGAGGGAAGTCTTTAGCGTACAGGGACTCAAATTTAGAAGTAAGGGAGATACCCAAATATTTGATATCGGATTAATTCCAGGCAAATTTAAAATTCATTTTAAGTAGGGAGACCATCTCGGGGTTAAGAGAGATGTTTAGGGCTTGGGATTTGGCAAAGTTAACCTGCAAACCTGTTACTGTCACAAAAGAGGAAAGAATTTTATTCAAATTAGGTAGGGAGGTTAGAGGGGAGGTAATAAAGAGTATTAAGTCATCCGCAAACAACCCACATTTGTGCATTTGGGGCCCACAAGAAACCCCCTTTACGTCAGGATTCTCTCGTATAGCTATCACCAATGTCTCTATGGCCAATGCAAAGATTACGGGTGACAGCGGGCAACCTTGCCTTGTTCCCCTTGCTATGTGGATCGGGGAGGAGTAATGTCCTTGAATTTGAATACGCGCCGTGGGCGTGGAGTATAGTGCTTTCAAGGTTCCGATAAATTGATTCCCAAAGCCCCAATGCTCTTAGGCCTCGTACACACGACCGAGTTTCTCGTCGTAAAAAACACGTCGTTTTTTTCGACGAGATTCTTGTTAAGCTTGTCGATTTTCTCGTCAAGCTTTCCATGCGTACACACTGTCATTTCCCAATTTCCTCGTTGTTCTCCGCGCTCACGTCCGGCATGTACGACGGCACTATAAAGGGGAAGATCTTTTTTCTTGGCGCCACCCCTTGGGCTGCTTTTGCTGATCTCGTGTTACCGCGTGTGAAGTAAAAGTTTGGGAAGAGACGATTTGCGCTTTTCAGTCTTCGTACTTTTCCGAACGTTTTCTGCCGTTCAGTTTGTGCTTGTGGGTTCGTATCTTGACTTTCAGGGCGTCTAGGCAGGTCGTATCTGTTTTACAGTGCGTTCTTGCCTGTTCGTTTCTGATTTTCATTTCGTTATTCATAGGCCTTGCTGTTCTAAAGTGCGTTCTGTTCTGTACGTTCTGATTAGACGACCATTTCCTAGCCATGTCGCCTGGACGTTCTCGTCGTCGAGTTCGTGCTGTGCGTGCGCTTGGTGTTGGTCTGCTTGTTTTGGACCAAGACCAGTCCATGAATGGTGTGAGGAGGAGTTCATGGACCAAGAATTGGTTGCTCCAGCGGGACCAATTCTGCCACATGCCTCTGCTGCGGGAGATCGTCGAGAATAATAGGATGTCTGACCCCGTTTTTCAGGAACTGTTGGCTTTGGTGTCCCCCTATATTACCAGGAAGGACACCGTTATGCGGGAAGCCATCAGTGCTGAGCAGAGGCTCATCGCCACGTTGCGTTACCTGGCGACAGGGAGAAGTCTTCAGGACTTGAAGTTCACCACAGGCATCTCCCCCCAGGCTCTGGGCCTCATAATCCCAGACACCTGTTCTGCTATTATACAAGTCCTGTAGGAGGACTATATTAGGGTAAGTTTTCTCCATTAACATCACATTTTATGTATTACATGTATGCTAATGTATTGTATTTCTTTCATCCTTCCCTAATTACCATGATTGTAATATGCTGAGAATGTCCCCTTTGTCCCCATGCATGTTGGAAGCTTTAGATTGCCCCTTTTTTCTCCTCCCTAAATATTTCCCTTCACTAACTTTTCCAGCAGGGGCGCCTGTTGCTCCAAATTTTGGGGGGTTCAAACCCCAATTTAGGAAATAAACTTCCTCCTTTTTTGCTCTGTTGCCTAATAAACGCCCCAGTTGTCCCCTCCAATGCAGCCGTTTTGTCCCCTCAAATGCAGCCATTTAGTCCCCTCTAATGCAGCCAGTTTCCCTCCAGCCCTGCACTTACCTTCTTGTGGTCAACGCCATCCTTCTTCTGTCCTTGATGTCTTCTCCTTCCCTTCATGTTGCATCAGCCAATCATGTTACCATTAAACAGACTTGGTGAACATGATTGGCAGAGCAGCCTGTCAGTGTTTACCCAATGAATGCCCCCCCCCCCTGCGTCCCCGATTTTTCTTTTAGGAAGCCAATTACATCCCTCAGGTTGTAATTTGCAAGACTATTTTACTACCTGTTTCTGCTCTGCAATTTTAACCCCCTAAATGCCGCAATGATTCATATGTCGGTCGCTTTACAAGAGGCCATCCACCTGAATAGTGTGCGGCATAGTCAATACATAGGTTCATGCAACGCATGAACCTATGTATTGTTCTGAGTGATGGGCACAGGAGAGAGGGGGCAGTGCTCCAGCGCCCACTCTGGACGCACCGCCACTGCAATGCTATCCTGTGGCCAAACACATCTCCCCCCCCCAAAATAATTTAGTAATGGCCCATCAGAGGGGGTGATGAATATGATAAATGAGCCTTCCATTATCCTTTTTTTACACACCTTAATAAACGTATAATTAGATTGATGTTGGCCTCTAATTTTTAGGGATAGAATTTCCTTGTAATGTATGACTTTGTTTTTCTAATATTATTTCATCTTGTTTCACTCCACAGCTTCCTTCCACGCCACAGGAATGGCAGACTGTGGCATCGGAGTTTGCCACGCGGTGGGACTTCCCCAACTGCGGTGGTGCCATAGACGGGAAGCACGTCCGCATCGTGCCGCCACCCCGTTCTGGGTCCTACTACTACAACTACAAGGGGTTTCATAGCATTGTGCTGATGGCGGTGGTGTCAGCACGGTATGAATTCCTCTATGTTGATGTAGGGAAGAATGGCCGGATGTCCGATGGGGGATCCTTCATCCAGACGGAGTTTGCCCTCCGTCTCCAGAGTGACGACCTTGCATTGCCACCGGATGCAGGGAATATTGAAGGACTCCCCTTTGTTTTCTTGGCTGATGAAGCCTTCGGACTCGGACGGCATCTTATGAGGCCATTTCCACAGAGGACCCTGACCCCAGAGAAGAGTGTGTTCAATTACCGGCTAGCCAGGGGCCGAAGAGTCGTTGAAAATGCCTTCGGCATAATGGCCAGCCGGTTCCGCCTTTTTATGACTTCCATCCACTTGGCGGACTACAAAATAAACTATGTAGTGTTATGCTGCTGTGTGCTACACAATTTTCTTTGCCGCAAATCTAATTCATATATGGCCTCAGTTTTGCCAGAGGCTGGACTTTCCCGTGCAAATCCCCTTCCGGGCCTGGAATCTGCCGTCTTGGCTTGCCCCCCCAAAATGCCCGTGTGGTTCGGGACAAATACATGGAGTATTTCACGGGTAGGGGGGCAATTCCTATGCCAGCCTATGTCTAAGTATCCCAATAAAAATCTTGTTTAAATCTTTAATTATTTGTTCTTTCCTGTCTCCTAGTTTGTCTTTGTGCATTTGTAGTGGCAAGTGTATTTTACTTTAGTAAATAACAACCATTTCACTTTGTAACCTTACAAAAGAACCAAATAAGCTTAGAGGGTATTATAAAAAGAAGCTACACGTTGTTTGTGGTCAAATATTTTACTCTGTGCACATTCTCTTCATTTTTTTTTTTTTTCTACTTTGGGTTTGGCCTGGCCACAACTTGGCAAATTTTGGCTTATGAAAATACAAAAATAACAGTTGCATTTCAAAAATTACAACATTGGATACCTCTGAGCAATCGGAGACATTCACTTACACAAACTATGTCTCTATGTGCCCGTCCTAATATGGGGTCCTGCCACCCCTTGCCCAGCCAAAAATTGAATATGCACACATTTTTTATTATTTTCATATAGGAAGTTTACAATCCTGATCCCTATTGTCAACATGTGCTATCTGCCATCAGGGGTGATCAATGGACGTGTTTTGGGGGTGCATCCCCTTCCTCAGTTCACCGACTTTTGATACGAGGAAGGGGTTGCACCCACAAAAGACGTACATGGATATCCCCTGATGGCAGATAGCACATGTTGACACACTGTGTGCATATTCAATTTTTGGCTGGTTTGTTAGTCAAAAAATTAGAAAAAATTATAAAAACAAACATGTAAAAACAAATGTGTTTGGATGGCTTATTGAATTCTCCCCAAAACATCGAGAATGTCTTTAAATGTTTGTTCCATCACATGGATTCTTTGTTTAATAAGGTCCAGTTCCGTGCTACATTCCATCACTTGCTGGATGAGGCGGAGGGCACTGTCAGCAGAGAACCATGTGCTATCCTTCACAACATTTACATCCCCTAAAAAACCCCAAAAAAAATTAATATAACTCTGCAGGCCTACCTCGCTTACCTTAAGCTGTGGTGTCAGATACTGACCTGTTGTGGTGACCAGATCCACAACGTCATCCACCTCTCCTTCCTGCACTTCTCCTTCCTCCACCTCAACTTCCTGCACATCTTTCGGTTGTGGGTCTTTGGGAGTTTGGGGTTGCTTGGAAGTTGTGGGGTGCATGTACTCCCTGGAGTGTCCTCCTCCCAGTCTTCTCTCCCCTATGAGAATAAAACCAAAGGTCTATTTATAAATCTCATTGTAAAAATAAAACCAGGCTAAATTGTTTGGAAGTGGGGTACAAGTGTGTGTTTGTGCGGAATTTAAAGAAGAATGCATTATTTATGACCCCAAATATGTTTAGTATTCACATCTGGATGTAATTTTTTTGACATGGAGGCACCACAAAAATTCTCTGATACACCTGTTTGGGACACCCAAAAAAGGCGGGTCTGTTGGCCCACACTATAGTGCTCCAAAGTACAGATGTGGAAGCAGCTGCTGAGTGTCCTCTCCTTTACACTGATAAAAGTTTGCATTTCATTCTCTTTACAAACACATCATCTAGACTTAAAAATTATCCACAATACTTGATCAAAAATGCCAGATGTCTAATTACTTTTGTGGCTCTTAAATAAGCCAAAACCGCGGATAGTGGCCGAACGAAGTGTCGGTAACGTAACGAACGATTACTGTGCCCAACCTAGTTCAAAATATTACATTTTGGAAGGGAGTCCAATATGATAAAAAAAAAAAAACATGTCAGTTTCTAAAAATATTAATAGCAGAAACGTCGTCATTTTACTTACTTTTAGCCAGCATCCTCTTTATGATCCTCAACTGGTCTGGCTCCCTCAGTTTGAGGTCTGACCACCTCTTTCTGAGCTGCTCATTTGAGCGTTTCACCCCGAACTTCGCCCTCAGACTCTTCACAACTTTAGTGAGGATTTTGGCCTTCCTTCTATTTGGTTTGCTATATGGCCCATGCTTGGCATCATAATCAGCCTTGACCAAGATGTCCACCATCTCCGCCATCTCCGCCAAAGACATATTCGATGCCTTGAATCTCCTCCTTGATCGTGACGTGTCCTCGGTCTCCGGGCTTGTCTCCTCGCTAGTTGCGGAATTATCAGACACCTGCTGTAACTCCGCCATATCTGTCTGCGCGCCAAAAGAGAAGGGGCGGGGAAAAGATGTAAGTTAGAACGTCATGGGCGGGCGACGTGTGCGGAGCGACGTGTTCGAATTTTGACGCATTCGTGGTGTGTATATAGCAAACACACATGTGACTATAGTACGTTCGGTGTGCGGAGAGAGGAGTTCAAGTGACGGACGTGCGAACGAAGGTATGTGATTTTGTGACTTGTAAAAATTGTTGGCCTATACTGTCTTGAGATTGTTGGAGGATATATATGGTGACTAGGATGTTAAGGAGGTTAGACTGTTTGCCTCACATTATTTAAATATAATTTATTAAACTTGCAGATACAATATGAATGTCTTTATTAGCGACAAAGAGTTCCTGGGGGAATTTATTGACCGGGTAAGGGAGCTGCCGGCTCTGTGAGAGACGAAAAACCCCATCCATAAAAAAAAAGGGGTGAGAAAAGCAGCGCTGGAGAAGCTGCTCCCATTTGTGCATACCAAGGTGCCCACAGCCACAGCAAAACAAGTGGACACTAAAATTGGGAGCTTGAGAGGTACCTACAGGACTGAACGCTCTAAGGTGCTGGCTTCTCAGAGGTCAGGAGCAGCAGCAGATGATGTTTATGTCCCGATTTTGTGGTACTACAACAGGATGTCCTTCCTGGATGACCACATTGAGACAAGGCCATCACTCTCCACTCTTCCCCCCAGACTTCCCTGCAGCCAACCTGAGCCTTCTCTGGAGCAAGAGGAGGCAGCCATCCTGGATGATCCTGATTTGGCCATCTGGAGCCAGGTATAGTATTAACTGAAAATGTATTGGGATAAAATTAATGTTTGACAAATATGTCAGGATGAGAAACATACATTATTTTGTATTCCACAAATGAAATCAAGATCTGTAGACATTATTCTGCACTTAATTGGGTGGTAAATAGTCAATCTGATGTAGTGGTAAATTTAAAGCAAGGATTTATGCATTTACATTCTAATTGCTTCAATCAGGATTACAAAGTTTGATGCAAAGATTAAACCAACATATTAAACTATGTTCCTTTTTCATACACAGGATGAAATCAGCCAGGAGGAGGGTCTGGAAACTGTCAGGCAGGAGGTGGCAGGGCCCAGTGGCAGCCAGGAGGTGGCAGGGCCCAGTGGCAGCCAGGAGGTGGCAGGGCCCAGTGGCAGCCAGGAGGAGGCAGGGCCCAGTGGCAGACAGGAGGTGGCAGGGCCCAGTGGCAGACAGGAGGTGGCAGGGCAAAGGAGAAGCACCAGATCCCAGGTGCCTCCCATCCGGCTTCACAAAAGAGGCAGGAGGGACAGGACCACCAGTGAGGCAGCAATGGCCCTTATTAAAGAGGCCGATGCCACCCTCAAGGAGCCCACATCCCCTGAAGAGGCCATTGCCGGCCTAGTGGAGGCTAAGTTCAAGGTGATGAGCATGGAGCAACGCCTCCTATGCAGGCCCCTGCTCATCACCTTGCTCAACAAGGGGGTGATGGAGAAAATTACACCCAATACCGCCATATGTGAGGTGGCCCAACTGACCCAACCTCAACCTCCACCTCCACCTTCCTCTTCTGCCCCACCCCCTTCTGCTACACCACCACCTTCTGCCCCACCCCCTTCTGCTACACCTCCACCTTCTGCCCCACCCCCTTCTGCTACACCTCCACCTTCTGCCCCACCCCCTTCTGCTACACCTCCACCTTCTTCTTCTGCCCCACCCCCTTCTGCTACACCTCCACCTTCTTCTTCTGCCCCACCCCCTTCTGCTACACCTCCACCTTCTTCTTCTGTCCCACCCCCTTCTGCTACACCTCCACCTCCTCCTCCTGACAGGAGTACCCCTCCAGTGGGCCAGCCTCCAGCCAAACGAAGAAGGAAGGCTGCAGGGAAGGCTTCAGGAAAGGCTTCAGGAAAGGCTGCAGGAAAGGCTTCAGGAAAGGCTGCAGGGAAGGTTGCCAGGAAGAAGAGGAAGTGATGGCCTTGCTTCATTGTGGTCGGACAGAAGGCAGAATGTTGTCGTACCACACACTTGGGACATATATCTCACCTGCTGCTGTTCCTGACCTCTGGGAGGCCAGCATCAGATTGTGTTCAGAAATGTGGGCCTTCTCAGGCTCCCAATTTTAGTGTCCACACAGGGTTGCTGTGTGCTCTGGGGTCCCTGGGGTGCACAAATGGCAGCAGCTTCTCCAGCGCTGCCTTCTCTTTATTTAATTTATAAACATGAATAAATGTGTTTTTTGTTTAAGTTCATACTTGACTATGTGTATTTTTAAATAAACAAAATCAAGCTTTGGAGTAAGCAGATACATTTGACTGACAATAAAAGGCACAGATATCACCCCCCCAAAAGAATAACTAAATCTGATTAGCACAAAAACATGGTGTGAAATTTAAATAATATAGATTCCAAAATTAAATGGGAGATCACTATCAAAACATTGAGAAATTATAATTAACATCATTTAGAAAAATCTAAACATTTAAATTATTCCTAAAAACTTGCACGATATAATACACATAAATCTTATAAAGAGCAGCATGAAAAAGGTTAAAAATAAGGCATAACTCTGTGTGAATATCAGCAGCAAAAGAAGGTCACTCGTTTTGATTAATGTAACATTCTAACGAAGATTTCAATGCAGAACATTTAAACGATTAAATATTTTTGAGCGTGACGAATATGCTCTCTCCATTATGAAGGCTTGTTTTACCAGAAGATGTGCTCCCGTCTCATAGTTGCTTGTGAGCATGCGCGCTTTTGGAAGAGTCGTAAAAGCATACACACGAACCATTTTCTCGTCACAAAACAGGCCGACGAGAAACACGACGAGGAAATATGGAATCCTGACGAGAAAATAGAGAGCAGGTTCTCTATTTTCTCGTCGAGATTCTCGGCAATTTTCTCGTCGTAAAACCATACACACGAACGTTTTTCTAGACAAAAAAACTCTTGCGGCACTTTTCTTGACTGTTTTGGACGAGAAAAACGGTCGTGTGTATGAGGCCAAACAGGGCAAAGATGTACTGCCAGGACACAGTGTCGAATACTTTTTGTATGTCAAGGGAAAGTAGCATTCCCTGTTGCTTAGGTCCTCCTGGCCAGTTAGACTGTAAGATCGAGACTATATCAATAGCTCTTCTAGTTTGGTCAGGGCCCTGTCTACCTGGGATAAATCCCACTTGGTCTTTGTGTATATAGGAGCTGATGAATGAGTTTAGTCTGTTTGCTAGGATTTTGGTGAGGATCTTTAAATCGTTATTTATCAACGATATTGGTCTGTAGTTAGCTACCTCTTCTGGATTTTTATCGGGTTTCGGGATAACAGTAATGTATGCTGAGTTTAGGTCAGGTTTTAGGGGGCAACCGGAGGTTTTTTCGTTAAAAAATGTTGTCATAAAGGGCGCTACTATCGCTGAGAAGGTTTTATAGTAGGGGACCGATAGACCATCCGGACCTGGAGCTGTTCCCCCCTTTAGGTTTTTGATAACCTCCATGCATTCTTCCGCTTAAATTGGGTCCTCCATGATGGTTTTGTGTTCATCAGAGAGTTTAGGAATAGGAAGTGTGTCTAGAAAATGTGAGATGGAACTAGCGGATACCTGCTGACCAGCACTATAAAGCTTGTCATAGAACTCTCTGAAAGCTGTAAGGATTTTGGAGGGATCAGAAGTCGTGGTCTGATTATGAGATTTGATCCTAGGGATTGTGTTTAGCCTCATCCTGGGGGTGAGTTTATTGGCTAGCATCTTGCCTAATTTGTCCTTCTGGGTGTAAAATTTAGCTCCGCTCCATCGGATCAATTTTTCAGCTCGTGTTGTCAGGGCTAAGTTAAGTTGCAGTATGACTGAGTCTATTTGTGTCATGCTAATTCTGGTCGGATCGTTTTTATGTTGGGCTCTGAGAGAAGCGTACATTCTTTCCAATCTAACTATATCAGCCATTCTTTCTCTTTTGATTTTGGATGCGAGTTGGATAAGTTTACCTCTGACGGTTACTTTATGGGCTGCCCAGAGTACTTCTGCGGATACCTCCCCATCATTATTTAAAGAGAAGTATTCGGTTAGTGCTTTATTAATCTCGATCACGTTAATGGGGTCTGACAAAATTGACTCATTAAGCCTCCACTGGAAATGTTTGGGTCTGTGTGAGAGTGAGTCGAGAGATGCTGACACAATAGAGTGATCCGAGAGTGACGTGTCTATAATCCGGGCATCATTGACATGTGGAAGATGATGTGAGGGGATGAGAATGTGATCTATCCTGGCGTAGGATTGATGGGGGTTAGAGAAATGGGTATAATCTCTTGTCGTTGGGTTCTGTTCACGCCAAACGTCCGCCAAACCTTGAGCATGGAGTAGTCTAGCAAATTTTAGGCTGGCCCTGGTGGGGCGAGTTAGGATGGGTTTGGCTGGGTTGGACTTATCTAGCCCACGATCAAGCGCCATGTTGGAGTCACCCCCAAATATGGGAGTCCCCTCCAACATAGGGCTCAGGGTTGACATCATTGATTGAAAAAACTTCAGTTGCCCTTTATTTGGAGCATAGTATGAAATAAAGGAGAAAACGTGTCCCTCAATTAGGCCTTTCACTAAGAGAAACCTGCCTTCTGGGTATTTGTACTCGGCTTGCCAAGAGAAATTGCAAGATTTTGAAAATAAAATTGCAACCCCTTTTGATTTGTCTTCCGCCTTTGCCAAATAAAAAACTGGGAAGTGATGGTGTAAAAAGGCAGGGCTGTACCGTTTAGGGAAGTGGGTTTCTTGAATCAATACCACATCTAGTTTGAGGGATTTGTAACTGTCAAACATTTTTCTCCTTTTTATTGAAGAATTAAGACCCTGGGCGTTGTGGGTAGCTATTTTAAGTATAGGTTTTGGTGCATTAGCCATGGAGAGGAGTTGAGTGTGTGCTGTCTATCTCTGCGTCACTTACCTTTAGGTGAGCCGGACCTCTAGTTGTCTTCTGTATGGATCTTCTGTGAGATGGTTTAGTTTGATTAGGAACCTCAGTGATAACCTGGATGGATTCTGAGAGACACACAATTGTTAAGCATCTTAGTACGTAGAAGGGGGAGGGGAGGAGGGAGAGGGAAGGGGGATACAGAAAGAGCAAGATAGGAAAGATAGAGGAAGAGACCATAGACAGCCTCTTCAGAGAAAGACGGTCAGCTCCCTGGGGAAATAACCCTTCCCCCGGGCCAGACCTTACAAAAAGCGTCTGCACCACTGTGGGCAGACAACCCACCCCACAAATCTTCGAGAGACTGAGGGATAGGCGGAGGCACATGCTGAGCACCCAGCTCCACTGCGCTCAACTAACTTTTGTTCATTTAGAAATAACTAGCACAGAGGGTTTAAAGTCCCATAAAGGAAGGACCTCCAGTCCCCTGGGATGAGCATCTGGATAACTACCCCTCACCCGTCCCTTCTCAGAGCAGGCAATGTGGTGAACATCTTAGAGCTACTATCTATTATAATTGAGGGGAAACATTTAGTTCAGTAACTAACCTACTAACATTAGGGGGCCACTATGAGCCCAACTCATATAAACTACAAAATGAGAAACATAAGGTTTCTGTCTTCTAACAGATGGTAATAATGAGCCAACAGGTTCGTTTAAGGCCTTAACCAGGACTATAAGCAAGATCAATTGGGGGATACCCGAGATCGGATCAATATCTTAATAGACTGAAAATGAAGAAAGTTTGTTCAATAGAATTTGGGGGGGCAATTGCCCCTTTCAGAAGAAGAGGAAGTCTCTGACGAGTACTCCCTTTGGGAGCAAAGGTAGAGAGTAGGAAATAGAAAAATAAAATTAATTGCCGGCAATACTCAGGTCGGGCGAATGTCTTTCGCTTTCTTCGATTTCGGGTTGTTCCACAGGGGCGTCAGGGGGCTGGCGGGTGGTGGCCGTTTAGTAGAGTTGTTGGCTGGGTTTGATGTGTCCATATCCGATTCTAGCGAGATCAGCTTCAGTGAAAGGAGGGTCTTCTCTCCATCTTGGAAGTTGGAGAACGAGTAGGGTTTACTCTTGAAAATGAATTTAACGGCAAATGGGAATGTCCACCAGTATTTGATGTCCTTCTGGGCCAGGATCCCTAAGAGAGGTTTCAGGGCCCTTCTTCTCTGGATCGTGGAGGGGGATAGGTCAGCAAAAATTTGGATAGGGTGACCTTGATGTGAGATCTGTTTCGCCGCTCTGGATTGCTTCATTATTTCCTCTTTTACCTGGTAAAAGTGAGGTTTAGCGATTACATCCCTGGGGGAACCATCTTTTCTAGGAGGGCCCAGGGCTCTATGAACCCTGTCCAATTCCAGGCGGTGTTGCGGTATGTTAGGGATCAGGGATTTAATTATTTCTTGTGTCGCTTGTGAGACCTCTGTAAAGGTTTCAGGGAGACCCCTGATTCTGAAGTTGTATCTTCTGGATCTATCTTCGAGTTCATCGATTCTCAGTAGGGCTGAGTCGAGCCTATCTTGAAGTGTCTGGATGTGGCTAGAATTCTGGTTAGTGGTTGCTACTGTTAAATCCAGCTTGTTCTCTATGGCTTCCATCCTGGAACCTAGGTTCTGGAAGTCAGCTTTTATATTGCCAGTAATCTTGGCTGCTGTATTGGCAAGTCCCCTCTCCAGTAAAGTTGATAACTTCTGGAATAGATCATCGTGATGGGGACTTTCTTCATTAGTCGGGGATGTAAGGTAGGGGCCCCCTTGATGTGCATAAAAGGGCGTCCCGGCTAAAGGGACGGCATTGTCCGCAAAGTGTCTGCTAAGTAGCGATTCAGTAGACGCTGGGGTTGGGGTCATGTGTTGCATGAGCAGGCTTTGACTAGCTGGGGTGTATGACAGGGTGGCGGGCGCTAACACTTGCCTCTGCTCTGCATGTCCCTCCATGTTTTCAGCGTGTAGCTGGGCCGCGGAGGCCATCTTGGTACACCCAGGTGGCTGAACCCGGTCAAATTGCGGCCCGAGATCTCTCCGTACCTGGCTTCCACTCATGCGGCGGGATTCCCTGGTGAACTGGGGGTCTGGATCGCCCATTGTGGCTCGTCGGTGATCCCTCTGTGCGGTGCTGTGAGCGGCACTAGAGCTAGGTGTGACGGAGCTCCGGCTCAAGCGGCCATCTTGGAGACTCCGCGCATGCGCACTCCGTAGGCCTATAATTCTTAGGAATAACTCACCTAAATCTGTCCAAACCAGAGTCTAGTAGACATCTCGGGTATGATAAAGTTTGAAACACAAAATCATAAAATATAATATAATAAATAATAACAAATAATAATTTAATAATAATAATACTTTTTATTCAATACATTTTAGTAAATAATATAATCAAAAACACTGACATTTTTTTTGCTGAAACAAGGGTGCAATATTAGAAGTCATATTGCTTCGGTAAACGTCTCGGGTATGGAAATTTTTAAAACTAGGTACAGCACAAAGTCCTACGTCGCAATCGGGACAATAGAACCGCGTTTCTTTACGGATTTTCCTTCCGGTGTCGTCACGCTTGGAGCAGCAAACTACACACATCCTTGTGGGTGCTGTCTTCTTTTCAGTAGGTGGAATGTGGTCCATAAAGTGACGACCAGTCAGGCGTTCCGGGTTCACAACTCCAGCAGCCCGACGTCCAGATCGGCTTACAGTCGTTGGCGTCTGGTGCTTTAGAAAAATTAGTTTGGCAACCTTCCACACAAAGTCTGCATGAATAATAGGCCTGTCACTATTTTTTTTCAGAAGAATGAAAGCATTCCACAGGCACTGTTCCAGAAGATGCCTGAAGATTTTTTTTTATATTTCTTCTGTTGCTTCCTCATCGTAGGATAAAAGGTCATGGCCTGGTCAGCCCTGTCCACACCTCCCATGGTGTTGTTGTAATCCAACACGACCTGTGGCTTCATGACATCTTTTCCACCTTTGGTATGTACCATTACAGTAGAGGTGTTGTGGATGGTACTCATAAGGCACATGTTTTTTTTGTCCCGCCATTTCAGTGCCATCATTTTTCCTTTCTGCCAGGCAACTATTTCTCCTGCCCCGAGCTTTTTATTGGCAAAGGTTGGCGGCATGTCACGCCGGTTAGGCCTAACGGTCCCATAGGCATTCGTTTTGTTCAGGAGAAGGAACTCAAAGAGTTCTAGGGACGTGTAAAAATTGTCTGTGGTGACACAGTAGCCCTGATTCAGCAATGGCTCAATCAAAGAGAGAACCGAAGCGGTTGCCATTTCAAAACTGCTGAATTGATCGCTGAATTTGGTCCCTTTCCCGGTGTACAGGACCGAATTCCAGATGTACCCAGAGCTGGATTCACACAGCATAAATGACTTCATGCCAAAACAAGCTCGCTTTGATGCGATGAACTGTATCCAGCTAAGTCTACCTTTGTAGGCCATAAGACTTTCATCGATACTTATATCTCTGTCCGGTACATAGGTCTGCTGGAAATTCGTCAGAATAAGTTGGTAAATCTCCCAAATTTATTTCAGCTTAGGAGCTGGATGAGAACTCTCATCAAAGTCTTCATTATTTGCAAAATGCTAATATTTCATGATAAGCGAAAATTTATATTCGGACATAACGGTGCCAAAAAAGGAGTGGCCAGCAATTTGTTGGTTGTCCAGTACCATTTCTGCAGGGGTTTCCCCACCACTCCCTGTAGAATTATAAGGCCCAAAAAGTTCCAGATGTCCTCCCTGGTTACTGGCTCCCATTTTCTGCTCCTTGAAAAGTGATGATGGGTAGCAGCTTGTTGCTCCTGGTAGCGATTAATCTCCAAAACAATTTTGGCAATAACTTCATCCGTCAGAAAGAGCTCAAGGTATGCCAAGGGGTTATTGTCCTCAACTTCCACTTTGATCCCAGGTGCTCCTGTAATCGGAAATCTTGGGGGCGCTACGTGCTATGTACCGCAATCAATCAAGCACCAAGTCGCTGGGCACAGTCGCAGGATTGTCGCTAAAATCGCTTTCTGCGTCCGATGAAGAACTTCCCCATGAATCGCTGTCACTCAACTCCTCCGCAACCCATTCTGAGTGGCTGTCGCTGACTTCCAGCAGGTCATAGGGCGATTTTGAGGTGGAGGCACGTTTTTTGGATGCCATGGTCTCTGTGCAGTTTACAGATACAAAGTATAGTAAAACTGCAGACAAGGGCACTGGAGAAAGCACTGGGGGGCAATCTAAGGTCACTTTATTTTATTTTTTATTGTAATCCAATAGGATTACATTGTATCAGTGTGTTTGTGCTTTATACTTTTGAATTTGCCACCGGTTCCGCGACACTCGCAGGGAAGGGAAACAGGGGAACACACAGTGCATCGGGCGGAAGATCCGGCCGCTGTACACTGTGGGAATACATTGCGGGATCCCAGAGAAAAGGTAAGTCACCTCTTCCAGGATCCAGCGAGGCAATCCCAAGTGTGGCTCAGGGTTACCGCTTTAGGTACAAAAATCTCACCCGAGCCACACTCGGGAATACCGCCAGGGAGGTTAACCACTTGTCTACCGCCCACGGTCAAATGACGGCGGGACGAAAACCCTTTCGTTCTTGGTGGACGTCATATGACGTCGCGCCTTCCCGAGCCACTAGGGGACCCAATGCGCGTGCCCGGCGGGCCGCTATGGCCGGCGGGCACCCGCAATTGCCCAGTAACTGAGCAGGACCATGGATCTGTGTGTGTAAAAACACAGATCCACGTCCTGTGAGGGAGAAGAGACCTATGGTGTGTCCCTTGTACATAGGGACACCGATCGGTCACCTCCCCCAGTTAGTTCCCTCCCCTACAGTAATAATCACTCCCTAGGGAACGCATTAACCCCTTGATCACCCCCTAGAGTTAACCCCTTCCCTGCCAATCATATTTATACAGTAATCAATGCATTTTTATAGTAGGGATCGCTGTATAAATATGAAAGGTCCCAAAAATGTGTCAAAAGTGTCCGATGTGTCCGTTGCAATATCGCAGTCACGATAAAAATTGCTGATCGCCGCCATTACTAGTAAAAAAATAAAAATAATAAAAATGCTATAAATCTATCCCCTATTTTGTAGCCGCTATAACTTTTGCGCAAACCAATCTATATACGCTTATTGTGATTTGTTTTACCAAAAATATGTAGAAGGATACGCATCGGCCTAAACTGAGGAAAAAAATATGCTTAAAAAAAAAATGGACATTTATTATAGCAAAAAGTAAAAAATATTGTGTTTTTTTCAAACTTGTGCCTCTTCTTTTGTTCATAGCACAAGAAATAACCGCAGAGGTGATCAAATACCACCAAAAGAAAGCTCTATTGGTGGGGAAAAAATTATAAAAATGTAATTTGGGTACAGTGTTGCATGACTGCGCAATTGTTATTCAAAGTGTGACAGCGCTGAAAGCTGAAAATAGCTTGGGCAGGAAGGGGGTGAAAGTGCCCTGTATTGAAGTGGTTAAAGCGGAACTATACTCATAAAAACTTGATAAAAAAAATGGTTCTTTAGCAAGGAACATGCATTCCACATTAATAATTATGCTACAGTTATGCTGTTCTGTAAATTGGCTCTGGCATTGTTCCTGTTTCTTCCTGGTGAAGGCTGCCATTTTGCCAAAGCCCAGAGCCCCTAAACAGCAGTAAATCATAAAGCGCAACTAAACCCACTGATTTAACGGTTTCAAAAAAGTTGCATTGATTTCTGGAGGCCAAGTCAACACCTCAAACTTGTTCTATTCCTCAAACCATTCTTGAATTTTTCAGACCATCCCACTTTTTTCTATTGTACCGTAATCCAGTTCTGATGTTCACTTGCCTATTTCCTTTGGCTGGGGATACGGGTCAGAATGGACAATATACACAGCCCCATGTGCAACAAACTGCTATACACTGTGTGTTCTGACATGTTTCTATTGGAACCAGCATTAGCTTTTTTTTTTTTATTGAGTTACAGTAGCTCTTCTATTAGATCGGACACAGGCTAGCTTTCGCTCCCCCACCCTTTCTCTCAATTTCCTTCCCTGGACCACTTTTGGTAAGTTCTAGCCACTGCAGACCAGGAACATCCCACAAGAGCTGGAGTTTTGGAGATGCTCTAACCCAGTTTTCTAGCCATTAGAATTTAGCCCGTTGTAAAAGTCCCTCAAATCCTTACGCTTGCCCATTTTTTTCTACTTCCAACGCATCAACTTCTGGAACAACATGAAAACTTGCTGCCTAATATCTCCCACCCACTTTCAGATGCCAGTGTAAAAAGTGAATCAATGTTTTTCACTCTACCTGTCAGTGATCCAAATGTAGCTGATTGGCGGAAAGGTTGCACAATAGAAGGTAAGTTTATTTTATTGCAAAAGATACATAGCGTGTAATAAAGAGCCTGCATGTTCACAATGTTCCATTTGTTCACTGGTTTAAATTATACTTTATATTGTTTCATTGAAATCTTTAAGATATAGGTTCCTCCATCAGGTATTGTACACACTGGATATAACAACCATACAGTATATGCATGCACAGACTACTAAAGAGAAACAAGAGAATACAACTATTTTATTCCTGACATACATAAGTGATGTTGTCAAATTTTAGGAATTCTATAAAGTTAAGGACTGTTATCTGGGAATGAACACATGGTTTAAAGATAAAAAAATCCTAGTACACTTCACACCTCAGAGTGAGCTGGTCAGAGTAAAATGATTGGATTGGATGGTCTGTAAATCATTGATCATAAGCCTAAGAGGAGATACTGTAGGTTTCATTGTTAGAGGTAATAATTTCATTTAAACTGTAGTGGCATATAGCTAGTAATACTTAAGCATTAGGGATGAGCTTCGAGTTCGAGTCGAACATGAGTTTGACTCGAACATTGTCTGTTCGCTTGTTTGGCAAATTTCGAACATTATGGGCCGTTCGCGCCAAATTCGCGTCACAGCCCATAATGCACTGCGTCATCGCAGTGCATTGCTGGCTGATGATTGGCCAAGCATGCACTATTACCCGCATGCTTTGGCAAATTACAGCACCGTCAGCACAGAGAGCCATAATTGGCCGAAGCCAGGGTGCCTTTGGCCAATCATGGCTCAGGGATTAGGTACACGCCCCACACTATATAAGGCCGCCTGCACGTTGGCCTTGTGTAGTGTGTTGCGGCAGCGGAGAGATAGAGAGAGAGAGAGAGAGTGTCATTTCATTTCAGTTAGCTAGATTGAGCAGGCAATTGATTCAGCTAGCTGCAGTATATTAAGTCAGTGTACTGTATACTGGGCACAGTGTACAGCTAAAACTCACTGCAGACAATTCCTGTTGTTCTCTTCCTAATAATACTACAGGCAGGCAGTTGATTCAGCTAGCTGCAGTATATTAAGTCAGTGTACTGTATACTGGGCACAGTGTGCAGCTAAAACTCACTGCAGACAATTCCTGTTGTTCTCTTCCTAATAATAATACAGGCAGGCAGTTGATTCAGCTAGCTTCAGTATATTAAGTCAGTGTAGTGAATACAGTATATATATATATATATAAATACATCCCAGCTTTGTGCAGCTACATCTCACTGCAGGCCATTCCTTGTGTACCTATTCCAATACATCAAATACAGTATGTCTGGAAGGCCAACAAGGAGAGGCATACACTTACAGACCAATAAAGAGGGTAAGCAGGCTCTGTGTCTAGAGGCAACATGGGGCACGCTTGTCCTTTTTTTCGACAGCTAGCCGTGTTGAGCCACAACATGCAGAAGAGTTGGTAGAGTGGATGACCAAGCCGTCCTCCTCCTCCTCATCCTCTGTCACCCAGGCTACCTTGGCTGCCAATGCAGGTGTCAAAGTGGCCTATTCCATCGCCTCAAGGTCATCATCAGTTACAGTGTCAGGTACATGCTGCAGGAGGATGGCCAGCGTATTGAAGGCTCCGATGATGGTACCCAGCTTGAGGAAGGCAGTAACGTGAGCCCAGAGAAGGGGTGCCCAAGAAGGACAACAAACTGGCAGTCATGTTCCCCCAGCTGCAGCATACTGCCAGGTTTGCTCCAGTGACGAGGAGGGAGGGGATGATGAGGTCACTGACTCTACGTGGGTGCCTGATAGGATAGAGGAGGAGGAGGAGGCACATCTCCAACGAGGCAGGATGCCCTCCAGGGGCCAGCTTAAGGGCAGCCAACCGACTGCATCACACCGCAGAGCTCCGCATGTGCAGTGCTGCTGACTTTTCCAAAAAGTTCTTTGGTGTGGGCCTTTTTTCAGACGTGTACAGCAGATCGCACCGTTGCTATTTGCAACATATGTCTGAAGCGTATCTGGCGTGGCCAAAACAGCAGCCGCTTAGGCACCACATGCTTGACCAGACATATGTTGACCTGCCATGCAGTCCGTTGGCAAGCGTACATAAAAGACCCACACCAAAGAACAAAGCGGACCTCTCCTTGCTCCTCATCAGCTGGGATCTCCAACCCCACTATACCTTCAGTCCTCTCAGAAACATGCACTGAGAGGAATGAAGGTGTAGAATTAGGTGTGCCACTGCCAAGTACTTGCGGGCAATCTGCTATCGGTACACCAACATCCGATTGTAGCAGACAAATTTCCCTGCCCCAGTTGCTACACCGGCGAAAGAAATTTGCTCCCAGTCATTCATATGCCCAGCGGTTGAATGCTAGCTTGGCTAAATTGCTAGCCCTTCAACTGCTGCCTTTTCAGTTGGTAGACTCTGCTAGACTTGTGCACAACGGAAAAATTCGTTCCTTTTCGGTTCGTTTCTTTCCGGTCCTGTTGATTCGTAATCATTCGTAATTTTGCTAGACGGGATTTTTCGTGTTCGGACTCATTCGTATTTTTGCAAGCGACATTTTTCGTTGAATTTTTTGTTGCTTTATAATTCGTACTTTCGGTAGAGTACGTTGTTTTTCGTTGATTCTGGACACAACTCCTACTTTCGTAACTTTTTTTGGGTTCGTTGATTCGTAATTTTCCGTTTCTCTCTCACAACGACGCTGCCTATTATGCCTAATGTGCTTCGAATGGATTTGTACTTTTCTAAATACATAGCGGTTATTTGTAACGATTCGAAATCTCGTATTTTACTTTCGTTTTTTACATGCGGCTATAGGCTCCGCCCCTGTACACCATTTTGAGAGGGTTCAGCACGGTGAGGGAGAAGCAGAGAGCAGAGCAGAGTGAGTGTTATTGTGCTTCGAATGGATTTGAAATCTCGTATTTTACTTTCGTTTTTTCATGCGGCTATAGCCTCCGCCCCTGTACACCATTTTGAGAGGGAGTTCAGCACGGTGTGGGAGAAGCAGAGAGCAGAGTGAGTGTTATTGTGCTTCGAATGGATTCGTACATTCGTAACTTTTTTCATAACGAATTATGCCGAAGACCTTCGGGCATTCGCTATTTTGCGGTATAATTTATTTCGGATTCGGTTTTATTCGTAATTGCTCTGTTCGGAAATTCGAATGCTTCCGAATGTCCGAAAGTTGCTAAATTCGGACGAATTTTGATTCGTTACGAAACGAATTGCACAAGCCTAGACTCTGCCCCCTTCCGTGAATTTGTGGAATGTGCGGTACCTCAGTGGCAGGTTCCCAAACGGCACTTTTTTTCACGGAAGGCGATACCGGCTCTCTACCGGCATGTGGAAGGCAATGTCTTGGCCTCGCTGGACAGGGCGGTCAGCGGTTAGGTGCATATTACCGCTGACTCATGGTCCAGCAGGCATGGACAGGGACGTTACCTTTCTTCCACGGCCCATTGGGTCACTCTTTTGGCAGCTGGGAAGGATGCAAGACAAGGTGCAGTAGTGTTGGAGGTTGTTCCGCCGCCACGCCTCCAAAATGCTACTATTGGTTGTGACACACCTCTCTCCTCCACCCCCTCCTTTTCTTCTTCCTCCATGGCCTCTTCCTCTGCTGATTTGTCCTCGGAACCAGCGGTGCTCCGTAGGCGTTCAAGGGGCTACGCAAGCACGCAGGCAAAGAGATGCCATGCGGTGCTTGAGCTGGTGTGCTTGGGGGACAGGAGCCACACTGGGGCAGAGATTCTGTCAGCTCTGCAGGGGCAGGCTCAGAGGTGGTTGACGCCACACCAGCTTCAGCCAGGAATGGTGGTTTGCGACAATGGCACCAACCTCCTCTCCGCCCTCTGACAGGGACACCTGACCCATGTGCCCTGTTTGGCTCACGTCCTTAACTTGGTGGTGCAGCGGTTCTTGGGCAGGTACCCGGGCTTACAGGATTTCCTGAGGCAGGCCAGGAAAGTTTGTGTGCATTTTCGCAGGTCATATAATGCCAGTGCTCGGCTGGCTGACCTCCAAAAGGAGTTTAACCTGCCCAAGAACCGCCTAATCTGTGACATGCCCACCAGATGGAACTCAAAGTTGGCCATGCTGCAGCAGCTGCACACGTAGCAGAGGGCCATCAATGAGTACATGTGCGACTATGGCACCAAGACAGGGTCAGGGGAGCTTGTTTTTTTTTCGCCACGCCAGTGGGTCATGATCAGGGATGCATGCACTGTCCTGTCACCATTTGAGGAGGCCACGAGGATGGTGAGCAGTGACAGTGCCTGCATCAGTGATACTGTCCCTATTGTCCACCTGTTGGAGCACACGCTACATGGAATAATGGACAGGGCACTTGAGGTGGAACAGAGGGAGGAAGAGGAGGACTTCCTTACCTCTCAAGGCCCCTTTTATCCAGACAGTGTTCCTGCGGGCCCGCTGATCACACAGGAAGAGGAGGAGGAGGAGGATTGTGTCAGCATGGAGGTAGAGCCCAGCATTCATCATCAGCAGCAGTCTTCAAGGTATCATTTACAGTCCCCAGAAACCCATGGACTTGTACGTGACTCGGAGGAGGTGGCTGCGGATTATGTCATCCTTAGTGACCCAGAGGACTCCGGACCGAATGCCTCAGCAAACCTATGCTGCATGGCCTCCCTGATCCTAAAAAAGCCTGCGAAAGGATCCTCAGATTTGTGGTATCAAGGAGAGGGATCATTACTGGCTGGCAACCCTCCTTGATCCACGTTACAAGGGTAAGGTTGCGGACCTTATCCAGCCGTCGCAGAGGGAGCAGAGGATGAAACATCTTCGGGAGGCCTTGCAGAAAGGTTTGTGCAACGCGTTCCAGAGCCTGGGAGGTCACAAATTCCTGGTCCTGGTCAACGTGTTGCTGAGGCTTCGGTCAGTCACAGAAGGAGCGGTGGAGAAGGTGGCCGTCTGACCGAAATGTTCAGACAATTTTTTTGTCCGCAGCCCCAAAGTATGATCGGTTCCAGCAACCATCGCCAGCGTCTGATTTACATGGTGCAAGAATACCTAGGGACAAGATCAGACTTGCACACCTTTCCCACCGAAAATCTTCTAGGTTACTGGGTCTTGAGGATGGATCACTGGCCAGAGCTTGCACAGTATGCAATTGAGCTACTGGCTTGTCCTGCATCCAGCGTTCTTTTGGAACGCACATTCAGTGCTGCTGGAGGCTTTGTAACCGATCACAGGGTGCGCCTGTCCATCGAATCTGGCGATTGGCTGACCTTCATAAAAATTAATCAATCTTGGATCACCAGCTACCAAGCACCTGATGCTGATGTAACCAAAAATTTGTTTTTTTAATGTGAGATCCCTTCAAGACTACCTATGCTGATGCTGAGTGACTATCCTGTTATGCTGAGTGACTATCCTCTTCCTTCTCAATGTTTTTGTTGATAGCTTGTAAGAACATTTTTGGTTCTTGTCACCGCCACCAGTGGCTAAGGCCCAAATTTTCTGCCCCTGTTTAACAGGGGCGTGTAATTTTGATTTTTGCTGTAATACTTTGCAGCAGGGCTCATTCCTGCGCTCCAACTAGAGTATCTGTGAGGGGTTGCAGTGTTGTGGCACCAGCACCAGTGCCTAAGGCCCAATTTTTCTGCCCCTGTTCAACATGGGCATGTAATTACAATTCTTGATCTAATATTTCACAGCAGGGCCCGTTCCTGCGCCCACCAAGAGTAACTGTGAGGGCTTACAGTGTTGTGGCAACACCAATACCTAAGGCCCAAATTTCTGCAGAGTATATAGGGCAGGCCCCTACTTTCAAACATCCGACTTACAAACGACTCCTACTTACAAACGGAGGGAGACAACAGGAAGTCAGAGGAAATCCACCCCTAGGAAGGGAAATTCGCTCCTGTAAGAGTTAATATGGGAAAAACGTGTCTCCTCTCCACTGATGCTTTATCACCAATCCTTGTTTCCCTAAAAAACCCAAATTTTCAAAATCCAATTGTCAGTGGGACAGAAAGTGAGGTGAAATCTTCTGAACAGGTGCACAGACAACAAAACAAATGTTACAGGGGTGATAACCATTCCCTATGTTTTCCAAAAAGCTTAAAAATAGATTTTTTGCTGGAGCAACACTTAAAAAATGCACCTGTTCCAAATTACAAACAGATTCAACTTAAGAACAAACCTACAGTCCCTGTCTTTCTTGGGACCGCCTGTATTCTGCTGTTCAGAGTATATAGGGCCTGGGGGCCCCACACCTTTCCTTTTTTAATTTGGGTGCGGGGTTCCTCTTAATATCCATACAAGACCCAAAGAGGCTGGTAATGGGCTGGGGGGGGGTACCCATGCCGTTTTTCTCAATGATTTGCATCCATATTGCCTGGACCAGACATTACATTAAAGCCGCAAGCAGTTTTAAATGACTTTTATTCCTTTAGAAATGTCATTTTGTGCAGGGACAGTTATAAACATGGGAAACACGCTCCACTTTACAGGCATACTATACACACCCCCCAGACACGATATTTAAAGGAATATTTCACTTTTATTTTTTCACTTTAAGCATCATTAAAATCACTGCTCCCGAAAAATTGTCTGTTTTTAAAACTTTTTTTTGCATTGATACATGTCCCCTGGGGCAGGACCCGGGTCCCCAAACCCTTTTTAGGACAATAACTTGCATATTAGGCTTTAAAATTCACACTTTTGATTTCTCACGTTCGAGTCCCATAGACTTTAACGGTGTTCGAAAGTTCGCGCAAACTTTCGGTCCGTTCGTATGTTCTGGATGCGAACCGAACCGGGGGGTGTTCGGCTCATCCCTATTAAGCATATCCATTTTGACTTGTTTAAAAAATGTTGAAGACAAGTATGCGTTATTGTGACTAACTAGCTGTTAAGTGAATGTGAAGTTATTCTTTAAAAAAAAAAAATTCCTTAGAGAGACCTGGAATCTGCCTATTTGCCTTTGCTGCTTTTTATTTTGCAAATTCCTGGCTGCCATTTTAGCTTCTTGTGTCAATACTTTGTGTCGCCTTGACTGGAATCGGCACGCATAAGGATGTCAGACTTTTTTCTGACTTTACTGATAGGCATATTTATTCATTGTCAGTGACCCAAACCTTATTGGGCACATTAGTCAGTGTACTAGCCTGACAACTAGCAGTTTCAGAAAGGAACTTGTATGTCAGGAAAGGTTTGCTTTGAAGTTACCAGCCAGTTCACCCATAAGTATTAGACAGAGCTTTAAAGGCTGAGTCAACCCCTGTATTGTTATATATCATGAACTCTACAACAATAAGATCATATAATTTGAATGTCTGTTCTTGTCCACCTAGGGGTTTGGTTGTTCCCACCCAGAATTGCCTGTTTCAACTTCTCCTGTATTTTCCATAATCTAAGATTAAAAACATTCAACAGAAAGATTGAGACCTCTCTTAATGGCCACAGCAGGAGTACTGACCCAGGAACTCAAGTGTAGAGATTTCACTAATAGAGTCCCAGAGGGATATAAGAAATTGTCATCTTGTGGTTTGCTCTCAAGCCTTTACCAACTGAACCTTTAAAATATGAGTTAATGAACTCAGACTGACCCTTTGAAATATGAGTTAATGAACATTAGGAAATTGGGAAAATGTTGTCTAATTTAGCTGACTTCAACGAAAAATAGTAATAAAACACAAAACTGTCATCTTTTCATAGATATCTAATATATCTGGCTTTCCTTGTTGCATACTGTACTTTTGCAAATGCCATTTAGAGTGGGGGTCGGTAACCTGCCGCTATTGATCTACCTATCAACTGCAGGCGTTTAATAGGTAGATTCTGACTGAACTTGCTATGTTGCCTCTTTCACCTCAGAACAGTTGTATAGCCCAGGGAACTCCTAGGCTCCTCCTAAGCTCTGGAAAGCCATATGGCATATTGAAGGGTTTACTTCACTATGCTGGGTGCGGCTGTATCTGAGTTTTGGTGAGTGAAATTTACAGAGGGATGGGGGTAGATGATTGTTCCGGAAGGGTATATTTTTCTGAAGATGTGTTAGTCACTCCTGACCTCCACATTGTGTGTTCCTTACTCCTGATTCCTGCACTCTGTGTTACGTACTTCCGACCTCTGATTTCTGCATTACATACCACTTCACAAACATTTAAAAGATTTACCAGCACACTTACCAGCTAGCCTGCAAAACAACCAAATTGACCCTATCTAACAGTTTATATTAAAAACAGAAGGTTTTGCTTGCACACATTTGCAAATATATGCATAAGTTGCAGTGCCCACGCCAAGGGACCTCTGTATATACTGCATTCCTACTCTAAATTTACAGATCCTCCATAGTAGGAGCTCATATAAGAATGGATAGATTAAGGGCAGGTATGCCTGGAGGGAGCCCACCCCTCTTTAAAGGCACAGGGAAGCACACTGACAGCAAAGGCATTCAGTGCATCCCTGTACCCAATTCATAGAACTGTACAAAAGAATGGCAACCACCCCAACCTTTAATTGGCCTTTGCAGCAAGGTGCACGTGGAAGGGCAACACACATGACAAACAAACAAAAGATTTCCCAGCATACTTACCAGCCAGCCTGCAAAACAACCTCTCTATCAATTTACATTAAAAACAAAGGGTTTTGTTTGCCTACATTTGCAAATATATGCATAGGTGTAAGGGTCCTCTGTATTTACTGATGTCATAACTCTAAATTTCCAGAGCCTCCATAGTAGTAGCACATATAAGAATGGATAGATTATAAGGAGAAGAGCATATAAGAAGAGCAAGTATGCTTGGAGGGAGCCCAACCCTCCTTAAAGGCACAGGGACACATGTGACATACTGTCTACTGAACTCTGAGTTACTTACTCCTGAACGCTGCATTCTACATTACTTACTACTGACCCCTGAACTCTTCAGACCTTTCTTACTTTGTAACGGGGCCTTACTAGGTTATCTACTTAAAAAAAAAAACAGCATGCTGCATTTTGGTGATCTTTGATTTTGTCCATGCTGTTCAAGTAGATCACCATCTCTTCAGAGTTGCCTAACCCTACCCCCTGATCTACACCTAACCCAATATGCCTACTGTGGCTTTGCTCGATGTACAACCTATTATGTGTACACATCCATTGCTGTTCTAGTTCTGTCTCCCCAGGAACTCAAAATTTTATAAGCCCCATATTATCTCTATAAACATACCAAGTAATCTCTGCCTTCATTAAGATTTGCTGGTGTTGCATTCAATTTTTTACTTGCTCTTGATCACCCATTATTAACATTGCGTGTAATGTGCGCTTAATTATACAGTGAACACTGTTAATTAATATGACTAGCGCTCATGTTTTATTGCTTACTTTTCCAATACTCTGTTGGAGTAAATAGAAAATACAACAACACAGCCTGTTGTCAACCTATTAGTTTAACTGGCAGATTGGTGCATAATACAGTAATTGTTTTGTGTTTGTGCCTCGAAGTTGCACTCATTAGCACAATAATCAAATAATTAATCAAGTTTCTATATCTGAACCAAATAACTCTTTGCCTAACTCATCAAGTGACCGTGTTTTCTAAATTGACGGAAAGTGCCTCAATACATTAATGCCAGTAGAGACATTAGCCTTCCACTTAATGAGCAGGCAGCTGTTTGTGATTCTAGATATGGGATGTGGCCACTATTAATCAGTGCAAAGATATCTAAGTTCGGAGCTCCTAGGGGTTTAACATGATTCTAAATGTGTTCTACAAGAATTTTTTTTACTGGTAGTTTGTAGTGAAATGAGGAATGTGTCCTCAGAATTTGCATGTTAAAGAGCAACTCCAGGCAATAAGTACAATCAGTCAGGGAATCACTAATGAAAAATGACAGCTATGCTAAAGTCACGGTTTCCACTATTTTCCTTAATTTGAGATTTATAAAAATCCATTACACCTAAAGTTGTAGAGCTTCTTAGTTGGGATTCTTTACTCTGTCTCCTTTTCATGACCCAGTATGTGTTAGGGAGGATGCAGAGAGCATACTGCCATCTATTTCTGTAGACTGACTCATTTAGAAGATACTAGAAATTATATAGATTTATGAAGCTTGGCAGTCAGGGACAGAATATACCAGAATAAAATGCAAAATAAAGCCACACAGTTTGAAGGCTGGAGTTTGTGCAGATGCAGCATGTTCAGACTAGTGTTTATCTATATATTTTGATTTGACATTGGCCTATGTTCTACCGCTCCTACCAAGCATAATTTATTTAGATGGGGCTAAGGCTGGCCGCAGCACTTAGCAACTGTTCAACCTAATTTGAACTAAGAAATGTGTGGAGCCAATGTTAAAAAAGATGCATATGGGAAAGCTCTACTGATCTTGATGTTTGCATCTCACACTTAATTTGATTTGACCAATAGTTGTCATCCATGCTTACACAGCACAACCATTACACCATTATGGTTAATGTATACAGAGTCCTCATCACTCCACATCCAGCCTTCTGACTGGACACGTAAAGAACAGTAGAAGAATGTTCCTTGTAGAAATACTTTTGCATGCAGATACCTGATTGATACCTGATTGATCCAAGTTCTTCCCCTCTTTTTTAAGCCTTAGTTCTGTTATACAAGAGATTGTGGGAAGTTGATACCTAGTCAAATTTAGGTACTTACGCTAATTAAAAAAAATATACATTTATAGATTTGTTATTGAATGCAGAGATTTCATAATGAGTGTCTTTTATATCTGCCAAGAGTATTAAGCTTCAACTTTATATTGTCCATGTCCATTAAGTCTTCTGGAGAACCTCTGCAGTAAATTACATCAGAAGCACAAAATGATGACTTCAATTTACTAGTAGTAATTCAGCACATTTAGCTGGACTTGTTAAGTAATACTGAAACATTTTTAACATTAATAAAGTTCAGCCAAAGGAACTACTACTACTGGCTATACCATTTCTTTGTACTATTACTTATTGTTATTCCTAACAATAATCAACCGTTAATCATGCAAATTAGCAGCAAATTAGGATGTAAATCAGGCTGCCTATTAGTATGCAAAGTGTGTGCAACAGTTTTTATGTGTATTTGTGACCCCCCCTGCTCCTGACCATACACAAGTAGAAACTACTAGTTTTAAGAACATTTGATTTGATATTCATTAGTGGGGTCAAATTGATGTTCGATTTAGACCGCATTGATGAGAAAATTCGAAGGAGCAGGGTGTAAAAATGTTCTGGATTGAGGTTTTCATTCTGTAAAGTCCATTTGTTCCAAAATTGAATGTTTTCAATTTTGAAGCAATTTACAGTAGGTGCCGCCAATTTTGTGTCAATCTCGCCTCTGCTAGCGGCGAGATTGACCACCCGCGATCCCCGTCGCGGGATCCAGCGCCGAGCTATGTCGCTCCTCCCGCTTGCCGCCCCCAATGAATTCCTATGGATGCGCGGCATCTCGTGGGGGCAGCGAGCGCGAGAAGCACAGCCTCCAGCGGTGATATCCAGAGCGATCCCATCGCGCTGTATATACAAAATCTGAGGCACCTACTGTACATTTTGAAGTACTTTTGAATGCCATTAGGAAAATATTGAGAGTTTTTGTACACATTTTTGTACAAAATAATGTTCATTAAAAAATCCACTATTGCATGGTCAGCTTTATTCTGGGAAACCAACTGGGTATTGCACAGGTCTGCAACAAACATACCACTAGAGATGAGACAGATTTTAACAGCAGAGGATGAATTTATGAATGAAGCAACCTAATTATCATAAATATGATAATAAAAATAAAGCAAATCTGTCTTACTTCTGTTTCTTACTGGCTTGCTTTTAGACAGAATTGATAAACATCCCCCTGTAAGTCTTCTTAAAGCAGAAGTTATATACTGTACATTACATTACTTCCAACAAAAATAAATTGGGATTTCATATGATTCATGTGAATATATACAAATAAATAATAAGACATTAATATAGATATGTACAAAAAAGTGATAAATCACAATTATGTTCTGAAAAAAAGTAAAAAAATAGTCCATTCTTCATGTGATTATGCAATCCAATTCCACCAACAGCGTGAAGGATACCAAATATTCAACCCGAACATGTGCCCTCCATCACACTTAAGCCTGTTACTGGAAAAAATGGATCCCCAATTACAGGGATCAAACTAGCATGTGTAACTGACACGCCCACATGTCCTACGGTTCTCTAGATCCAATCTATTGCATCCCATTCCCAGCCACAGGTACCAAATAGCTCTGAATATAATAACTCCAGACCACATTGTATTAATCAGCCGCTATCTAAAGGAAGAGGTTTTCAGCAATCAACAGCCACAATAGCACCTGGCATTAATTATTATTTCAGATATAGAAACTTGATTAATTATTTGATTATTGTGTTAATGAGTGCAACTTCGAGGCACAAACACAAAACAATTACTGTGGTCCCCATTAGACACAAACTCCCTGCAAGTGCAGCCCCCACCGTGAGAGACAAGTGCACAGCTTTGACTATTTGTGCTGGTTTGCTGCAAGAGAAGAAAAGTTGTAGTTGGTCCTTCAGGACAAAAAGCAGCCCCAGGCTTCTGACTAGTTTGCCTTGTAGATATCCTGGCCTGCCCCAAGACCTAAGATTGTTGCTTAATCAAACTGAAAACAAGTGTAATGGTCATCTTGAATCTTCTTAAGAGTTGGAGAAATACTAGACACACCATGTAAAGTAATGGGTAACTACTGGCTTATTTAACCACATGTAGACTTTTAATTTTTTTCATAAATTTGCCTGAAATTATTTAAATATACAGTCATTGAATTTCATCTGATTTCTTTTTGTTTGGAAATTCTCTTGCTGGATTTAAACTAGAAATATTTTAATAACCACTTTATTTAGAAATAGTCTAGCTGCAAGCTAGCAACCCTACATTCTTATATGAAAGAAAAAAAAAACAAGTATTCCATTTACATAATCAGCCTATTTTATTTAAGCTTTGGGCAGCTGCTAGTCTAATGTTGGGCAAATATGGCCTTCCACAACTATATTGTTGCTCTTATCAATCCTGCTTATTTGGGAGGCAGATGGAATATTTTAAGCGTTATCAACATTTGTCTGAAGACTGCAATGTGTCATTCACAACTATATTAGGAAGGCAGTATAATGCTCTAAAGACTAACAGTTTATTTTCAATAGACAGTTCCCTCTTTGAGAGTTCATCTCCTTTCTTCCAATTACTGGCTGCCTACTTCATATATTCATAAGTTTAAGATTGGAAAGGCCTTTAGCGAAATCCCTGCCACAACGATGGCTACAACAGTACATGATAACCCTTTAGGCAAATGGGGTGAAGTAAGAATATTTTGTTTTAGATTAAATTTCCCTTGCCTACACAGCAGAACTTTCCCTGAGCCGCACAGACGACCATGATCTTTCTACAGCTTTCACTTGGCTGCAAGTAAATTACTCCAAGGGCTCTTCCTTTCCAGGCCACTCTCTGTCATTTGCTTGATGTGCTGTTCTAGTTTATGCTTGTTTATGCGTTTTTATGCTTTTAATATATTTTTCTAATATATTTTTCAATGTGAGTTCAGTTAATTTATGCTCTGTTGGGCTGCTTGTGATTATCAGTTGTCTGATTTTAGCCATAAGACAAATGTAAGAAAATTACATTCTTTAACATGTTTTTTAGGCATTTTTAATCAAGTATTATCAAGTAGTATCTTATAGATGTGACCATATTTGACAGATATTTGAAAATACGTGTCCCATTTAACTGTGTAAAGAAGAAATTCAGCCTAGACAAATATTTTCTATAGTTTAGAATGATGTGAGGGCTGTTGATTTGCAAGAGAACTGATCTCCTAAACCAGATACACAGAATCATATCTTGCTTAAAATCACTGGATTCCTGGTTGCTAGATCTGGTCTGCTCCCTTCGACTCCCATTTGTTATTGGTTAGCAATTGGTTAGTGATTGGCCAATAATGAATACACTTACTTCTATGTACTTATGAAGGAGCCAGGGTTGACTGACACCCAGGCTGGACTTCAGAGAAGATTTTTTTGTGCTTTCAATTAATCTCACAGGAAATGACAAATCAATTGCATCTCTGGCAAGATCAATAAGTATTTTTCTGTTCTTTCCTAAAATGTTTCTTTCAAAAACAAATGTATTCACCACATATAAGGACCAGTAAGTAAACTTTTGTTTTTGGATTTATTCTTTTTTGATAAGACCTCCTTTTTTGGTAGAAAGCCCTATTGATACATCTGCCCACCCGAGATCAGAACAATGGGAGTAGTGACGATTAATCAACACACCAGCTTAGTCTGCAAGTTGCAGATTTATTGGTTTACATGAATTTGTGCATGTAGATTTGTCCAGTATTCAGAGATTTAAATTTAAACAAAGGTGTATGTTTTTCAATCAAAGGTGATTCATCCATTTGCAGATGCTTCATGGGAACATCATAAGGCCTACACTGTAGTAGTAGTGGCTCTCAACCGAGTTGGGTTTTTTGGAGTCTTCTCCTGGATTTGATGTGCTTGCCATCCTTTTATAGTGCCTCAATTGTGCAACTCTCTCAAGGACCTCTTGTGGGTTCTACACATATCCATAACACATTATATTGGGGGAAAGACACTTGATGGGATGATTACACATTTCGAACACTAACAACTTGATAGAAACACTCTAATATCCATGTGAAGTTAGTTAATTGGCAGTATATGATTACATTTTATGCCTGAAATATCAAAGGTAAAACCAAAAACTCATTGGTTATTATACGTAAGTGCACTGTAATAATACATTGTATAATATTTCCCTGGTGATGGAAAAAGTAGTTACTAAAACTTATAATATAATGCAGTTTCATTAAACACAACAAAATAAGACATGCACAGAAATATAAATATAGTTTGTGTGAAATGAATAACCATGAGTCACAGACTTCAGTGCTGCCCCTTTCATCTTCAGCTGCCTAAACTACAGTACTAGAAAGATATTATGTTCTAAGCACGTTCTGTGATCAACAGATTGTAGCCGGTCATCAACAGTCTGCAGCTGAAACTGACTGTTCGCTGCCATGTCTGCTGGGTATACCAGTGTTCCTTTTCAGCGGATACAAGAATGCCCCTCCAGTGAAAGAGATAATTCTTTTGTGAAAATAATTTCCCAGCAGCTCATTCTAGTGCGTAAATGAGTGTTTGTGTGTGTGAAGCACTTCATGGGAAGAGCTTTCGGCCTTTTTTAAAGCGCAATTTAAAATAATCCAGTAATCAATGTAATCATTGATAGAGTGTTTGCACTTACAGCAGTAATGAAACAGTATATAGCCACAGGGTAAGATCTATAAAAGTTGTGGCTGATTAATGCTGTGCCAGGCAAGCAGCAAGCGGCAGATTAGCTATGTTAACTTTTTCAAGTCATACCCCTTACAAGAGAGTATCTGAACAAAAAAGTAACACTCTTTGAAATGGGAGAAAAAAAACAACCATGCAGTGCATAATGTTAATTCAGCAAATCTTGATCAACTAAGGGTCAAATGATAAATCAAACAGTGAACAGTTATTGCTATCCAGCTGGCACTGCAGCTGTGTTTAAAGGGAAAAATATGTTTTTTCTATATTTCCGAATTAATTTATTATGTTCCATATCATAAAATACAAGCTTTCATTTTTTTTTTGCTAGATTTATATGAAATAATAAACATTAATAATTCATATTTAGCCAGCAATTTATGAGCTCCAAGATAGGGCACCAGTGCTCTGCATGCTATATCTACGGTTGTGATGTGTAGCAGGAGAGATCAGATTACATAGGGTGCTGAATGACAGAACAACAATACCCAACCATCTGTCTTAATAAAGAACGCAACTCTTTTCAGTGAAAGATTTCCTCTCCGGCTCAGCATCTACAGGTTGCGTCCTCCAGCGAGTTTCCTTAAGTCCAGATCTCTTCAAGTCCTCAGGCATAGCATCTGCTGAGGCCTAACAGCAGTGGTTATTCTGCATCACACACATGCTGCCTTCCAGAGGGGAGACCCCAGAAGGGAGAACTCTGATCAGATCCTCCCAAACATTTATCTTCTTCCCAGCTGCACCTTCATAGCCAGCTTTCCAGGGATTGTCTACGGTCAGATAACTATTCATAACCCAGGAATTTATCCTCCCAAACTATTTCTGAAACATTTTCCAGAGGCAGGCAAAAGCAATCAGCCCCAAGGTTTAGGTAAGCCATGTGTAGATGAAAAATTTTGGTTCATAGTTGGTTTGTAGATTGTAAAAGCTGGTAAGGAGGGCTAAACACGCCCCCTAATTAACTCCCCAAACCACCACTGCGCCCAGATGGAATTAGAACAAATAATCCTGAAGCTGCTACTTAAAAATTTAAACAATGTGGTATGTGAATCTTAAGTGAAAAAATAGTAGCGCTCTGTTTATGCAAAAACAGTCCTAACAAGTGATATACAAATCAAAAATACTATAATGTGTATATAAATAATATTCCACCAAGTGAAAGTGGACAAAAGTGGACAAATGATAAATATAGTAGTCCTATGTATCCAAAACGTATAATCAAGCAACATTGATTATACGTTGCTTGATTATACGTTTTGGATACATAGGACTACTATATTTATCATGTGTCCACTTTCACTTGGTGGAATATTATTTATATACACATTATAGTATTTTTGATTTGTATATCATTTGGTAGGACTGTTTTTGCATAAACAGAGCGCTACTATTTTTTCACTTAAAATTCACATACCACATTGGTTTGTAGATTGCTTTAAGAAAGGCCTGGATTCTTTCCTACATGTACATAAGATAACTGGGTACTAACATTTATAGGTAAAGTTGATCCGGGGAATATCCGATTGCCTCTCGGGGGATCAGGAAGGAATCTTTTCGGCTTCCTCTGGATCAACTGTGGGTATAGAATTGAGTATATGGGATTGTATGATATTATTATTATTATTTTATTTTTTTATGGTTGAACTGGATGGGCTTGTGTCTTTTTTCAACCTGACTATGTAAATATAATTAATATGGTTGCAAAGCTGTCAATAGATCTATGCTTCTTGTCAATCTTTTCAAAACTTGTCCTAAAACATAGAAGAACATATAACAAAGTGCTGTCACACAACTTCTTGCCACACTAGTTTAGACTGTTAAAGCTGCAGTTAGATGTCACTGTATTAATGTGGAGACAGAATGGAATAAATACCAAATACTGCTATGGACATGCCAATCTCTAATATCAATTACAGCCTTCTTTTTGATGGTCATTTTGCAGCAGCTGGATAATGTAAAGGAGCATGATGTTCTCAGTGATCTGCATGTAAGCACAGAAATATTGTGAAATTCATATACATGTCACACCACTGGTGCCTTAGGCATATATTGTATAGCTCTTATGATGAACAGGGAGAATTGGGGTCCATGTGTTCAGGGAGGTGGACAATTTAATGAGCCAATTGCATGTCCATTAGCTTGGAAATTCCTATTAACCTGAGTGAGCATTTTCTGGTAATTAAATTACATTCTATTGCTTTGGCTGCGTGTTTTTACACAATATTATTTACTTGTTTTTGCATTTAAGAGGACATTATGCAAAAGAACTGAATAAATTATATTTAGATTCTAGGGCATTTGCTACTGAGCTAAACAAAGATACTTCATAACAAATACATAAATTTGCCTTTCTCTGCTAAACAATGAAGTACTGTTAGAATGTAATAGCTTTTTGAATGGGAACATTATAAAGCTCATGATTGCTGTTTTATCAGTCTAGTGAGAACAAGGGAGCTTTGCTAAGGGTAACTAAAGGATACTGACATTGACAGTGTAAGATAAGGTGTACATAGGGCCTAGTGTTATAGAAGTGTGGCTACTTGTTGCTTTGCCTGTTTGTTAGAAAAGATGAATGGATAAATTTTCCTGAATTGAGACGTAACATAGGTCAGATCTGTTTTTACTCCTGATCTCCTAGGCAAATTAATCTGCTTAACTGGTTGAAATTGTAAAGGGATCCCTTGGACCCCTTACCAGCTTACGTCTGCAGTGAAAAAGCCTAGCAGAGCTGCATCTCTCTGATATTTTAAATTGTATAAAATAAAATTTATTTTTATATATATAAAACTCTTTGGTTTGTTCCTATTTGAGTGCACAAAGAAGTGTATTTAAAGTCCTATTTATGCAACATTTTACAAATAGTGTACATTCACATTGGTCTCTGCCCTGGAGGAGCTTACAGTGTAAGGTCCTTATCTCACATGCATACACATACAATGAGACAAGAGCCAATTAACCTACTTGCATGCCTTTGGAGTATGGGAAGAAACCCACACAAGCACAGGGGGAACATGCAAACTCCATTCCCGAGTTCTTGTTATTAGGTTCCTGCTCTGCCCACCTAGCTATTATGAAATGGATTTACACAGCCCTGATGAACTTTTATTTATTTTAAAGTTAAGGAAAATGCAACAGGAGGTTCTAGAACACAAGGTTGGGTGGGAACAAACAAAACTCCCAAGTAGACAGGAAATTAGGAACAAAGGCAAAGAGATCCCAATGTTGGAGTATTTAAGACTTATCAAAACGTAAAAGCCTGATTCTGCCCCCTTGTACAACCTATAAATGAAGTATGCCTTTTAAATCTAACTGTTATAATCTCTGACCATTTTCCAATGTAAACTAACTGGATTTTGAGAGATAAAATAGCTTTGGTGAGTTTTGGAAAAAAAACTGACCAAATTTGCCAAACCTAAAGAAATGTGGGAAGCTAGAAGAAAATACAAATTGTAATTGGAATGTTTTTGAAAATTTCAATTTTGCACTACTCATTCAGGGCAAATAAATGTGTAACTAAAGGCAAAACTGAAAGTGAAAGTAAAAGAAAATCTAAAATTTTGGCCTGACTCTAGAACAGTCTAGACCAGTTTTGGTGACCCTGGCAACACCCCATGATTCCATCACTTTAGAGGGATTTCCTCTCACTTCCTGTTTTAGCTTTGGGACAGGAAGTGAAAGGAAATCTCCCCTATGAGACACAAATGGCAGAAAAACATGACAGGGGTTATAACTCTCCCTTACTCTATCCAAAATGAAAAAAAAAGTTTTGCCTTTAATCACACTTTAACAGTGTCTTTTTAAATACTTTCACAACATCATGCTCTGAATGTATTTAGGTACTATACTTGCTGGTGGGTCATTTGTAGTACTACCAGCATAGAGAACAGTAAAAGCATGCACGGTCATTCACTGCTTACCCCTTTTTCTGTCTATTATTTTAAAATAAAAGTGAAAAGCAAGCACATTAGTAGGAGAGGACTGCCAATAATTTGACGCAATGTACATATCACAGCAGGGATAACTTCTCTCAGTTCACTGTACTATATTAGAGGACATTAAAAATATAATTTACAAAAATAGATTTGTTGTTTTCTAGAAAATAGGTGCTTGCTTATATTTCCTGATGTGCATAATTTTAAAGGGTAATATTTTTAACCTCTCTAAATCCAATGTCAGATTGAATTTCTCACCCCGTCATTTAATGACTGTGGACAGCTAATTGCTGTTCATTTTTTTCAAATTTTGTCAGGCAACTCTGGCTATCATAGGTCAGCTTTTGATAGGACATTACATCGGACATTCATTCATAGAATAAAAGGGTTCAAATGCTCACTCAAGGTATAAAATAGTCAGTCAAAGCCATCGGGCAAAAAGGAAGACAGGATACATGTAAGAAGGGTGATAAAAAGTTCAACTTGGTGGTGAGCAGCTTATATGAACAAACCCCATATGTTCGGAGCAGGTCCACAATACATTAAAGAATTCTGCTGATCTGCAAAATGTAACCACTTAACATATTCCACCTTTGCACTGGTTGTGATTAATATATTTCTGTCTTGTCTGAGTCTTTGTGCTGTGCCTTTAGCTTAGGTGAAGCTGTGCTGTATGGATGGATGCCTTCCATATAGTCAAGGTCACGTAATGTGATGATGTCACCAAAGTGTAACATGTAGGCCTAAAATAGCATGAGAGATGGATGACTGGAGTCATGTGACACTCTAGAAGTCAGAGTGATTGATAGCCAAGCGCATATTCCAGGGAGAATCCTTTTTACTGATAAAAAAGAAAAGACCTAAACCAAACTAACTGCCTTTCTGTATATAAATATTTCAAAATTTGGTAGGAATTGATGGTATAATTAGGTTACGGTAGTTTTAGTTTTCTACATAAAGACAGTTGAAATACATACGCAATAAAGTGGAACTGAACCCATCGATTTAAAGCAGAAATAAACCCATAGGTTTTGCGGTTTCCCCAAACGGTTACATTCAAGGCATACCGTGAATAATAACAGTCACATTTGCTTGTGTTTTCAACTAAACTGTCAAGCCATCAAATGTCTGGTGTCATAACTGATCACATGTTCAGCACCATGGCATTTGCAGATCAAATGGAGGCTAAGATGGCTGTAAAGGATAGGGGGATTTAACCATCTTAACAATCAAATTGTACCTCCGGGGTCAGACACTATAGTGGGCCAAACCATTTACTTTTTTTTATTTCAGCCAAAGCAATACAGCTTGGTCATGACAAAGATTGGATAGGCTCATCTATGTGCTCTATCTCCTCCAATGAACAAGCTACATTTGTTAGAGTCACAGCTTTGTGTGATGCAAAGTCCAACCTATAGTACTCTTTAGGTCTATCCTTTGCAGATCCTAGGCCTAGGCTATGATGTGGACCTGAGGTTAAGCCCCAATCCTCCATTTCATTTCCTGTTCATTTTCACTCTGAGCAACAAGGGGGTAAAAGTGTCAATGGGGGCAGGGCTTAATCTATTATTGGGGCAGAAGTTAAGGATCTATATTCAGCCTGTACTTAGGATCCAAGGGGGGTCCACAGTGACACATGCATTGATTTAAAGACTAAAGCTGGTTATTGATGGATCAGTAGGGACTGGCAAAATTTTGATCCATCTGTGGAAGTTCTTACTCCAGAGTTGATCTAATGATTAGCTTCTCTTGCATGGAGCTGTTGGAAACTTTTCACTCGACCAGCACATGTGGCCATAAGGCTGCAGCATTGATCAGTGTATTCTGACAGCAGAGGAGTCCCCACTGTCAGAATACAATACAATTCTGTGATTCCCCTTGAAGGTGTGGATGGGGGAATATGTTTTGTTTTTGTTTTTTTGATCAGCCGGACAGCTGATCAAAAAACAATGATCCATCTATGGTCAGCCTTACACAGGTAATTACAGGCACCACAGGGTCCCTGTTTATCTTAGAGACATTTTAGATCAGTTGAAGTTTACTTTAGGTTTTGCCTCTCCTCCAATACCTGATATTCAAAGGAGAAAACCTATTCAAGTATTGTGATCATTGTTGGATAAAAAATAAAAAATAAAGTATTGTGATCATCTTTAAAATAGTAGTAAATCCACTTTTTTTTCTTTTTTGCAGTATTAGATATACATTATATGATGTGCTTAAGCTTAGGCAAATAAATGTTTTCTTAAAACAGTTTAGCAACATTTGCAATTTTTTATGTTTATCATACCATCCTCTGGATTTCTGTTTTGCCTGAACTTCTAGTCTGATGGCAAACTTATCCCTTAAAAGGAAGTATCCCTGATTCCCGTCATTGGGACTACATGCCCCATGATCCACTGCTCTAGCATGCTCGTTCTGGCTGTCTGTGCTTGTTGGGAGCTCGCATAAATGGATGGCTCCATAGAACCTTGCAAGGGAATGGAGACAAATGCAAATAGGATGGTGGGGGCAGAGATCATGGGAGTGGACTAAAGAAGAAGAAGTCAATGTCAATGATTATATGGTTGGACAAGCATCATGCAATGTAAGTGAGGACAACTGCAGCAGAAAGGTTTACAAGAAAATGTAGGGTTTAATATCACTTTAAAGCTTTCTCAAAGCTTCCTTACATGACTTTTTATAATGACTTTATAATAGCTCATAGAACATCATTATATTTTAAAAGGAGCTCCAGTCAGCACTAAAACATCAATAAACTGAGATTATATGGTTGTGAAGAAGTATTTAGGTAGAAAAAAAAAAACATAATAAATAAAGATAGTCTTATTTAACAAGCAACACACACAAACATTTTCTTTTCCGTATCTTTGTTATTCTCAGCTTTTAAAGCATTGGTGTGATTAATGAAAAGAATATTATGTTCAGTCTGTAATTTAACTGTTAACTCAGTTTTTTTTGTGTAAAAATCCTGATGCTTATAGCGTATCTATGTTCAAAATATAAAATCATATGTAGCGGGGTCTCTAAATTTAGGTGGGACACCCAGGTGTGTAAGTATGGGAATAGTGGACCACTTGTGTTCGTGGAGGATTGGATGGTGTAATAATCTCCTTGGCCTCTAGGTGGCGGGGTAACTGGAGGCTCAAGGTAGATTTGCCATTACAGTGCTACCCTTTTTGTCCCTTTCCGGAGATGGTACGGCGAGGGCGGGGAACCTGCCGTGGTGTCGATGGGAGGAGATAAAAGGGGGAGACGCCCTAACCACGGGGTCTTCAGGAGGATCTTCTTCACGCGCCCAGGCACCTTAGGCCTGGGTGCGGGCGGTTCTGGATTCAGGCCCAGGCGCCCTAGGCCTGACCGGAATGGAGTTGGAGTCCATCCCAGGCACCTTCAGCCTGGGGTGAGGTACTAAACTAGGAGGCCTGGGGTCCAGTGACTTCAACTGGATCCCGTGAGGGTGGAGACGTCCGAGGGTCCCTGAGGTGGATGGGGCCCATGTCTGAGGTGAGGAGGCCGGGGAGGTTACCCGTCCGGAGAGTCTGGAGCAGCATCAACCCAGTGACGGATGGGCCTCTGGTAACTCCCTTGGAGGGACATCTTCCCCTGATAGGGGCCACAACGCAGTGAAGGTACTCCTATCTATGTTCTCTTGAGTCGCTGGTAGAGACTCTCAGATTCTAAGTCCTTTCTAGCTGAATGCTATAGTAACCGCTGGCGAGATCGCAGTGGTTTAGCTAATAACCAGGATAGTGCCTCGACCTGCTCATTCCCCGTATCAAAATGTTATCAAGTCGCAACCAGTTGGCTACTGAAGCACTGTTTATTGTGAGATGTACAATAAAGCAAGAGTTGGACTGTGATCAGTGTGTGGAACTCTGGTTAATGGGAGCAGAGGGAAGTGTTGACACAGCAGGACTGTATTCTAGACAAAAGCACACAGGCCCGAGGAAATATCTGGTGCTGGCCTTCACCTCACCCACCGTTATGGGGAGGACATGGGCCGTAGCGCATCTCACCCTGTCGTGTGACATACCCCTAGACAAAGGAGATGGGGTGAGGCCGCTACACATATATTCATTTACACGCTGAATTTAAATTATTTCTAGCCTACTCCTAAAATGAAAGTCAATGCTGGGACCATAGAATGTGTTTTGGGAGAAAAATGAAGTATTCCATTGCTCACCTCTACATCTGAAAATTCTAGTTGCCCAGCTGTCATGCTGCCCCTCTGGCTTTATTACTATGAATTGTGGACCCAGGATAAAGTGTATAGATATAGACTGTACACTGACTTTCCTGATCTGTCTACTTTTTCCAGGTCATTGACTCTTGTGCAGAGTCAAAATAACAACCAGATAAATGGCACTTCCATAGGGAGGATGGCAGTGTCAGCTTTGCATCTCTTTAATAATTACTTACATGCTTAACTCTGTATGTGGGCTGCCATTGTTTTTAATTGGTTTAGATGTGACTAAAGGGCCATACACATGAGATGAATATCAGGCGGCAATAACCGGTTTAATAGAAACTGGCGGACATTCAACCCATGTGTATGGCAGCCGGTCCGCCAGAAGCTGGCCGTGACCGAAAAAGGTCTGCCGATCGGCATCCGATCAGTGCTCTTAGCCAAAAGACTGTCAAAAGAAGGAAGAAACACGTTACGGCCCCCTTTCACCACCCCCCCATATCCACCACAAGACAGGCATCTCAGTGCAGCACGCCGAACATTGGCGGGGCTTTTGACTGCTGTAAAACCCAGGCTCTGTCAGCCGGCGAGGAGAGATACACACCAGTGCCGTTTTGTATTCCACAAGCTTCTGTACTGCTGATGCATGCTGACAACCCTGTGGTGCTTCTATCAAGTTCCTATGCTGACTATCAAGGATTTATCATGTAGGTGTACTATTTTCTTTCTTGTTGAATACATTTTATATTATTTTACTAATGAGGATCCCATGCTGGTAAACAATATTTTTGACTTTTTGCTATAACACATATCCAAAACAAAATATATATGAAAAAACAAATGTATGCATCAATTTAGGCCAATATGTATTCTGCTGCATATTTTTGATAATAAAATCCCAATAAGTGTATAATGATTGGTTTGTGCAAAAGTTATAGCGTCTACAAAATAGGGGATCGATTTATGGCATTTTTATTATTATTATTATTTTTTTTTACTAGTAATGGCAGTGATCAGCGATTTTAGCGGGATTGCGGCGGACAGATCAGACACTTTTGGCACTTTTTTGGGACCAGTGACATTATTACAGTGATCAGAGCTTAAAATAGCCACTGATTACTGTATAAATGACACTGTAGGGAAGGGGTTAACACTAGGGGGTGATCAAGGGGTTAAGTTTGTCCTAAGGAGGTGTTTCTAACTGTGGGGGGGGGGGTGGACTGACAGGAAGTACAGAGAGATCGCTGTTCCTGATCACAATCTCGCACTACTCCCCTGTCAGAATGGGGATCTGCTTTGTTTACACAGGCAGATCCCCGTTCTGGCTCTCTGTGTAGCGATCACGGATGGCCTGCGGACATCGCGGCCGCCAGCCACGCACATCGCGCCTGCTATAGCTATTGAACGAAGCACCGTACCGGTATGGCGATCCGCGCAATAGAGCCGCCCTGCCGCAGTATATCTGCGGCGGCTGGTCGGCAAGTAGTTAAAAATGCTGTATGTATATTTCAGCTTGAGCTATTGAGCTCTGTAAATAACATGTTTTTCTCTGCAAGTCAAATACAGATAGCCTAGAGAAAATATGAAATAGTGCCTAAATCTCTATCTGCTTGCTAAATATGTCAATACAAAATATTAATATGTAATATTTCCAATTTACTTTAAAATAATTGATTTTAAAATTGTATTTTTCTTACTCCTGCCTATAATTAGTAGAGAAATAAACTATATAGTGAATGGTTATACATTTCTTTTAGGGGGGCTATATTCCATTGCATCAGGCTGGGACTGTGAAGTGGTGGTTGTGTGATCATTTACATGTGGCATGTTGCTTTTACCACCAGCTTGCTGAAGTTGCACTTTTTTCGGTAGGACACCATCTGCCTACTTTGCACTTTTATTTCTCCGATGCAAATCTCCATAGCTGGATTTTCCACTGAAATATATCTCCTTCAAATATAGCAACTGTAATGGAATAATTTGTTGCATAAATGAAATTGTCCTCGCTCATCTCTCCTCACTTTGCATACTGTCATCCAGCTGTCTACCTGCACCGTGGAGCAGCAGCTCTCCGTTCTGGATCATTAGACACAGCCAAAGCCTGCACAGACCACAATGAAATCCACTCAAGACTTTCACTTTCTTTTACTTGTACCAGTTGGGTCTCTTGAGTAGACACCTGCTCCTATTTCTCAAACAGGCACCCCATAATCCTTTGTTTTGATTGCATACTGGCTTGGATAGAAAAAGATGTTACATATTTTAACGTTTCTGCACTTTAAAAAAAACACCATGATAAAACAGGACAAGGAAATTAAAACAACAGCTCTTATATGATTCTTTTTTAAATTTAACAAAAAGCTAAATTTGTGAACTGCTGTTACCATGCAGGTAATATTGTAACTGAGATAAGGCAGATCTATGTTTATCTTCAAAGAGAGTGTATAGGGTTTTTCCATATTTCCATATTTTCCATATTTTTTTGATCATGCATTGTTCTCATGATTAAAAAAAAACAAAACAAAACAAAAAAAAAACACATGCTTGTAACCTGGAAATACTTAAAGATCTGTTCATAAAAAAATTAAATAAAATAAAATAAAAAAGATTCACATTGCAAATGTCTCATCATTTGTGCAAGTGTAACAAATAGCAACCGTAATGTTTGTAATACGTGTTCCTTTAATGCCTTTCACCAGGCAAATATAACATCGGCTTACATTTGATTCTAAGAGAAAAATAGCCATAAGAAAATACAACCATGAGAGTTAAAGTGTTACTAAACCCACAACAGTAAAATCAGTAAACAGTAAAGCATGCGTGTTATACTCATTTGTGGAACCTAAGGGGTTAATCCTCTGCATTGTGTAAAAAGACTGCTTGATCCTGTCTTCTCTGATCCTTCCCTTCTTTCACAGTCCCCAATCCATCTCCTGATAGTACAGAGCCTTGGGGGCAGTCTGCACATGCTCAGTTTGGTGTGTATTGCTAGAGAGTTTTTTTTTTTTTGGAGGCAGCACATGATCATCACAGGGCCAATTAGCACTGTCCAGACAGATGGTCAGGAGTCCTGTAGCCTCATAGGACAGTCAGAGGAGAATGAAAACACCTTCTGCAAGCTTTAACTAGACACTGATAGAAGTCACAAGACTGCTATTTACTGCAGATGAGAAAGGGTATTTAGAAGTTTATATTTACTAAAATAATTGCAATTCTGTGTATGGTGGGAGACCAGATATAGTGAATGCAGGGTCCTGGGTTTAGTAACACTTCAACATTCACCAACAGAGAAAATAGCATAACACAATCTGCCAACAGGGGAAATAATATGAGGATGAGCTCCACACTGTGTACATCTATAGAGGTTTCTGCTGCCCAAGACAACCACTAGCTGCAGTGAAACATTTAACAGTAGTATTATTACCACTGCTAAATGTGACAACTTCCTCCTGGTTGTTAAGGAGTCGGCTCCCGCGTCCTAACAGGTGAATGTAAACAAATAGGGGATGTAAACAAACAGCAGGATCCCTGTGACGTAATTGACCAAATACAGTCAAGGACGCCATCCCCTTTGTTTATATTTTGGTGGTGGGGACTGGGAGATGACATTTGGCAGGAGTCAATTTTCTCTGTTGGTGAACGTTAACTCTCGTTGTCGAATGTTCTCATGGCTGTTTTTCTCTTAGGATTGAATATTAGGGAATGTTGCATTTATTTTTGACCAAAGGAAACAATTACACACATATTACCAACTGTATGGGTATGATTGTTTATGAAACATTCACAAAGCAATATTTTTTTTATAAATAGACCCATTGGACTACATTTTTGCATACCATTGGATTTAGTGAGCAATGCAGTGATATGCACACAATGGATACAAGAGTTACTGTATTTATTGGCGTATAACACTCACTTTTTTACCCTGAAAATAGAGGGTAAACTGTGCCTGCGTGTTATACGCAGGGGGTTGTTGTAAGTTTTTTTCCTGAAACCTCCCTCCTAAAGTTAGGGTGCGTGTTATACGCCTGTGCGTGTTATACGCCGATAAATACGGTAGTTTATCCTCGAAATGAATTTACATGCTTGATGTATGAAGTCAGTTGCATGTACAGTACCTTAATAATGTGTCCATAAAAACAAATTAAGCAGGATGAAGGACCCTGACTCTTAGCATTATAGGCAATTTGTTTGCCTCCAGCTCCTGGAGAACTACAGAGTCCACCACAACCTCTTTAGCTAGCACCTGCTGGAAATGCATGCTAAACTATGTTATTTTTATTTATTTTTTATTAAGAAAGCCACAACTTGCTTAAGTGAGCTCTAAACATACAGTGCCTTGAAAAATTATTCACACCCCTTGAAATGTTAGAGAACCTTAATGAATAAACAGCATCATGAAGGCAAAGGAACACACCAGACAGGTCAGGAAAAAAGTTGTGTAGAAGTTTAAAGCAGGGTTAGATTATAAAAAAATATCCCAAGCTTTGAACATCTCACTGAGCACTGTTCAATCCATCATCTGAAAATGGAAAGAGTATGGGACAACTACAGACCTACCAAGACAGGGCCATCCACCTCAACTGAAAGGCCGGGCAAGGAGAGTATTATTCAGAGAAGCAGCCAAGAATCCCATGGTAACTCTGGAGGAGCTGCAAAGATCCACAGCTCAGGTAGGAGAATCTGTCCCCAGGACAACTATTAGTCGTGCACTCCTCAAATCTGGTCTTTATGGAAGAGTGGTAGTAAGAAACCCACTGTGTAAACAATGCCATACTAAGTCACGTTTGCAGTTGGCAAGAAGCCATGTGGGGGACACAGCAAATATGTGGAAGAAGGTGCTCAGGTCAAATGAGACCAAAATTTTGGCCTAAAAGCAAAACGCTATGTGTGGCGGAAAACTAACACTGCACATCACCCGGAACACACTATCCTCAGCATGAAACATGGTGATGGCAGCATCATGTTGTGGGGACAGAGAAGCTGGTCAGAGTTGATGGGAAGATGGATGGAGCCAAATACAGGGCAATCTTATGTAGCAATACTCCCGCAGGGGCCACTGGTTTAAGATTTGGGCCTGCCATTACCTTACTGTTCACTACGTCCGTCATAGGGGTCTTCCTTGAAGAGTTGTTCACAAATGTCTGCACCAAACACTTAGTCTCTTTTTCTCAAGGGTTTTATTAAAGAACTTCCAGACAGAGGGATGGAGGGTTAGGGGAGATTCAGGTATCTTACTTTTGCAGATCACGGGTACTTTCTTTAATCCAGAGGACAAACAGCTTCCACGCTAGATATAGCCACCAATGGATAGGCCTTTCTCACACACCTAGAAGCCGGTGCGAGTTTGTTCAAAAGTCTCTGCCACAGACTTGTGTAATCACTCACTTGATAAAGTTCTGAAAACATAATACACAGTGCCAGGATCTTTCAGCCAGCCGGCAGCACTGTGAGGTCGATTTTTATCCGGATGCGTTCTCCAATTGAGCCCTCAATTGTTCGGTCCCTTCCCGCAGGCAAGGCGACACAGGACCATCCCTGGATCAGCAGGCCCCAGAAACTCCTGGGCCTACTCTCAGTAGCGGAGCCTCGGGTTCATAGGCCCGAGGCAGAAAAACTGCTAACACATCCCTGATCCCAGGAGGGCTGTCAGGTCAGGATCGGAAGACCCCGGAAAACGGCGTCTGCTCCTTAAGTACCCTCTCCCAGCATGCACAGCGGGTCATTACTCCCACTGTGCTGTTCCCAGGAAAGGAATACCCAATGCATCCAGCCTACTGCATTTCCAACCTTGACCTGTGGTGACAACAACACCTACAGTCAGGTGAAAAATGTGCAACCCAACTGAACTGGAACAGAGACCAACAATTTGGTACAATTATTCTGAGCTAAACGACAGCTCAGACAACTAAATTTACACTAGCACCTACCCAATAGGAGCAGGGCGCTACACTTAGAAGAAAACCTTTTGGAGTCTGCAAAAGATTTGAGAGTGGGGCTGAGGTTAACCTTCCAGCAGGACAACGACCCTAAACATACAGCCAGAGCTACAATGGAATGGTTTAGATCAAAGCATATTCATGTGTAAGAATGGCCCAGTCAAAGTCCAGACCTAAATCCAATTGAGAATCTGTGGCAAGACTTGAAAATTGCTGTTCACAGATGCACTCCATCCAATCAGACAGAGCTTGAGCTATTTTGAAAAGGAGAATGGGCAAAAATGTAATAGGTAGTCTTGCGAGCAAGTAGAATACAATATGTGTAATATATTCAAGCAGCAAGTAACACACTCCCAACATAAATGTGCAAATAAAACTCAAAACAGATAATGCTGCGCTAGTGTTAATAAATGTAACCAACCACTTAGTGTCTGAATTCTCCTGTGCAAATATGAGTGCCATCATAATAACATGTGAATAAACAATAATATAATACAATAATATAATACATTCATGTATATTTCTTCTTTTTATGATATAAATCCCATGCTTAAGTGCAATTAAATAGTTAATGAATAATCTCAGAAAAAAGTTTTAACTTGTTGAGTCTTCACAAATCCTCAAAAATCCATGCGTTGTATCAATAATGCGCAGCATTATTTGTTTTGAATGGGCACAAATGTCACTCTCTAGATGTGCAAAGCTGATAGAGACATCCAAAGACTTGCAGCTGTAATTGCAGTGAAAGGTGTTTCTATAAAGTATTGACTCGGGGGCTGAATACATGAATACAAATGCACGCCACACTTTTCACATATTTATTTATAAAAACTTTTGAAAAACAATTATCATTTTCCTTCCACTTCACAATTATGTGCCACCTTGTGTTGGTCTATCACATAAAATCCCAATAAAAATAAATTTCTATTTTTTGTTGTAACATGACAAAATGTGGAAAATTTCTAGGGGTATGAATACTTTTTCAAGGCACCGTAGCTGTATAAAGTCCATTTCTACTTTAAAATTTGCATTTTAAAACCCACCACTATGTGTTTGTTATGTATTTTACACATAATATCTAGAAATCATTTAAAAAAAATATTTCTTACCTTACTGTAAGTAATTCTGAACAGTTTCAGAGTGCATGTAGAGGGAAAAAGTGAGGGAAAGTACATTAACATATAATGTACCATGCAAGCCTTAAAGTGATATCACATAACAAACATGTTATACATACCTGATCTGTGCAGTGCTTTTACAACGAGCAGCCCCAATTCTCCTCTTCTCGGGTCCCCTGCTGGTGCTCCTCGTCCCTCCCTCCTGCAGAGTGCTCCCATAGCAAGCAACTTGTTATGGGGGCACCCAAACAGGCTCACTCCCAATTTACACACAGAGCGTGGCTCGGCCCTGCCCTCACTCTCCTCTCATTGGCTCACTGCCTGTGATTGACAATAGTGGGAACCAATTAGAACCAATCCCACTGCTGTCTCAGCCAATAAGGAGGAAGAGACACGAGAGGGGTGCTGTTGTACATAAATTTTTTTTTAGCTTCATGCATAGAATGTGAATGTACGGCATAGAATGTGTGTATGGGAAGTAAAGGAGTTAAGAAGTGCACGCATGAGGTTCACGCTATGTGCATAGCAGGACCCCATTCTGTTACTGGGAGTGAGGTAACAGAATTACGCTGGACTGGTGGCTGGTGGTGTGGACGCATGCTTAGTACATCCCTCTTAATGCAACATCTACCAAGTTACAGTGTGTAGTGACCTGGGACAAGACACTTCATAAAGAAACTGTGGGGTTGATTTACTAAAGGCAAATAGACTGTGCACTTTGCAAAGTGCAGTTGCACTCTGAAAGTGCAGTTGCTCCAGAGCTTAGTAAATGAGGTAAAGCTTCATTTTGCAAAAAATCACGTGCAAGGAAAAAAAAAAAAAAAAAGCCTTTTTGCTTGCATATGATTGGATAATGGAATTCAGCAGAGCTTTTCCTCATTTACTAAGCTCTGGAGCAACTGCTCTTGCAGAGTGCAACTGCACTTTGCAAAGTGCACAGTCTATTTTCCTTTAGTAAATCAACCCCTGTGTGTTTTTTTACTGCGCACAGTGAAAACTGCCTTAATGTTAGATTTTACACATGACTGCAGTCTCTGCCTCGTCCCAGGCATTGATTAGCATGCTCCGTGTGAAATGTACCCCCCCCCCCCATGCAGGGCGAGTAGGCCCCACTGACATATATTTTGGGCAGGGTGGTGAATTATAGCCCTAAATGACAAAGCTTTGTATAAACCCCATGTTTTTTCTTTAATGCGCACATTTGTGTGGTCACGTAAGCATCAAGTCCATCCACGCAGTCGCACTAGAGAAGGAAAGAAAAGATGTGGTGGTGGTCATGTGACTGCTATTTTGTGTGAATTTTTCAGATATTCAGATTTTTTTTAAATCATAAAACAAATGGGAAAGTGGTCACAGAGGGTAGGGAAAGAAGACAAGAGGCTTGTTGTAGGAATCCTGGAATTAAGCTTTAAAACCTTGCACTAGTCTCTACATGTGTTTAAAGTTGTAATTATGTTTTCAATTAAAATGTAAAGTTGTAGTAAAAATAGGATTTTTATAACAGCTTACCTGTAAAATCCTTTTCTTAGGAGTACATCACGGGACACAGAGCGACATAGTCATTACTAATGGGTTATATAGATACCGTCAGGTGCTGGCACTGGCAACTTCCAAAACCGGAAGTACCCTCCCCTATATAAGCCCCTCCCATCCGGGAGCACCTCAGTTTTGTAGCAAAGCAATAAGTGTCCCCAAAGAGGGGCGGGAGCTCTGTGTCCCGTGATGTACTCCTAAGAAAAGGATTTTACAGGTAAGCTGTTATAAAAATCCTATTTTCTTTCTCGTACATCACGGGACACAGAGCGACATAGTCATTACTAATGGGATGTCCTAAAGCAATGCCCAATGAGGGGGGGGATACACCATATATAAGCTGAGCGCTATCAGACATGAGGATCTTTTGCGGCCTGCAACACACTGCGCCCAAAGGCGACATCCTCCTGACTTCTAACGTCCACCTGGTAGAACCTAGTAAACGTGTGAACTGAAGACCACGTTGCGGCCTTACAGATTTGAGCCAGGGAGGCCTGGTGATGCACTGCCCATGAAGTTCCAACTGCTCTCGTGGAGTGCGCTCTAACTTTGAACGGAGGCGGTCTCCTTCTCAAGCCATAAGCTTGCATAATGACCTGTCGAATCCACTTGGCTAAAGTAGATTTTGACGCTGCCTGACCCTTTCTGGGGCCTTCCGGCAGAATAAACAAAGTATCCGTTCTGCGAATCTGAGCAGTGGCTTTTAGATAAGCTTTAACTGCTCTTACTACATCCAAAGAATGCAATAACTTTTCCTCTACCGAAGTAGGTTTGGGGAAAAAAGAAGGAAGAACCACATCTTGGTTCGAATGAAACCTCGATACCACCTTAGGAAGAAAGGCTGGATGAGGACGTAACACTACTCTGTCCTTATGGATAACCAGATATGGCTCCTTACAGGACATAGCTGCTAATTCCGATACTCTTTTAGCCGAACAAATGGCTACTAGAAAAATCAATTTCCTGGTGAGAAGCACCAAGGAAATATGCTGCAATGGTTCAAATGGTTGTTTCTGTAGAACCGACAGAACCAAGTTTAGATCCCATGGACATATGGGAATATTAACCGGAGGACTAATACGCATCACTCCTTGTATAAAGGCTTTGACTAGTGAATGCGAAGCCAAGGGCCTTTGAAAAAATATTGACAAGGCCGAAATCTGACCCTTGATAGTACTCAAGGCAAGCTTCCTATCTACAGCCCATTGTAGGAAGTCCAGAATCCTACCTATTACGTATTTACGTGGATGCCATTTCCTGGCCTCACACCACGTGATGTACGCCTTCCAGATTCTATAGTAGATCTGCCTGGATACCGGCTTCCTGGCATTGATCATGGTAGATACCACAGCATTAGAGAGCCCTCTCTTTTTTAGAATGTGGGCTTCAATAGCCAGGCCGTCAAACCTAGGGCTGGTAAGGAAGGATGGTATATCGGTCCTTGCGAAAGCCGGATGACGTGGGAGAGTCCAAGGACTCCCCACTGAAATTTTACAATCTCCGCGTACCACGCTCTTCGGGGCCACGCTGGAGCCACCGGAATCACCGGTTTCTTTTCTACCCTGATTCTGCGGAGTAATCGAGGTAACCATTGTGGCGGTGTGAATGCATATATCAGCTTGAACTGATCCCAAGGGAACACTAGGGCATCCGAGCCGCAAGCTAGGGGATCCCTTGTCCGAGAGACAAACCTGTCCCCCTTTGCGTTGAATCTGGATGCTAGAAGATCTACATCCGATGTTCCCCACCGCTGACATATTGTCCAGAAAACCTCGGGGTGAAGGGACCCTTCCTCTGGGCCTAATTGCTGGCGACTTAGAAAGTCCGCCTTCCAATTCTCCACTCCTGGAATAAATACCGCAGATATGGCTGGGACATATTTTTCTGCCCATTTCAGGATGTAATTTACTTCCCTCTGGGCTGCACGACTCCTGGTGCCCCCCTGATGATTGATATATGCCACTGCTGTGGCATTGTCTGATTGCATTCTGACAGGGGACCCTTGGAGTTTGGATGTCCATGCTACTAGGGCATACCGGGCTGCTCGTATCTCTAAGAGATTGATGGGCAGGGCCTTTTCTGCATCCGACCATCTGCCCTGGAGAGACTATTGCTCCAGTACTGCTCCCCAGCCTATAAGGCTGGCATCTGTAGTGACCACCTTCCAAGAAATCGGACTGAAGGATTTCCTTTTTTCCAGATTCTGGGGAACCAACCACCAACGGAGGCTCTTGCGAACGGAAGGGGACAAGGACATTGTAAGTCTAGGGCCTGAACTTTTTTGTTCCAGCCTGACAGTATGGCCCCTTGCAAATTCCTTGAATGGAATTGACCGTAGGGTACTGCTTCGAATGATGCCACCATTTTTCCCAGCAGCCTCATATACAGGCGTATGGACGGCTGTCTTTTTTGTACCCACTAAGTGGATCAAATCTTTCAAAGACAACACCTTTCCTCGAGGCAAGAATATTTTTCTCTGGCCTGAATCCAACCTTAGCCCCAAGTATTCCAGACTTTTGACTGGTTTTTAGGGCTGACTTGTCTCGGTTGATAATCCAACCGTGAGATTCCAGATACTTGATCGTCTTGTGAACGACCACGTCTAGTTTTTTCACTGAGTGGTCTATCAGCAACAAGTCATCCAGATATGCCATTATCATTACACCTTGTGTTCTTAGATTGGCCAATAAAGGGCCAGAATTTTTGTAAACACTCGTGGTGCTGTGGCCAAACCGAAGGGTAAGGCTCTGAACTGAAAATGGCGCCCTTCTACTGCAAAGCGTAGAAATTTTTGGTGGACTGGAAAGATGGGAATGTGCAAATAAGCATCTTTGATGTCGATCGTGGCTAACCAATCCTCCCCTTGTAGGGCAGTGGCCACCGATCGGATCGACTCCATCGGAAAGTCCTGATATACAGGAATTTGTATAGCCCTTTTAGAATTAATATGGGCCTCCTGTCCGCGTTTGCTTCGGGACTGTAAAGAGGTTTGAGTAAAACCCGAACCCTCATTCTTCCAGGGGAACCTCCATAATTACTCCTTGGAGCAATAGTTGTTCTAGTGCCAACAGGAGGGACTCTCTCTTCCGGGGATCCCTTGGCACATTTGACCTCAAAAATGGGAAGGAGGAGAGTCTTTTAACTCCAAACTGTATCCCAAACCTACTGCGGAGAGCACCTATCTGTCTTGATCGTGTCCCGCCAGGTCTCTTGCGAACAACTGGAGTCCTCCCCCCACCCGACTGAGTGGGGGCTTCATGAATTTAACTTTGGGGGAGGTTTTGTACCTCCCCTGACCCAGGGTTTCTCATTACCCTGCTACTGTCCCTGTTTTTTACCCCCGGGATTTGACCGAGGAGGCCGTCGGAACTGTTACACAGCCGATGCCCCAGGGACTGGAGAAGCAGGCCTCTTAAAGAGGGACCTCTAACTCTGCTTTTAACCGGCAAGAGCGTATTTTTACCGCTGGAAATTTTCTGGATATATTTGTCCAGGTTTTCCCTGAATAAGCGTTCACCATGAAATGGGACGCTAACCAGCCATTCTTTACAGGGAGCTTCAGCAGACCAGTTTTTGAGCCATAGGAGCCTACGCATATGTACTATAGACAGCGTAAGGCGGGAGGCCTGATGGACTGAATCCTCTATGGCGTCAACCGCAAAGCCTAAGGCTCTAGGTAGATCAGCTAGGGCAAAGCCTGCTGATCTGTCAAGTCCCTCAAGACCTGTTTCAACTGATCGTTCACTGCTTAGCAGACCCCAATAGCTGCTACTGCTGGTTGTATCACCAAGCAGATTTTCATAAGGACTCCAATCTTTTATCTATTGGGTTCTTGAACATTTGGACATTGTCCACTGGACATGTCAGTGATTTATACATACAAGAGATGGCTGCGTCCATTGTAGGGACCTTCCATTTTTTTTTTTTTTTGATGAACTTATCCTCCATGGGATAGACCACCGGAAATCTCTTGGGGGAATAAATATTTTCTCAGGACGTTCCCAATCCTGCTAAATGAGCCCTTTCAGTAAAGGGTGAAGTGGAAAAGAACAAACAGTCTGGGGGCTTCTAGCGACCCCAACGAGGATACAGTAGTGGTTGATGGTTCCGCAAGGTGCATTTTTAAATGCTGATCGGACCATGTTAGTCAGAGACTGAACCCATAATCTTTCAGCTTGAGATGCTGAGAAAAGGTTCCCCCACTGTTGATTCCTCTATAACAGAATCAACCTTATCCTGATCCCCTTCAGGCAGGTCGATCCCTGTATGGGACTGTTGCTCTGCTAACAGGCACTCTGAGGGGGGAGACGGAGATCGGGCGTGCTTTCCCTGACAGGGAGGCAGCGATAAATGTTGACAATCTCTCTCTAATCCTCCCAGAGCTGAGGAAAAAACCTCCTCTGTTACATACACAGGAGCAGGTGACTGAGGACAGCCACAGTACCAAGTACCCCTGCGGGGTCTCTACGGTCACTTACCTCTGAACTTTAGGAGAGACTGGTGCAGCAGGAGTATGCCCAAGATCCTCCGAGCCCGATGAGACCCCCTTCGCTTCCTGGAAGATTCAGTTCCGGAGCTTCTGGACGGCATATTCCTAAGCCTAAAGCTGAGGTATTCCAGCCGTAATACACCACTTTTACTGAGAATAGTCTAGCACAATTGCTGCTATATCACAGTTGGTGTCTACTAATGTGCCTTTCTAGGGGATGCCTGTATCAACCGCTTGCTGTATGCCTTTAAATGTTGCCAGCTCTGTCTCTGTACTTCATAGCCAGCTCACTACAATATTGTGTTTTTTTTAAACTGCTGGGACGCCCGCACATGCGCAGAAGCGCTGCGGCGCGCACAGAGCGTCATCCCCCAGGCTCCGCCCCCTTTCCCGGCTCACCTCTATATATAGAGGCGCGTGCACGCGTACGCGCGCGGGCACGTGCGCCTTCGGCGCTAATTTCAAATATGGTAACAAGGGACAGGAGCCAGGGCCCCTCTTTGCCGCAGGCCGGGGGATGGACGAGCACTGCAACATGGCAGAGGAAGCAGTTTCCTATAAGAGAACTCACCATCTGCCTGGACTTTGCTCTGCTGAGAAGAAGCTAGTCCACATGACAAGAAAACATTCCACAGCGGCCTCTAGTGGACAAACACAGGTACCGCAGTCTAATATATTAAATATATATATATAAAAAAATTATTATTTTTTTTTTTTTTTCTTGACCACCATTAAAAATTATTACATTTTTTTTTTAGTAGTTACAGGCATGCACAGAATTTTGCGGGAATACCATTAGGTAACAGACAGAAAGACAAATTAGGCTTGGGGGTCCCCCAATAGAACCAAGTTCCTGGGGGCCCCCACTTACCTGTTCCCCGCCGCAGGACTTTGTTTGGTCCACAAAAGCCCAAACTTCACCTATCACGGCAGGCATTGTAATCAAACCTTCAGGGACCGGGTTCCCAAGGATTCCACTCCCCTGGACCTGTATAGCACCCTGCACAGAAAACATCTTGGTCGTGGGTATGACCAGAGCTCTGGATCCCAGGGTCCAGCTCTCCTAAGAGAAGCATTACAGGCAAAACCTTGCTCTTCTCTGCAAGGCCCGGGTACCGACCGTTTAGCTATGAAGCTTTTTTGGTCGGATCCGGAATAGCTTACTGAGGCCCAAAAGAACCTGTACGCAAGCTCAGTGAAAAACACATGTTTCTTCTTGGCCAACACCTTAGACACTGGCAAAAAACTGAGGTGCTCCCGGATGGGAGGGGCTTATATAGGGGAGGGTACTTCCGGTTTTGGAAGTTGCCAGTGCCAGCACCTGACGGTATCTATATAACCCATTAGTAATGACTATGTCGCTCTGTGTCCCGTGATGTACGAGAAAGAAATATATTTTAAGAATACAAACATTACTTGAAAAAAAGGTACATTTTTCATTTGTAATTCACTTTTTGAATTTTGTCTGCAAACCACCGGTGATTCAAAATGACCATAGCCTTGATTAGTGCCACAGCTCCAGGCACACACTGCAGCTAGTACCCTCTGCAAACAATCTAAAAACTTTTATAATATGGATTTTAACTGATGCCTCAGATATATCTAACTTTCCATCCTCATATTACTGTTTGAACAGCGTATCTAATTAACTTCTGATTAATCTAATTACATGTCAGTCGAACAGCTCTGGTTCAAACAGGTCTGACAAATATTCATTGGCTTTGTAATTAAAAAGGAAATCAGCATAGGTGAATGGACATAAATTATTAGTAATATAATTCGTTAACAGCAAACTACGCTTAAAGGTTTGCGGTGTAAGCATAGTACAAAGGGGAGATTGCTCCCTGGGGATTTTTGTATACAGGGTTTTCTCTTGGTTTAATAAACAGATTGTAACTAGCACAAGTGTCTTTGTGCTTATGCTATCTTGGACTCAGAAACAGTTGATGGTGGTTATTATTCGGGCACTGGTATTGTGGGATTTGTGGTCTCGGGTTTAAAGTGAACCTTGGCCAACCTATGGATACTGAGGTATTTGTGGCTTGGGATTTTCAAATCTTGACCAGCAGTGCTCACAGAAAATAAATGCAGCTGGATTTTTTTTCCCTACCTGTTTGAATGGCTGCTGTAGTGTGGAATTAAAAGGATGAGCACTTATTGGCTGCCAGTGCTGCCAGAGGGCAGGACCTGCCCCTAGCAACCAGTAAGGGGAGTTTTGATTGGCTGGACAGCATAGAACCACACTCACCATCGATAGATTCAGAGTTTTCCAGGTACCACGTGTGAGCAGGTGATCTGGAGGGTAGCTTTGGGGTCCTAAAAGGCAGGCTGGGGTTCCCAGGGGCTACAGGAACTCACCTGAGGGAGTATTCTATCTCCCCTTTCCTTTCTGCTGAGGATCTGTGCCTGAACTGTGTGTGCTGGAGAGACTGTCAATAGGCAAAGCTGGAAGCCTGTGTATAGAAATCCAGAGAAAGCACTACAGTACTGGAAGAGCTGGGAGTCTGTGTGCAAGGAGACACTGAAACATGATCTGCCATGCTAGGACAAGTGCTGCTGTGCTGGACCACATGCTACAAGGAGTTGTGAGCACTAATTCATGAGTGACGGGGCTCAGGACCTAAAGAGGTCTAAATAGAGGTTTCAGGGCTGCTATAGAGTGGTTTCTGTCAGCTCATATCCTGCTGTTGAAAGCTGCTGAGGCTCATGCTATTCCAAGGAGAACATAAGCTATGGAAAATGGTTGCTGGGTCCCTGTGGTCATGTTGCTCCTAATGGGCGTGTGTTCTGAAAATCCAGAAAGACCACATGGGCTATTCTGTACTTTTGGTGCAAAGTGCTGCTGCTGAGAATGTGCCTGGGAGACTTTTAGACATGGTGGCAAGCTGGATTGAGAGGTGGGCCTGGGGAGAGGAGGGGACCCCTTTGTTGGCCCTCATGGTTCCTTGTGACAGATCTTAAGTCACTTGATTCTCTCTGAGCATTCCAATACCACAGAACATGGGCCTCACCATTGGCAGGACTTTATTATCAATCTCACAGGCCAGTAGTAGGCAGTAGGGATGAGCTTCGAGTTCGAGTCGAACTCATGTTCGACTCGAACATTGCCTGTTCGCCCGTTCGCCGAACAGCGAACAAATTGGGGTGTTCGCGGCAAATTCGAAAAATCTATGGGAGAAATCTAAAGTGCTAATTATAAAGGCTTATATGCAAGTTATTGTCCTAAAAAGTGTTTGGGGACCCGGGTCCTGCCCCAGGGGACATGTATCAATGCAAAAAGAAGTTTTAAAAACGGCCGTTTTTTCGGGAGCAGTGATTTTAATAATGCTTAAAATGAAAAAATAAAAGTGAAATATTCCTTTAAATTTCGTACCTGGGGGGTGTGTATGATATGCATGTAAAGTGGCGCATGTTTCCCGTGCTTAGAACTGTCCCTGCAAAAAGTGTCATTTTTGAAAGAAAAAAATGCATTTAAAACTGACTCGCGGCTATTAATGAATTGTCGGCTCCCGGCAATACATACAAAAGTCATTGATAAAAAAAAAAAAAAAAGCGTGGGGGTTCCCCAGAATTCAATTACCAGGCCCTTCAGGTCTGGAATGGATATTAAGGGGAACCCCGCCGCAAATAAAAAAAAAATTGACGTGGGGTTCCCCCAAATATCCATTCCAGGCCCTTCAGATCTGGCATGGATTTTAAGGGGAACTCCACCCCAAATTAAAAAAAAAATGGCGTGGAGTCCCCCTAAAAATCCATACCAGACCCCTTATCCGAGCATGCAACCTGGCCGGCCGCAGGGGAAAAGGGGGGGACGAGAGAGCGGCCCCCCCTCCCTCCTGAACCGTACCAAGCCACATGCCCTCAACATGGGGAGGATGTCCCCATGTTGATGGGGACAAGGGCCTCATCCCCACAACCCTTGCCCGGTGGTTGTGGGGGTCTGCGGGCGGGGGGCTTATCGGAATCTGGAAGACCCCTTTAACAAAGAGGACCCCCAGATCCCGGCCCCCCCTATGTGAATTGGTAAGGGGTACATTGTACCCCTACCATTTCACGAAGAAAGCGTAAAAAAATGTTTAAAAAAACACACAAACACCTTGAAAAAGTCCTTTATTTAAAAAAAAAAAAAAAAAACATTCCAGCGGTGAAATCCAGTGTCCCGCGGCGATCCCGATGTCCAGCGCTGTCCTTCATTGGTTGTGCCTGAGCGGACCTGATGGGGAACTCCCTCTCAGTATTTTAAATGTATAGACCCGCCCCTTCTAAAGTTCCCCATCAGGTCCGCTCAGCGGACCAGATGCGGAACATGAGAAGGGGCGGGTCTATACATGTATTACCAAAGTGAGAGCAGTTCCCCATCAGGTCCGCCTCCTCGGTATGTCAGACCCGCCTACGTCATTGGCTTGAGCGGGGAACTTCCTTCACTATGTAAATTTAAATTTACATAGTGAAGGAAGTTCCCCGCTCAAGCCAATGACGTAGGCGGGTCTGACATACCGAGGGGGCGGACCTGATGGGGAACTGCTCTCACTTTGGTAATACATGTATAGACCCGCCCCTTCTCATGTTCCGCATCTCGTCCGCTGAGCGGACCTGATGGGGAACTTTAGAAGGGGCGGGTCTATACATTTAAAATACTGAGAGGGAGTTCCCCATCAGGTCCGCTCAGGCACAACCAATGAAGGACAGCGCTGGACATCGGGATCGCCGCGGGACACTGGATTTCACCGCTGGAATGTTTATTTATTTTTTTTTTTAAATAAAGGACTTTTTCAAGGTGTTTGTGTGTTTTTTTAAACATTTTTTTTACGCTTTCTTCGTGAAATGGTAGGGGTACAATGTACCCGTTACCAATTCACATGGGGGGGGGCGGGATCTGGGGGTCCCCTTTGTTAAAGGGGTCTTCCAGATTCCGATAAGCCCCCCGCCCGCAGACCCCCACAACCACCGGGCAAGGGTTGTGGGGATGAGGCCCTTGTCCCCATCAACATGGGGACATCCTCCCCATGTTGAGGGCATGTGGCTTGGTACGGTTCAGGAGGGAGGGGGGGCCGCTCTCGTCCCCCCCTTTTCCCCTGCGGCCGGCCAGGTTGCGTGCTCGGATAAGGGGTCTGGTATGGATTTTTAGGGGGACTCCACGCCATTTTTTTTTTAAACTTGGGGTGGAGTTCCCCTTAAAATCCATGCCAGATCTGAAGGGCCTGGTAATTGAATTCTGGGGAACCCCCACGCTTTTTTTTTTTTTTTCTCAATGACTTTTGTATGTATTGCCGGGAGCCGACAATTCATTAATAGCCGCGAGTCAGTTTTAAATGCATTTTTTTTCTTTCAAAAATGACATTTTTTGCAGGGACAGTTCTAAGCACGGGAAACATGCGCCACTTCACATGCATATCATACACACCCCCCAGGTACGAAATTTAAAGGAATATTTCACTTTTATTTTTTCATTTTAAGCATTATTAAAATCACTGCTCCCGAAAAAACGGCCGTTTTTAAAACTTCTTTTTGCATTGATACATGTCCCCTGGGGCAGGACCCAGGTCCCCAAACACTTTTTAGGACAATAACTTGCATATTAGCCTTTATAATTAACACTTTAGATTTCGAACGTTCGAGTCCATTGTATTTAATAGGGTTCTAAAGTTTACACGAACATTTTGTCTGTTCGCAGGTTCTGGTGCGAACCGAACAGGGGGGTGTTCGGCTCATCCCTGGTAGGCAGGGATTTGTCTTTAAATAGGTTGGAAGATTAACCACATGTATTCACACTTTTAATATCACATTGTGTTTCTTTTTAACTCCTTTGCTTCTTAAAGGGCTTTGCAGTTTAATAAAGCTCATTGACATATTCACAAGTATGCCATGGTGTCATTCAGGCACCAGTAAGGGTGGGTCATTACTAGTACAGGGCAGAAGAGACCATAACATCCATCTGCTTTTCGGTAATGAGTGCTGCAAGTGGGGGTTTGTCTAGGATTGCTTTCGACCTTTGGCACATAGAGATTTACACTCCCTGCCCTTTACCCAACACACCACAGTGGGGAGATGCCCTTTTTGCAATTTATGTCATATCAAATGCAATGTTTATGTTCATTTAAATTGATGTGTAAACATCTTTTTGTTCTTTAGAGGACCAAAGATTAATTTGGTGGGGGGGAGAATGTAACACCGGCTTGGGCTCTCTAAATGTAGCCCAGACAAAGATTAAATGTACCAGGATGTTTTGTTTTCCCTACTCTCCACATTCTGTTTTTATTTTACAGGACTTTGCAGTGAAAAAATAACATGCAGCCTTGTGATATCTAACAGTAAAGTTGGTCACTAAAGGTGGTCATACACTGATAGCACAGATGGACAAATCTCTCACTGTGACTATTGTATCTTGACAGCTGGCCCACTGGCATCTGATAGGATGCAGCTGCTTTTCAGGCAAAAATTTTCCACCCAACCCTTTTTTTTTTTTATCAATCAAGGGATGTTTGGTGGGAGACAGCTGACCACCCACTGAAAGCATTCCTTAGGAACAGGATGGAATTCATACAATTTTATAGCCAACTAAAATTCAACTAGCATAGCAGAATAGTACCTAGAATCTATCTTAGTCTGTTTAAGTTGTTGAAGTATCTGCTTCTGGTGGCACAACAAGTGTTATGTTATGGAGCTCAACTTGTTTTAGAGCAGCATGGTATAATTGATCTTAGTTTGAAATGTGTCTGGGAAAAAGAACAAAATCCTGGAGTTTCTGGAATTACTTAAACTCTCCAGAGTCTAACAAATGAAGAATATATTTTATACTGAGAGAGTTCCAGTGGGAAATTAATGGAAAAGTAAGAAATTCAGTTAAGGTATTAGGGATGAGACAGTAGGCATTGGCTATAGTATTTTGGTAAAAAACCCTACCCATGGGATGCAAGGGGAGTTTCATCTAACTGTGTATCATCTACCTTTGTGTTGTAGGGTAATTAAGTGAGAACATTAATTGTTAGTAATATAACTTTTAAGAAGTAGTTGTAGTATTACCTCCAGATTGGGGGTGAGCTTTGGGTTTGAGTTGTGTTTGACCTGAATCCAGTCTGTTTTCAGATCAGCACAGATCCCCAGGCAGCTGGTGTTTATAAACAGACCAGATGGGGATCCTGGGTGACATCATTGACCAAACCCCAGTCCCAGTTGGTTTACACACAAAAGCCTGCCGTGTATCTCTCATTTGCAATGTCAGTAGTGGTACGTGAACATTGTTGGGTGTGAAGTCATCATGTCAGCAGGGCAACATTTTGGGTGGCAGGTCTTCATGGTTGACGTGGATCTACATTCCTGGATGACATTAATGGTGTTTATTTATTTTTATAGTAAAGGGTCATGATATTGGTGTTTTAGTTTACAATGTATCTCACACTCGATCACTTGGGGGTAGATATCTGGTGACCCTAATATTCTAAAAGGAGCTTCTGTCAAGTGTCCCTCACCCCTGAGACCCTCACATACTTTTTGGGGGACAGGTTGTGGGGATGAGTGCCTTGTTTCCTCAACATGAGGCAAGGTGCCTTACAACAAATAGAGGCTTTGCTGCTTACTCTTACAAGGTACCCATCCAATGTTGAAAATATGCAGCCTTGTATGGTTCAGAAGGAAAATGGGGGAAAGCAAGCTCATTGTCCCTGCCTTTTCTGGCTGCCCAGGCTACTTGCTTGGATAACAAACTTTTATGAATCTTAAGGGGCACTTCATGCTGTGTTTTTTTTTCCTGAAGGGCCAGTACATTACAAGAAAAAAATAACTTTGTTTTGCAGTTGCCCTAAACCTACACATGGAATTGCAGAGCAGTCCAATGTACTCCTTTAAAAGTGCTATTGTTTGTTTTCCAACAGCAGCTGGGCATATTTCAGTTATATAATTAGTATAGAGACTTCTTGCAAGAATGAATAATACATAGTAGTAAAGGTTTTAGCAACCCATATTTTTTTCAGTGCTAAGACATTAGAGCCTATTACATGGGTTTTCTAAAGGCAAACAATAAGGCCTTTGTATTTATACAATAGCTTTACGAAGCTCTTGAAAAGATGAGATAATATACAGCAGAGGATTTCAACAGAGGTGGCTCTAGGGTTTGTGAGGCCTTAGGCAAAACTTAGACATGAGGCCCCATTCATGCCCATAATGGAAAAAATAATTCAAGCGATAAAAAATAACTGTATGGGGGATCTTCAGGAAAAGGGGCTGGTTTACTTCGTTTCGGTTTATGTATTAACAGGAGCCTCTGTCCTGTTCATTCATCTGCACTGCAGCTGAGGCTGCAGAGAAACGGACTGGGGAATGTGTTTCCCCAGTCCCAGTCTCTTCTCAAAAGTGAGACTTCAGGGGTCTGTTTAGACCCCTGATATCTCGCCAAGGAAACCAAAAAACTCACCAAAAAACAAAAAAAAGCAATGCAAAACACTCACTATATGCCATTGGTCACCATCTCCCTAGTAGGGGCCCCAGTGCATTACTTTGCCCATGATGCTATTATGATGACACAATGGTGTGTAAGAGAGGAAAGTGGAGGGTATGACAGTGGGTAGTATGTACATGAGAGGGGTGCGGAGTGTATGGTGGGGGGTAATATGTACATGAGAGGGGTGCAGAGTGTATGGTGGGGGGTAGTATGTACATGAGAGGGGTGCGGAGTGTATGGTGGGGGGTAGCATGTACATGAGAGGGGTGCGGAGTGTATGGTGGGGGGTAATATGTACATGAGAGGGGTGCGGAGTGTATGGTGTGGGGTAGTATGTATATGAGAGGGGTGCACATGGTAGAAAAGCCCTAATTTTTTGCTCCATCACTGCAGAGACCACCTTGCAGTGACATGCATGGAGCAACTGAAGTTAGCAGCACAGCACCAGAATTAGTTTCCCACCTTGCTGCAAACACTGCTCTCACTGCCCTCTCCCCCATCTCAAGTCCGGGCACACAAGTTTCAAGTTCTCCCACAAAGCTGCCAGCTCACCTCCCTCCACACATCCATTGTCCTGTCGCAGAACAAACTCCTGCATGTACATGCATCCCTCCCTCCTGGCCTGGGTTCAACAGCGACTGGCAGCTCCACCTCCACCTCCACCTCTAACATCTGTCTACAGGTGGCTCTGGAGGACACAGAGAGAGGGGACGCTGGAGAATGCTGAGAGTGGCAGAGGGAAGAGACTGCAGGTTGGCGTGCCGTGGCTGTATACTAGAGACCCGGCCTCGCTCGATCATCCATCCGGTTCGCTCGCTGCTCACTGGGGACACTGACCGGGGGACATGCCCTCCCACTCCCACACACAATGCAGGCAAATTAGGCGGCCCCGAGGCCCCTAAGAGGGCGAGGTCTTAGGCCACCGCCTAATTTGCCTAATTAGAGAGCCGCCTCTGGATTTCAACATAAACAGGGAATACTCATAGATACAAATGTCTTATAATAAAAATGTGGTATAAGCCTTCCCTTGTGATTGAATAAGTTAGATCTCTTCCAGCCACAACTCTACTACTCCCACCAGGGAGGTCACAGTAACTGTTGGGAATGTGAGAGAGTCTTAAATAAGGTTATTGCTCCAAAGAGGGGAAAGAAATGTAGAGATACTGGGGGTGATTTACTAAAACTGGAGTGTGCAAAATCTGGTGCAGCTCTGAGTAGAAACCAATCAGCTTCCAGGTTTTATTGTCAAAGCTTAATTGAACAAGCTATAGTTAGAAGCTGATTGGCTACCATTCACAGCTGCACCAGATTCTGAGTGCATCAATTTTAAGTAAATCTCCCCCATTGGGTGAATAGAAAACACTGAGGTGCATTACACCCAGTTGAGATTTGGGAATGCCACACATGAAAAGTTTATGCCATAATGTTAAAGAATATCAAATAATGTTGCATCAGTATATTCATAAAGATATTGTGTGCATAAAGTCCAATAGAACCCTGAGTTAATCACGAAATGAAGGCTGAATGGGTAACAGGGAAAAGAGTCACAATAAGAAAATTTGCAGAATTTAGGAAATAATGAAGGTAAACAGCAAAGTTTACCAATAGGATAGTGCAATTCACTGCTAGCATGGAGAACAGGTCCCAAGCAATAAGAGTGAAAAAAAAAAAAGATAATGCTTAACTGGCCTTTGCATGCTGTTGTTTCTGCATATAGCTGATGACTTTCTCAATCAGCCATTTATTAACTTTGTTAGGTGTGGTGAAAAAGGATGATCTGCCACTACCCGTGACTTAGCAGGACAAAGCATTGAGTGTTACATTAGTTTATTCCTGAGTTTGTAACTTGACAACAAGGAAAGTAGCATGTTTTTATGAAGAAAGGTCAGGGGGTAACATGATAAGGTTGCCATTAAAGTGAAGCTCACCAGAAATATGTGTAGCAACTTTATCCATGAAATTGGCAATGATTAGCTCCAGCTTGCAACAGTCTAAGTGGTTTGTGGTGAGCACGCCCAGTCATGTAACCTTTAATGTAGGAAGCGTGTCCTAATGCCAGATTTCAAGAAATGTTTCCTTGGCAGTTCCCCATTGATTTCTCAGGGAATCCAACAAGGGAGAGGCTGCTCCTATTGGATGACATTTCAGGATCCCCCAATTTACTCTTTCAGGCTGCAGGATCTCTTTTAAAGGGTCTTTGTTCAGCGAAGACATTCGTTTGCATTATTTATTTTCTTCCTGAGAGACTGGACATCCAGCTTTGGTAAGGAAAGATCAATGGATGTTGTTGTTATAACATTCATGATCTTGAACAGGGAGGCTCTGGCTAATCCACCTACTTCTCTGGCTTAATGGGTGTAGAATGAGCAGAGTTGGGCAGTAGGAGATGTACCTGGAGACACAGAGTCAGCAGTAAAGGAGTTGGACCATGCAAGCTAAGATAAAGTCGTATGTGTGTCTTGGCTACTTACTTTTCTCAGGCCAGTGGTGCATTTCCTATGGCACATGACTGTGTACACTTCTGGGTTTTACTTCAGCTGTTACAACAATGGCCAATTGGGTGCCTTTGTGCCACTTGGCCATATCTTTAAAGGGACAGTGTATTCTGTGACAAATGCCTGTGATGCGGTTGTATGTAGCTGTAGAGCCCCCATTAGTGTTACCTGTCTGCTCTGGTGTGTCGTCTCTAGCCCCTCAGTCTTTCATGTGCCTTGCCGCTGGTGCCTGGTCCACTCTGTCTGTAGCTGTCTTTGCCTGGTCCTCACAGTCACACTTCCTGCTACACTGATTTGTGGAGCTGCTGCTGCTACTGGTATGCTCCACCTGCAACTGCACCACCAATACGCTGCCAAACTCAGTGCCTTTAAACTTTTGCAGCCAGGAACTCCTGAGCATGCCTCTTCCATGCTCCCACCCATTTCCTCCTTGTATACTCTGTCTGCCAACTCTGTGCCTCAGAGCTTTTTCAGCTGGGCACATCTGAGCATTTCTTTTTCATGCTCCCACCAGTTTCTCTCTGGCACACTCAAGAAGATGGAAAATTTTAGGAGGATGGAAAACAACTTTCCTCATAATGTTAAATACAGTTCTCACCCTGGGCTACCTTCTTACTTACATGCCTACCAATCCTGCTAACTCAACCCCCAATATGTTTACAACACTATGACCAGCCAATCCCTAACCTGGAGAAACAGGGTGTCTCTTTTTTTCTGGGTCATCTCCTGAGACCTTCCCAGCTTGGGTAGCTCTATTGATAGCTATGGTGCTATATATTTCCATGTTTCTACTCATACAGGCCCGCTAGCATAGCACCTAACCCTAAACTCCTAGTTGTTAGACACCTAAAAGAAATAGATTATCAATTTTGGGTGGAGTGAGCCTTTAAAAAAACATATCATCTTGATTCATTGGCTTTTTTATATTTGAGTCTCTGATTTCACTTGCTGCATGCTTATCCTAAATGAGTGTCAGAAGGACAGCATGGTTGCCAGGCATTTCAAAAGCTTCTGTGTAGCTCACAAAATGAGTTTCCTTTAATGTGTTTTTAATTCTTGTAAACAGGTGCTTCTTTGATGATGATCATCATATTTAACATCTCACTATTACACATTTGTTAAGGTTAATAGATGCTTACTGACAGTAGCAGTGACTGGCAGACAGAACAATATACGCACATTTACTTTTTTTTCAATCTCTGTATCACATAATGGAGTTAAGTGAGAGTGAGAGCAAAAATAATCATGTTAATGCAATAGAGATGAATCCATGAGTTGCTCTATTGGAAAAACACTTCTTTGCTCATATTCCAGAATTAACTTCAAATAACCTATGTCAGTGGCTCTCAATTATCTTAATATGTATGTTTGGATTCCGGCCAGTGTCATTTTGTATCCCTGCACTGATTGCTCTCTAACTGGTGAATGTTAATTGCTTTCAAATCTCTTTGGAGTTAACACACTTTAAGAAGAGAAAAAAAGAAGGCACAGCACTTCATCTGGAAGAGTACCTAATACTTTAGTTGGCTATTGAGTAAGAAATGCAAGCTCTTCCTTGAGAATAGAGTGTGATCTAGGAAACATGAACCGTAAACACCCAGCTCGCTGTGTGCCGATGTATTCTATGTCTCTTAAAAGGATATGCTTGTTGAAACTTAAAATAAAGCCTTAAATAAAGTATAATATTGATTCAGCCAATTAAACTTGCCCCTGGATGAATGGATACAGAAGATCTTTGCGTGCCACAATGAGAGGCAAAGGATCGCTCCCCCCACCAGCACATACTCACCTCTCCTTTCCTCCAATCAGCTGTCTGGAGCAAAAAAATAAAATAAAATACCCAGTACTTCCAGTTATGTATGAGCATTTTCACACCCCTTCTTCTGTTACTATATGGGTGCTTTGGTGATTAACCCAACACTAAGAGGCTGAGAGAGTCCACAGACTAGAGCTACATGGAGCTTCTACAGGGCATCTTTGAAGCAACAAGGAATTTATTGTGATGCTGCAGTGAAGTCTTCTGGAGTGTCTGGACCATTACTTATGGAGTAAGGACAACTAAACCCCTTCACAGCTGGTTCTTGTGGTGCTTAGTATCAGGCCTGGACTGGGACAAAAATTAGGCCCAAGCATTTTAGACTGAAAAGCCCATGGCTAATTTACCAGGAGGCACGGAGAGCATGGGGGTGGCGGAGAATGTGGGGGGGGTGGAGAACACGGGGGAGTGTGGAGAGCACTAAGGGGGCCAGAGAGCACAGGGGTGAAGAGCATGGGGGTGGAGAGCACTAGGGGGAGCCGGAGAGCACATGGGGGCTGGAGAGCACAAGCAGGGGCAGAGAACACGGGAGGCGAAGAGCACAGTGGGGGTGGAGAGCACAGAGGGGCTGGAGAGCACTGGGGGGGTCGGAGAGCACTGGGGGGGGTCGGAGAGCACTGAGGGGGCGGGGACCACGGGGGGCTGGAGAGCACAAGCAGGGGCAGAGAACATGGAAGGTGAACAGCATAGGGAGGTGAAGAGCACAGGGGGGTGGAGAGCATGGGGGGCTTGAAAGCACTGGGGGGGGAGAGCACAGGGGCTGGAGAGCACTGGGAGGGGCTGGAGAGCACTGGGAGGGGCTGGAGAGTATTAGTGAGCCCGGAGAGTACAGGGGTTGATGAGCTGAGCACAAGGGGGCCTGAGAGCACTGGGGGAGTTGGAGATCACTGGGGGGGGGGCTGGAGTGCAGTGGGAGAGCCTGAGAGCAGGGGGTGCACCTGAGAGCATGGTGGGAGCCTATGAGCACTAGAGGGCAGTAAAAAAAGCTGGATAGGAGAAGCAGCTGCACACACAGTAGAAGAATCCATCCCTTTATTTTTCTCCTATAGTCTCTGAATGCCCACGGAAGGGAGAGAGTGAGAAGCAGGCATTCAGGGGCTGTGGGAGAAAAATAGAGAGATGGATTCTTCTACCGTGTCTGCAGCGGCTTCTCCTATCCAGGCACTAGGGATGAGCTTCGCGTTCGCGTCGAACACACGTTCGACTCGAACATCGGCCGTTCGATCGTTCGACGAAGAACAAACTTTATGGTCCGTTCGCGTTAAATTTGTGTTGCGCGACACGGCCCATAATTCACTGCGGCATCGCAGTGCATTGCTGGCTGATGATTGGCCAAGCATGCACTATGACCCGCATGCTTGGCCAATCACAGCGCGGAAAAAACGGAGAGCCGTAATTGGCCAAAGCCAGCGTGGCTTTGGCCAATTATGGCTCAGGGGGTTTAGTACATGCCGCACACTATATAAGGCCGCCTGGAAGTCGGCCTTGTGTAGTGTGTTGGCGTTTGTGAAAGAGGCAGTTTCAGAGAGATAGACAGTGTCATTTATATTGAGTTAGACAGAGCAGGCAGGCGAGTCAGTTAGCTGCTGTTACAGTGTGTAGAGGATTCATATGCATCCTAGGTGTTGTATATATATTTATACACTGTATTGAGTTTAGATAGATCCGTTCCTGATATTCTCTATACTGTGACAGGCAGGCAGGCGATTGTGCTAGCTGCAGACAGTCAGGCCCCTTTCACACTGGGGCGGTTTGCAGGCGCTATTGTGCTAAAAATAGCGCCTGCAAACCGAGCCTAAACAGCGGCTGCTGTCTCTCCAATGTGAAAGCCCGAGGGCTTTCACACTGGAGCGGTGCGCTAACAGGACGTGAAAAAAAGTCCTGCTAGCCGCATCTTTAGGGCGGTGAGAGGAGCGGTGTGTTTACCACACCTACACCGCTCCTTCCCATTGAAAGCAATGGGAAACCACGGTAATACCGCCAGCAATGCGCCTCTACAGAGGCGCATTGCGGGCGGTATTAACCCTTTTTCGGCCGCTAGCGGCCGAATACCTCCGCAATTCTGACGGTATAGTGTCGCTAAAAATAGTGGCGCTATACCGCCACGCACCCACCGCCCCAGTGTGAAACCAGCCTCAGTGTTTCACTGAGGCTGGTTTCACACTGGGGCAGTGGGTGCGGTGGTGGTATAGCGCACTATTTTTAGCTGCGCTATACCGTCGGAATTGCAGAGGTATCCGGCCGCTAGCGGTGCGGTTTTAACCCCCGCTAGCGGGCAAAAAAGGGTTAATACCGCCGGCAATGCGCCTCTGTAGAGGCGCATTGCCGGCGGTATTACCGCGGTTTACCATTGCTTTCAATGGGAAGGAGCGGTAAACACACCGCTCATCTCACAGCTCCAAAGATGCGGCTAGCAGGACTTTTTTTCACGTCCTGTTAGCGCACCGCTCCAGTGTGAAAGCCCTCAGGCTTTCACATTGAAGAGACAGCAGCCGCTGTTTATGCTTGGTTTGCAGGCGCTATTTTTAGGACAATAGCACCTGCAAACCGCCCCAGTGTGAAAGGAGCCTTAGTGTACTACTGAGTCCTTTGCATAGCGATCACCTAAAGCTCACCTGGATACAGTTATTCTCTATACTGTGACAGGCAGGCTGGTGATTGTGCTAGCTGCAGACAGTCAGTGTTTCACTTAGTGTACTACTGTGTGCTTTGCATAGCATTCACCTAAAGCCTAAATTTTTGATGCAATACTTTGCAACAGGGCTCATTGCTGCGCTCTAAGTACACTATCTGTAAGGGGGTTGCAGTGTTGTGGCACCAGCACCAGTGCCTAAGGCCCAATTTTTCAGCCCCTGTTCAACAGGGGCATGCAATTACAATTCTTGATTTACTATCTTACTGTGAAATAATGAAAAAAATATAACGTAATCTTTTCCCAAGAATATCTTTGTTGCTGCTACAGCACTAGACTATATACCTCCCCTGTAAATACAGTAAATTGTAAATTGTAGTTTTAACCATCAGCATGTTTTATTTTTATTCTTTACATATTCAGCAGTTTTACACCAGCCCCTAGGCCAAGATGAATCAACTGCCACCCTCCTCTGTCATCTTGATCATAAGTAAACACAACTACTGCAAAACTATATTTATTATCATCACAGTACATCTGTTATATGAAAGTACGCTGAAATGCTATATGGTATTTGTGCCAATGGAGCTGTTTTATTTAGTAGTGGTGAGCCTTATGTACTGGCTTTGGTTTACAGGATGTTTGCTGAACTACCCCTAAATTTGATTGCTAATCACAACCCAATTTAAGTTACAGGTCGTTGAAAGTGAAACTTTAAAATCAATTCTGTCCATTTTCAAAGAGAACAGGCAATGCATTGTCTACCAAAAGGCATGGGGAGCAGGGAACTGTCCTGGGGGACATGTACCTATGTAAAACATATTTCAAAGGAAGCAGCTTTTAATATTGCTCAATGCGAAACATTGAAATGCAAAATTACTTAACCACTTCAGCCCCGGACCATTTTGGCTGGTTAAAGACCAGGCCCCTTTTTGAGATTCGGCACTGCGTAGCTTTAACTGACAATTGCGCGGTCGTGTGACGTGGCTCCCAAACAAAATTGACGTCCTTTTTTCCCACAAATAGAGCTTTCTTTTGGAGGTATTTGATCACCTCTGCGGTTTTCATTTTTTGTGCTATAAACAAAAATAGAGCGACAATTTAGAAAAAAATGACATATTATTTACTTTTTGCTATAATAAATATCCCCAAAAAATATGTAAAAACTATTTTTTTTTACTCAGTTTAGGCTGATACGTATTCTTCTACATATTTTATATATATATATATATATATATATATATATATATATATTCTACATATTTTTGGTAAAAAAAATTGCAATAAGCGTTTATTGATTGGTTTGCGCAAAAGTTATAGCATCTACAAAATAGGGGGTAGTTTTATGCCATTTTTATGAATATTTTTTTTTTTTACTAGTAATGGCGGTGATCAGCGATTGGTATTGTGACTGCGACTTTATGGTGGACACATCGGACACTTTTGACACATTTTTGGGACCATTGTCATTTTTACAGCGATCAGTGCTATAAAAATGCACTGATTACTGTGAAAATGACACTGGCAGTGAAGGGTTTAACCTCTAGGTGGTGGTGTAGGGGTTAAGTGTGACCTAATGAGTGATTCTTACTGTAGGGGGGCGTGGCTTGGCGTGTGACGTCACTGATCATCGTTCCCTATGACAGGGAACAGACCATCACTGACATGCCACTAGGAAGAATGGGGAAAGGTTTGTTCACACTTACCTCTCCCTGTTCTTCAGCTCTGTGACCCGATCACGGGACACCGGCGGTGATCGGGTCCGCGGGTCCCACGGGCGTGGTCATGGAGCTTCGTAACGGTCGCGAGCGCACCGCCGGCGCCGTGTGCCTGACCCACGGACAGGTTCTTAAAGGGGACGTACCTGTACGCCCTTGTGCCTGTCCGTGACATTCTGTCGAAGTACATCGTCGTGTGGCGGTCCTCAAGTGGTTAAAATAACATGCTTGAAGGACGCCCTAATTCTGCCAGCACCAAAATATCATTTAAAGCGGTAGTAAACCGCGGCTGTTTAAAAAAAACAAACACCTGTAAGGCAATTGCATAATATGTTAGTATGCATCGCATACTAGCACGATATGAAATAATTACATTGGAATGAAGCCTTCCAGCGATGCGCTGTCACCGCTGAGAGGGCTGACATCTTCTCCTGGTCTTTCTTTTGGGTTCTATATGATTGGCCGAGAAGGAGCCACAATGACGTCACTCCCGCGTGTGCGCATGAGAGCCCTCGGTTCGGGCACGAAGCTCTGAAGCAAGGTATGCCGGACCTTCAGAGCGCATGCTTCGGTGATGTAACTAGCTGCATCCAGGGTGAATATCTCCTAAATGGTCCAAGTTAAGGAGATATTCATTTTACTTACAGGTAAGCCTTATTATAGGCTTACCTGTAGGTAAAAATCACCAAGTGGGCTTTACTACCACTTTAATGCAAATCGTATTTTTATTTCACAAAATATCAGCTTTGCTGCAGTACATTCTATACACCCTGCAGGTGCACTACTTGGGAGGGAGACCATAGGCAAAAAAAAACAACAACAAAGAAAGGGGGACCCACATCAAAAAGTATTCATAGCAGACCCAAATCCTTGATTATAGTCTGGTTTAGATATTAAAGGAGGACACCAAAAAACATTGTTTTTCCCCTAAATATGTCAGACCCTAATCTAGGCATGCATCCTGGCAGGCAAGAAAAAAGGGAAGAAGCAGAGAGTGCCCCCCCCCCAACCCTTTCTGAACCAATCCTGGGTTACGTGCCCTCATACCATGTACCCATGTTGATTCTGACAAGGGCCTCTTCCTTACATCCCTAGTCCAGTAGTTTTGGGGGTCTGTGGGGAGAACTCATAAGAATCTGGAAGCCCCCTTTAAGCTATGGGGACCCCTAGATATCTGCCACCTCCCCTATGTGAATGAAGGCCCCTTAATAGGCTCATTTTAATGTCAGCCCATAGGCATGCCTAATCATCCCTGTGCTCTGTCTGTGCTTTAACACCTTTTGCTAGTGCTGACTGCCTGCAACATGTATGTCCCTGTGTAGCTCACAGTCACCACCACTGGGGTCGGGTCCGAGCCGGCAAAAACAGCTGTGCTGCGAGTGGGAGGTGATTGAGCAGGGAACTAGGGGCCACAGCCGCGGAGTAATCCAGCCGCATTTTCCGATGCAGCTTCTATAGTTCCGAATGCAGGTTCCGCAGCTGCCGGCAGAGTGATCTACATCTGCACTCCGCCCCCCCCTCTGTCCTCTCTCTCCCCCTTTGAAGCAGCGGACTAGCAGAGCAGTGGCTGCTGCCTGCTAGATCGAGGTGTGCACTGCAGTGAGAGACGGTGCTCTGCCTCGCAGTAATAACCAAGGGCAGATAATGGGACTCTGCCTAACTTGGAGAGCCATCTTGCTCGGGAGTCGGATTGCAAGTGCTCAGTGTCCGATTGGTCCTGTCCGTTCTTCCAGCCCCTCCCTCACTTCACTAACTGTCCAATGTCACACTTCACCTCCCATTTGTGTCCGCCAACCCCGCCCACAATGCCTGCAATGAGCTGTGATCAGGGTTTTGTGAGAAGCTGGGCAGGAGATATGAAACAATGGCTGCTATAGCTGCATAAGCCACCTAAATAGGAAGCAGCCTGAGAGCAGGAAGGCATAATTGGTAAGTGAAACTTTTGCACACAGAATAAAACCCCTGTCTCCCCCCACCACCTTTTGCACTGCCCCCCCCCTCCTGCCTCCATCTCTCCATTCTCTCTCCCTTTCTCACTTCCTCCTCTACCCCCCACTCTCTCTCTCCTCTTTTGCTCCACCCTCTTCTCTCATCTCTTTATCTCCTCTCCCTCTCTCCCCCTCTTTCTTTCTCTCTCTCACTCCCTTTCTCCCCCTCTCTCCCCCTCTCTCTCTCCCTCTCTCTCCCCCTCCCCCCAGTGGCGGATCCAGGGGGGGGGGGCAACAGGGCAATTGCCCCCCCCGAGACCATCTGTCACACTCACTTGCTTGCTCTGTTTTTTTTTTTTGCGCCTGATCTCCCGGACTTTGGGGACCCGGTACCGGCCCGCCGTAAGTCCCCTGGACTCCAAACTTGGCACAAATGTAGCCCCATGTCTCCTCTACAAGTGTGCAAAGTTTGGTGTCTGGGGGACCTATGGCCGGGGAGCACTGATTTTTTAAAGCCGGGCACCCCTTCCATAGACTCCAATGTTAAACTGTAATTTCTCCGGTGACTTTGCGGACACGGTACCGGCCGGTCGTAGGTCTCCTGGACCCAAATCTTGGCACACATGTAGCCCCATGTCTCCTCTACAAGTGTGCAAAGCTTGGTGTCTGGGGGACCTACAGCCGGGGAGCACAGATTTTTTAAAGACGGGCACCCCTTCCATAGACTCCAATGTTAAACGGTAATTTCTCCGGTGAATTTGCGGACCGGGTACCGGATGGTTGTTGGTCCCCTGGACCCCAAACTTGGCACACATGTAGCCCCATGTCTTCTCTATAAGTGTGCAAAGTTTGGTTTCCGGGGGACCGACGGCCGGTAAGATCCGATTTTTCAAAGCCGGGCACTCCTTCCATAGACTCCTATGTTAAACATCAGTCTAGTCATGGGCACAGTGAAGCGTGGGCACAGTGAGGCATGGGCACAGTGAGGCAAAGTGAGGCACAGTGAGGCATGCAGATGGAAACCCTAAGCTTATACTCAAGTGTAACGGCACCCCCCAATATGAAAGGGGTATACGCCGTTTAGAATATTCCCTCTCTGAACACACAACCACTATCGACCCTCCACAGCCAGGCGACCACTTTCCATAGGATTAATCCTTCCAGAGATACGAGACAACGCTCTGTATTTCAAGTTCCAAAACAGGGAATAACTTTATTTTCAAAACACATGGTAACACATTTCTCTTCAAAACCCTTTCCCTCCCATCCTTGGGGGAACAGGGCGGGTTAAACTATCCAATGACAATGGTGATACAGGTCAGGTGTGTTCAAACTTCTCCTTTGATAACCAGTCTTAGCAGGAGGGGTGATTTCCCCCCCCCTCCTCACAGAAGACACTTAAACATCCCATAATAATAGGCAGCCAGACGGTCTACTAAGCTCCAATCCACATCATCACAATGAAAGGACCTGTAGCCTAGGTGAGGCTCATTAGCATTACACAAGCAGATAGGTGACACATCAGCATTTCTCAACTAACCTGTTGAGTTCAGAAACAGTAAATAGTCCTTCACAGATATCCTTGGGGATATGGTGGATAAATATTACAGACCCATTTTAGGTAGCCCAAGAGATATTTCTTAATGTCCATTATTTTCTGGCTCACCCTGTGTCCAAAGTGACCCTCCTGTCACACATCTCCCCTTTCGGCAGAAGACTAACAAAGGAGGTGACCCCAGACGGGTTGACTCCGAAGTTAGTCCATAGGTCCATTCTTCTAATGCCGGTAGCCACACAGTACCCCAAATAAATTGCTCCAAACAGAGCATTACTTACCCAGCCAACCTCTGCCTCTCTCAGAGAACATACCCGCCGCTTGGGAGAAGACAGGGTGACTGGGCTCAATCCGTCATGCTGTTGGGGATCTGGGCGGACTGCCCAGCATCCCTGGGGTATACAAGTGGAGACTGAAGTCCCATCCCCTTGTGGTAGGTGAAAATACCCCAGTGCTTGCAAAGCAAGGCTGACATCCTCCTGTCCCAGTGTCACACCATTTTCTGGGGTTGTGTCAGTGAGGACCGAAGTCCCATCCAGTACCACAGGAACTCCCTCTTCTGTTAGTTGAGAGCAGAGGCCCGCGGCACTCTGCTCTGTTGCCAGCTCTTGTGCTGGGTCGCTGTGAGTGGAGACCGCAGTCCCATCCACCGATATCCGCTCAAGTGGCAGTTGTGTGCAGCGGCCAGTAGCATTCTGCCCTGCTACCAGTGGTTCAGCTGGGGGTAAAAGCTTTACCACCTCAGCTTGTTGCTGGAGAGGGGGGCCAACTGCCCCGGCTCCCTGAAACTCCACAGTTGTTTCCGGTGCTGGGCAGAGGTTGCTATCACTCTGCCCTGTTGCCAGCACTTCTGCTGGGGACTCCACACCATCTGCTCTGGCTAACTGTTGGGGAGGGAAAAGGGCTGCTTCTCCCCCCTGCATCTCTGAAATCCCCTGGGAAAGAGGAACCATCACCTTCTCACCTCGGGCCTCCAAAACTGCCACGGGTGTAGAGCAGGGGTCTGCAGTACTCTGTCCTGCTGCCAGTACTTGGGCAGGCGATGCATAATCCCTAACATCCTCTGAATAGTCCCTTAAATCCATACCTTCTGTAATCTGTGGCTGGGGAGATGAGCCAACTGCCCTAGCTCCCTGGAACTCCATATCATCCATTTTGGCTTTAGGGAGGGCAATCTTCAGCTTTTCCACTGCCGATTCTTCAGCCAGGCTAGCTCCCTGGAACTCCATATCATCCACTTCGGCTTTAAGGGTGGTAATCTTCAGATTTTCCACTGCCGATTCTTCAGCCAGGCTAGCTCCCTGGAACTCCGTATCATTCACTTCGGCTTTAGGGATGGCAATCTTCAGATTTTCCACTGCTGATTCTTCAGCCAGGATTTCATAGTTGTCAACTGGTATTTCCTGATAGTCCCAGGCAAAGGGAGCCCCACCCTGCTGCTGAGCAGATTCTAGCAGCTGTCTGTAGGCGATCTCCGATTGTCGTATTTCCGCCATTCTCCACTCATGTTGCCGCTCTAGTTCTCTCTCTTGTCGCTCTAGTTCTCTCTTTTGTCGCTGTTGTTCTTTTTCTTGTCGCTGTCGTTCTTTTTCTCGTCGCGCATCCTGCAGCTGGATGCCTTTAATGGCTTCCTGTATGGCGGTCTCTGATGAGTTAGCACCATATAATGCCAACCGCTGTTGAACACGTTGCTGAAACAGGTCTTCAACTGACCGGGGTCCTGCATCACCAACCCTCTGATCCATCTCGGTTAGCTCCCTGATCAAGATGGCCTTGTTCTTTGTCCCACCGGACCCTCCACGGCTCTCAAGTAAGTCTTTCAGCGTGGCTTTCCTGCCGGCTGCATAGCTGGTCATTCACTGTGGTGGTTTGGAGTGTCCCAGGAACTGGAGGGAAAATCCCGCTGCTGCCAACCAATGTAACGGCACCCCCCAATATGAAAGGGGTATACGCCATTTAGAATATTCCCTCTCTGAACACACAACCACTATCGACCCTCCACAGCCAGGCGACCACTTCCCATAGGATTAATCCTTCCAGAGATACGAGATAACGCTCTGTATTTCAAGTTCCAAAACAGGGAATAACTTTATTTTCAAAACACATGGTAACACATTTCTCTTCAAAACCCTTCCCTCCCATCCTTGGGGGAACAGGGCGGGTTAAACTATCCAATGACAATGGTGATACAGGTCAGGTGTGTTCAAACTTCTCCTTTGATAACCAGTCTTAGCAGGAGGGGTGATTTCCCCCCCCCCCTCACAGAAGACACTTAAACATCCCATAATAATAGGCAGCCAGACGGTCTACTAAGCTCCAATCCACATCATCACAATGAAAGGACCTGTAGCCTAGGTGAGGCTCATTAGCATTACACAAGCAGATAGGTGACACATCAGCATCTCTCAATTAACCTGTTGAGTTCAGAAACAGTAAATAGTCCTTCACATATATACTTGGGGATATGGTGGATAAATATTACAGACCGATTTTAGGTAGCCCAAGAGATATTTCTTAATGTCCATTTTTTCCTGGCTCACCCTGTGTCCAAAGTGACCCTCCTGTCACATCAAGTCAATAAGTTTTCCCAGTTTTTTGGGGTAAAATTAGGTGCCTCGGCTTATACACGGGTCGGCTTATACTCGAGTATATACAGTACTTGTTCTGCAGCTGCTGCTGCCCCAATCTTGGCACACATGTAGCCCAATGTCTCTTCTACAAGTGTGCAAAGTTTGGTGTCTGGGGGACCTACGGCCGGGGAGCACTGATTTTTTAAAGCCGGGCACCCCTTCCATAGACTCCAATGTTAAACTGTAATTTCTCTGGTGAATTTGCGGACCCGGTACCGGCCAGTCGTAGGTCTTCTGGACCCCAATCTTGGCACACATGTAGCCCAATGTCTCTTCTACAAGTGTGCAAAGTTTGGTGTCTGGAAAACCTACGGCCGGGGAGCACTGATTTTTTAAAACCGGGCACCCCTTCCATAGACTCCAATGTTAAACTGTAATTTCTCTGGTGAATTTGCGGACCCGGTACCGGCCGGTCGTAGGTCTTCTGGACCCCAATCTTGGCACACATGTAGCCCAATGTCTCTTCTACAAGTGTGCAAAGTTTGGTGTCTGTAAAACCTACGGCCGGGGAGCACTGATTTTTTAAAGCCGGGCACCCCTTCCATAGACTCCAATGTTAAACTGTAATTTCTCTGGTGAATTTGCGGACCCGGTACCGGCCGGTCGTAGGTCTTCTGGACCCCAATCTTGGCACACATGTAGCCCAATGTCTCTTCTACAAGTGTGCAAAGTTTGGTGTCTGGAAAACCTACGGCCGGGGAGCACTGATTTTTTAAAGCCGGGCACCCCTTCCATAGACTCCAATGTTAAGCTGTAATTTCTCTGGTGAATTTGCGGACCCGGTACCGGCCGGTCGTAGGTCTTCTGAACCCCAATCTTGGCACACATGTAGCCCAATGTCTCTTCTACAAGTGTGCAAAGTTTGGTGTCCTGGAAAACCTACGGCCGGGGAGCACTGATTTTTTAAAGCCGGGCACCCCTTCCATAGACTCCAATGTTAAACTGTAATTTCTCTGGTGAATTTGCGGACCCGGTACCGGCCGGTTGTAGGTCTTCTGGACCCCAATCTTGGCACACATGTAGCCCAATGTCTCTTCTACAAGTGTGCAAAGTTTGGTGTCTGGAAAACCTACGGCCGGGGAGCACTGATTTTTTAAAGCCGGGCACCCCTTCCATAGACTCCAATGTTAAACGGTAATTTCTCTGGTGAATTTAAAACATGTTTTTTGGCAGTGCCCCCCCGAGAAAAGACTCTGGATCCGCCCCTGCCTCCCCCTCTATCTCCCCCTCTCTCCCCCTCTCTCCCCCTCTCTCCCCCTCTCTCTCTCTCCTCTCTCTCCCCCTCTCTCCCCCTCTCTCCCCTCTCTCTCATCTCTTCCTCTCTCTCTCTCACCCCTTTCTCTCTCCATCTCCCCCTCTCTCTCCCCTCCGCCCTCTTTCTCTCTCTCTCTCCCCCTCTTTCCCTCTCTCCCCCCCTCTTTCTCCCTCTCCTCCTCTCTCTCTCCCTCTCTCTCTTTTTATCCCCCCTCTCTCTCTTTATCCCCCCTCTCTCTCTTTCTCCCCCTCCCTCTCTCTCTCCCCTTCCCTCCCCCCTCTCCCTCCCCCTCTCTCTCTTCTCCCCCTCTCTCCCCTCTCCTTTTCTCCCTCTTTCTCCTCTCTCTCTCTTTCTCCTCTCTCTCTCGCTCTCTCTTTCACCCCTCTCTCTCTTTCACCCCCTCTCTCTCTTTCTCCCCCTCCCTCTCTCTCCCCCTCTCTCTCTTCTCCCCCTCTCTTTCTCATCCCTCCCTCTCTCTCTCCCCCTCTCTCTCTTCTCCCCCTCTCTTTCTCCCCATCTCTCTCTTTCTCCTCTCTCTCTTTATCCTCTCTTCTCTCTCTTTCTCCCCCTCTCTCTCTTTTTCACCCTCTCTCTCCTCTCTCTCCCTCTCTCTCTCTCTCTTGTTCTCCCCCCTCTCTCTCTCTCTCCCCCCTCTCTCTCACCCCTCTCTCTCCCCCCTCTCTCTCTTTCTCCTTCCCTCTCTCTCTTTCTCCCCCCTCTCTCCCCCTCCCTCTCTCTCCAAAAAAGTGTATGTGAATGTGTGTGTATATATATATATATATATATATATATATATATATATATATACACACTTTTTTGTTGACAAGCCAGGGTTCATATAGTTTTATATTTATGTTTACACAATATACATATGTATACACACACACACACACACACATACAATTCAAATCGATATGAACCCTGGCTTGTCAGCAAAAAAAGTGCATATTTATTTATATATATAATATACACACAGACGCATGTGTGTTTGAACTTTGGTTTGAGGTGCACACCCTAATGCAATAGGCTATGCACGCCTATGTGTCAGCCGCTTAGCATGGGACCCGGAAGCAGGTGGAGATTACTGGTGTAGCAGTGTCTACTTCAGCTATTTCCAGCCTTCAGGGGCCTCAGCCATGTATGGTATACATATAGTTACACTGATCCAAGCTTTACCATTGTAACCATGTAAAAAAAAAATCTATACCTGGAATTCCTCTTTAACAAATGTGATTTTTGTTTTCTTTTACAAATCAACCCCAGACAACAAGCAAAATCAACCAATCTTCCTTTTGTCATATGATTCTGTACTGTGCAGCTCCTCTCTCAGAACTACTGAAAGCTTTGATGGGAACCAAATAGACAGCAACCTCAGTTTGCTTAATGCAATATGGCTGTCTGGGTGAATGCTATGCTAAATGTTCATGACCTATATCATCATACTCTTCTATGCCAGCATTAAAGTGGTTGTAAACCCTGTGTTTCGAAATTATTATTTTTTACTAACCTGCAAGACAAAGCTATAATGAGCTATTATGACTAGCATACTAGCTCATTATGTACCACTTACCTTCGATCGGGGCCCCCAAAGTCGTCCGTGTCCCTCCTCTAGCCGCATCCATCGCTGTGGCAATAACCGGAATGTTACTTCCGGGTATCGCCGCTGCAGCCAATCACAGCGACCGCTCCGGCGCTGTGATTGGCCGGAGCGGCGAAGTCGTCACTCTGCGCATGCGCGCGTGAGCCGTCGAATTCGGCTACGTCGTCGAATGTTGCGACCTAGCTGAATTTGTGAATGGGGTTAACCCCATGCGCATGCGCGTGATGTCAGCGTCACCGCATTTAAATGCAAATATCTCCTTAACCGTGTAGGTTAAGGAGATATTTCATGCACCTACAGGTAAGCCTTAATCTAGGCTTACCTGTAGGTCTTTGTTTATAAAGTGGGTTTACAACCACTTTAAAGTGTTACTAAACCCAGGACCCTGCATTCACTATATCTGGTCTCCCACAGTACACAGAACATGGAAATGCAAGTATTTTAGTAAATATAAACTGCTAAATACCTTTTCTCATCAACAGTATATAGCAGTCTTATGACTTTTATCAGTGTCTGGTTAAAACTTGTAGGAGGAGTTTTCATTCTACTCTGACTGTCCTATAAGGGTGCAGGACCCCTGAGCCTCTGTCTGTACAGTGCTGATTGGCCCCGTGCTGATCACATGCACCCCCCCCCCCAAGAAAAAAACTCTCTTAGCAATACATACCAAAATGAGTATGTGCAGAGTGCCTCCAAAGACTCTGTACTATCAGCAGATGGATTGGGGACAGTGGAAGAAGGGAAGGATTGGAGAAGACAGGATCAAACAGCCTGAGCACACAATGCACAGGATTAACCCCTTAGGTTCCACAGTGCGTATAATAAGCATGCTTTACTGCAAATACAGACTGATTTTGCTGCTGTGGGTTTAGTAACACTTTAAATAAACATGGTTTTGGTTGTAGACCCAGTTGAAGGTACTGGGCCTACCTGGAACACTATAGCCTCGGGCCGAAGGTGCCCAAGACTTCTCGACCAATTCATACACCCCTGGCCAGCAGGGCCAAAGGGCGCGACTCTCACCACCAGGGGTTCCCCTTGGAATCCCCCGGCCAATCTCCTCGCCTAATGGCGTCTGCCCCTTATGTACCCTCTCCCGGCATGCACAGCAGGTAGACCACGCCCACTGTATGGCTGCCGAGAGAGGACACCCAATAACGCTACAATGCCACCTGTGGTTCGACCCAAGACCTGGGCAACAGTGCCACCTGCAGGTCAAGGGGAACTATACACCCAGGCAACACCACAGCAGAGCAGAGTCCAATCTAGAGAATCAGAAAACCTGAGCCAAACTATTGCCCAGGCTGCCATTAAATTTAAGGCACAGCGACCCCAATTTTGGGGGTCCGCTACATAAGTTACTTAAATCCCAACTCTAGGGAAACTAAAAATGCCCTTAGATGAGGTTTCAAACAAAAAGCAGCTCTGGCTGCAATGCTCAATTCTGCACAGTCAGTCCTTTCTGTCATTAGATGTGCTCAATATTTATTTAACCTTGAAGACTGAGGGCATCCTGTGAGTGCAGTGCATTATAGACCTGCCTCTCAAGGAGGCATTATCATGGCACTCACATACAATGATGCAGAGAACATTGCTTACATCATCATGTCAGTGCTGAACTTTGCATCTTTAGAACTGTCCACTAGCAGATCTGAATAGGAAGATAACCCTGAGCTTCGTGTGATTGGCCTGAAGATATCTGAAAGAGGGGGGACCTGAACTTTAATGGGAAGATTTACTAAAACTGGATCATACAAAATCTGGTGCAGCTCCTAATAGAAACCAATCAGCTTGCCATGTTTAAAGCTTAATTGAATAAGCTGAAATTAGATGCACAACTGCACCAGATTCTTAGTGCTCTAATTTTAGTAAACCTCCTCTAAATGTGCTTCTCACTGAGATATAACGGGGAAATAGGCTACTTTAAGGGTACTTTTACACGGAGGCGTCGCAGGCGTTAGCGGTAAAGTGAAGCTATTTTTAGCAGCGCGATTTTCGGCCGCTAGCGGTGCGCTTTTGAGCTAGCGGCCGAAAGAGGCATTGATTTCAATGGGCAGGGGCGCTTTAGGAGTGGTATATTCACCGCTCCTACAGCGCCTCAAAGATGCGGCTGGCAGGACTTTTTTTACCGTCCTGCCAGCGCATCGCTCCAGTGTGAAAGCCCTCAGGTTTTCACACTGGAGCTAAAGGAGCGGCTCTTTCAGGGCGCTTTGCAGGCGCTATTTTTAGCGCAAAAGCGTCTGCAAAGCGCCTCAGTGTGAAAGCACTACATTACATAGATAGTAAATATTGAACAAAAGAGACTACATTTCATCTTCATATGGATTCATGTTTACATTTGAAATTAGAGGATTGCAACTAATAGGAATATGATTTTTTTACACAGACTTTTAAAATGTATTCCATATCATTCACATTTGATAGACGTATATTACTGGTCACTTAAAGGTAAATAGTTTTATTTAAAAAAAACTGCAAAATATATAATGTAAAGATGTTGCAAAATGAATATAAATTTTGTGTAGTGTCAGTGGCAATAGTCCTGATAAGTCCATGGTGTAGTGGTGGACGGTATTCAGACTCTTAGTATGGCTTAAGTACCTCTCAACATGAGGACCTTGAGTATTCCTGTAGAATTTCTATCAGTAAAGAAAGAAGAGAGAGAGAGAGAGGGTGCCATCTTCAAAATGTAAAAAAATTATGTGAAACAATGCCACTTATGGTGGACTCCACTGGATCTGTTATTTGATATGCCAGCCATGTGATGCAGTGAGTGCATATGTAATAAACTACACTTAGAAGGTGGAGCCCTCTTTCTCTGTTATTTCTTTATTTGTAAAAATACATGTCTGTGCTTGGCTTTCATGAAAGGTAATACATTTGACAAAAGAAAATCAGTCCAGCCCAAGACACACAGACACAAAGCAGATCAGCTAGAAAGAAATTCAGCAACATTGTAAACCCTACCTAGCTAGGATCAGCTGTAGTAAATTGGTTGTCGTAAAACAGTCTGTTCAATGGTTCAACCAAATACAAATTCTGGCCTGGGTTTCTTTTTTAACTGCCAACGCTGAAACTCTATACGAAATCTATGAATCCAGCTGTGATGGAGTTATATTAATCAAATGTGGTTATAGTAATGTATAAAAAATAAAATAAAATTATGGCTGCATTTAGGGAATGCTAAGAGCCATTTATGAGAGTTGGCAACTCTGATATATCAGGTTGGATTTACTCAAAAAAATTGGACTATGCCTGGAAATGAAGATGAAGCAAATTTTGCTAAGTACCTTTTACTTTTAGAGTGCTTTCACACTCACAGCACTCGGGTGTCGGCGGTAAAACGCCCCTATTTTTAGCTGCGATTTACCATATTTTTTGCAGCAGTTTTAGACCGCTAGTGGGGTGCTTTTAACCCCCGCTAGCGGCTGAAAATGGTTAAAACCACCCGCAAAGCGCCGCTGCCCATTGAGCAGGGGCGCTTTAGGAGCGGTGTATTCACTGCTCCTATTGCGCTGCAAAGAAGCCACTGGCAGGACTTTTTCTGATGCCCTGCCAGTGCACCGCTCCAGTGTGAAAGCCCTCTGGCTTTCACACTCGAGTGAATGGAGCTGCTATTTCAGGGCGCTTTGCAGGCGCTTTTTTTAGCGCTATAGCGCCTGCAAAGCCCCTCAGTGTGAAAGGGGTCTTAATCCTGTTTATTTTACTTTTGCTTATTGTCTGATTTTGTTTAACATCTTTTCTGGAAATACTTTCTTGGACTGTTTTTCTTTTCTTTAATTAAAATAATATTAAAAATGTGTTAAGCTAAATCTCTGAATGCTCTAATCAGAAAGAATCTGCTCCTGTGATGGCCACCATATTTTTAAAAGTCATATCCATCTGGGTGTGATGTTTTGTTTTACATCTTCTGGATTTGGCCCAGTTACGTCTATACCTTAATAACACAAAACTTTGGAGTCATTGTTTTTCAAATTCTCTCAAAGTGTTTTTATAAAGCATAATAGATTAATCTATTCTCGACACACATCTCAAAACTGTGTTTCACCTCTTATATTTCTAGGCAAAGAAAGCAACCCCACCTACCAACCTTTTAATGGCTGTCGCATTGGTAAATAATACCCTGCCAAAGTAATAACTTTTCTATACTGAATGTGGTTAGATAAATAAAGTTAACAAAATCTGAAACATACCTATTGCTCAATAACCCTATGGCTAGCAATGTACCTTTGTAAACGTCCTGGTATTCAAGGGGTCAAAACATGTTTCTGCTGCTGTGAGCTTGATTATGATTTTTTTTTTCTTTTATGGTACCGGTACATTCCACCTGCCCTGATGGCATTCTATCAGGGAGAACTGAGGTAAAATGTCCTAACAATGACATCAGAAGAAACTTGAGGAACATCTGTTTTCTGATCTCCTCTGTGACTAATCAACGAGGAAGGGACATCACTTCCAGATTCAGAGCTGCCATTTCTCGGCTACTGGGTTAGCTGCAGTTTAGGCAGGGGAGATATTGGGAGTGAAATAAACTCTTGATGTCCCCATAAAGAGGACTTACCACATGTCCTTGCTATCAGTTCGATATAGATAGAAGATTTGACATGACGGTGATCTGTGTCTATCGAACTTGCGGTTGAATGTGCCTAACCTAACTCTATTAGTCCAAGATTATTCAACATAGAGAGAAAAGATTCAACATGAAGATTCAACGAAGCAGTCGCCGCGAGAGGACATTTATGGTCAAATGCTCCGCCCATAGGCTATAGAAGAATTATAATGTTGGTTGACTAGTAATAATAATTAATGAATATAATTATTACTAGTCATACAACATTAGAATTCTACTATAGCTTGTGGGCGGAGCATTCGACCGGAAATGTATGATTGCGGTGTCGTACAGTTTAGCTGCTTCGTCGAATCTTCTTAGAACATTCGACAGACACCATAGGCCTTCAATTGACAGATTCGACCCTAATTCATTCAGATTTTTGGACGAATGCATTTTTTAACGAAACAAAATAAATAAAAACAAATTGCGGGAGCAACTAAATCAATTTATTTTTCGGACGAAAAAGAAATTCCGAAACATTTTTTCATGTATACATGAGTTTCTATATATTTATTTACGTTCACATGCCTAAAGCAATGCACTGTAAAAATTGAAAAAATAATCAATTACATTTTTTTTTTTTAAAAGCTGCACCTGAAAAAAAAGAAATTAAATACTTACCTCTCCTGCTGCCTGTTTTGCGGATCACTTTTGTAGTGAAGAGAATTTGCCTGCTGAAGAGTCTACAGAAACCCACATTGATAGATTGTTGATTGACTACCTTGTCCTCTGTTATGCTCCGTGATTCCTTCAACTGATCCCTTCATTTCCACAAAACACAGTAGGAACCTGGGGGCTGTGGGAAGGACCACTGAGCAAAGTGTGGGGCCAGGAATCCAAAACTTCGAAAGTGTTAGTTCCTGAAGATTTTTTTATTGTGCTTCACTGCAGAGGTGAACGGTGGCATGGGTAGCAAAAAAAAGTTTTGGCTTTATATACACTTCAGCAATTAAAAGGTCTAAGATAGTTTATCAGAAATCTGTTTTATCTTAGAACTCTCAGATTTTACCTCCGTATTCTGATTTAGCATCTCAAAATTCTGTTTTAGTTAAAGCTGGGGTAGACTTTCTATAGCATACAGGAGATACTGAAGTCTTCATTTCAGTTGGATGCTGGTCTAGGTACTTTAATATACTTTATATGAGAAGGATTTTTTTTTTACATTATTCTATTGTATACCAATTTTCTAACTACAAAATATATAGAATAGGTTCCTCAACTTTTGGTGCAACTTTTTTTCCATAGCTTGCAAGTTCTTTATGCTGTTTGGCATTTACTATTTAAAAGTGTCACTGATCTAAATGTGAACGATGAAATATGTTCTTTATATTGATAGATAAGTGATTATGACATAATGTTTTCGGTTTGCCTTCACACTTCAACACAGTTTGTAATTCTAGAATAAACAAAGTCTTAGTATTTGACCTTCACTATGACAATATGTTACATATCATAAACGGATGAGTTGCACACTTGTGTTGTGGATCTTCATTATTAATCTGCTGTTGACAGGTTGTGGTGCAGTCATGCAGGACACGAGGTGCCCAAGAAGAAAGTAGAGCACAATATATCATAACTTTGACCAGCATGTGTTCCTGCAAACCAACAGGATTTGTAATTTGAGGCCAGAGAAAACAATGCCTTCTACATGAGGCATAATTGTTTATTGTCCTTGATTTCCAAGGACAGGCTATGTTTTGACTGTTTTGCCCTTGCAAAGTGTTGTTCATGTTCATGTATAGTTGTTCATGTACAGTATCTCCCAAAAGTGAGTACACCCCTCACATTTTTGTAAATATTTTACTATATCTTTTCATGTGACAACACTGTAGAAATGACACTTGCTACAGTGTAAAGTAGTGAGTGTACAGCTTGTATGATGGTGTAAATTTTCTGTCCCCTGAAAATAACTCAACACACAGCTATTAATGTCTAAACTGCTGGTAACAAAAGTGAGTACACCCCTAAGTGAAAATGTCCAAATTGGGTGCAATTAGCGATTTTCCCTCCCCGTTGCCATGTGACTCGTTAGTGTTACAAGGTCTCAGGTGTGAATGGGGAGCAGGTATAATAAATTTGGTGTTATCACTCTCACTCTCTCATACTGGTCACTGGAAGTTCAACATGGCACCTCATGGCAAAGAACTCTCTGAGGATCTGAAAAAAAGAATTGTTGCTCTACATAAAGATGGCCTAGGCTATAAGAAGATTGCCAAGACCCTGAAACTGAGCTGCAGCACGGTGGCCAAGACCATACATCGGTTTAACAGGACAGGTTCCACTCAGAACAGACCTCAGCATGGTTGACTAAAGAAGTTACGGGAAACGGGTTCAGCGTCATATCCAGAGGTTGTCTTTAGGAAATAGACGTATGAGTGCTGCCAGCATTGCTGCAGAGGTTGAAGGGGTAGGGGGTCAGCCTGTCAGTGCTCAGACAATACACCGCACACTGCATAAAATTTGTTTGCATGGCTGTCGTCCCAGAAGGAAGCCTCTTCTAAAGATGATGCACAAGAAAGCCTGCAAAAAGTTTGCTGAAGACAAGCAGACTAAGGAAATGGATTACTGGAACCATGTCCTGTGGTCTGATGAGACCAAGATAAACGTATTTGGTTGAGATGGTGTCAAGCGTGTGTGGCGGCAACCAGGCGTGGAGTACAGAGACAAGTGCGTCTTGCCTACAGTCAAGCATGGTGGTGGGAGTGTCATGGTCTGGGGCTGCGTGAGTGCTGCCGGCACTGGGGAGCTACAGTTCATTGAGGGAACCATGAATACAAACATGTACTGTGACACACTGTAGCAGAGCATGATCCCCTCCCTTCAGAGACTGGGCCGCAGGGCAGTATTCAAACATAACGACCCCAAACACACCTCCAACATGACCACTGCCTTGCTAGAGAAGCTTAGGATAAAGGTGATAGACTGGCTAAGCATGTCTCCAGACCTAAACCCTATTGAGCATCTGTGGGGCATCCTCAAGCAGAAGGTGGAGGAGCACAAGGTCTCTAACATCCACCAGCTCAGTGATGTCATCATGGAAGAGTGGAAGAGGACTCCAGTGACAACCTGTGAAGCTCTGGTGAACTCCATGCCCAAGAGGGTTAAGGCAATGCTGGAAAATAATAGTGGCCACACCAAATATTGACACTTTGGGCCAAATTTGGACATTTTCACTTAAGGGTATACTCACTTATGTTGCCAGCGGTTTAGACATTAATGGCTGTGTGTTGAGTTATTTTGAGGGGGACAGTAAATTTACACGGTTATACAAGCTGTACACTCACTACTTTACATTGTAGCAAAGTGTCATTTCTTCAGTGTTGTCAAATGAAAAGATTTAATAAAATATTTACAAAAATGTGAGGGGTGTATTCACTTTTGTGAGATACTGTAAATTTCCTGGGATTTCAATACCAACCAAATGTATATTACATTTTCATTTATAATTTAATTAGTTCTCACCATCTTTAAAGCGGAGTTCCACCCAAAAGTGGAACTTCCGCTTTAAGCACTCCTCGCCCCCTGACATGCCCAATGTAATTATTTTTTGAGGGGGGAGTGTGTGCCCTTTTTTTTCGTGGGACTTCCTGTCCCACTTCCTGCTTCCTATCTTTGGCCACCTAGGCGACTCTTCCTCTCGCCCTAGGCTGCCCCTCCCTGCCAGCAATCTTCTGGGACAAAACTCAGGTCCCAGAAGATCAGCTAGCCAATAGGAGAGCGCAGCGCAACTCGTGCATGCGCAGTGCGCGCCCGGCAGTGAAGCCGTAAGCTGCCACGACCGGATGCCTACATTTACCATGAAGGCGCCGAGGAGAGGAGGGGGAGAGGAGCGAGCCTCCGGGCAGCCGCATCGCTGGATCGTGGGGCAGCTAAGTGTCGGTTTATTAAAAGTCAGCAGCTATGCTTTTTGTAGCTGCTGACTTTTAATATACTAAAAAAAGGGTGGAAGCCTAACTCAATTTTATTTTATTTTTTTCAATTATGCATACAGAGTGCAAGTGTCAGATTTACTGTCTATATCGGTCTATAGTCCCACTTGGGGGATTTTTCCTTACTTCCTGTCCATCCAGGCGCGGGCTGGGCCGGGGGGACGGGTGGAGATTTCCCCCCAGGCCGGCGTCTACATTATCTTTAAACGGCCCCTGGGCTGGCTGTCTGTAAAAAAAATTCAGGTCACACTGCTAGAAGTCGGCCGCGGCGGCCGCCGATTGGTTAGCTCGTTGCTCCTGTGCAGGCTGCGCTGCATTGTGGGAGTTGCAGTCCGGCCGCACTAAAGATAAGGAACTTATCAGCGCAGCAAACTACAACTCTCACCTCCCAAGAGTCTCAGACTGAGGCAGGTCATGTGGCACGTCAGGGGAGGGGACGAGCGGCGTCACGAACATCACATGTGACTTGCTGAGTTAGTGAGTTGGGGCCGGGGCGGGCGCTGGCTTGAGGAGAAGAGAAGACAAGACGTGACAGAAAGAATCCCCCCGAAGAGGTGCAAGGACCTGGCTCTCGAATCATCACCCCCCTGAAGAGGTGCAAGGACCTGGCTCTCCACTGAGACACCCAGCCTGAAGTAAGGTGTGAGTGAAGTTACAATCCTTTATGCAAAACTCTCTGTCAGCCCACCCCTCTCCATCAACCCACCCCCCTCCGTCAGCCCACCCCTCTCCGCCAGCCCACCACCATCATCCCACCCCTCTCTGTCAGCCCACCCCTCTCCGTCAGCCCACCTCTCTCCATCAACCCACTCCCCTCTGTCAGCCCACCCCTCTCTGTCAACCCACCCCCCTCTGTCAGCCCACCCCTCTCCGTCAGCCCACCCCTCTCCGCCAGCCCACCCCTCTCCATCAGCCCACCCCTCTCCGTCAGCCCACCCCTCTCGGTCAACCCACCCCCCTCTTTCAGCCCACCTTCCTCTATCAGCCCACCCCTCTCCATCAACCCACCCCCCTCCGTCAGCCCACCCCTCTCCGCCAGCCCACCCCCGTCATCCCACCCCTCTCCGTCAGCCCACCCCTCTCTGTCAGCCCACCCCTCTCTGTCAACCCACCCCCCTCCGTCAGCCCACCCCCCTCCGTCAGCCCACCCCCCTCCGTCAACCCACCCCCCTCTTTCAGCCCACCTTCCTCCATCAGCCCACCCCCTCCGTCAACCCACCCCCCTCCGTCATCCCACCCCTCTCTGTCAGCCCGTCCCTCTGTCAGCCCGTCCCTCTGTCAGCCCCCCTCTGTCAATCCACCCCCTCTGTCAGCCCCCTCTCTTTCAGCCCACCCCTCTCTGTCAGCCCCCCTCTTTCAGCCCACCCCTCTCTGTCTGCCTACCCCTCTCTGTCAGCCCACCCCTCTGTCAGCCCCAGCAGGTTGCACCATGCCAGCTACCCACCCAACCACTGACCCACAGCAGGAAGCCATGCCAGCCACCTGCAGCAGAGTGCACCATGCCAGCCACCCACCCACTGACCTACAGCAGGGAGCTAGGCCATCCACCTGCAGCAGATAGCTAGGCCATCCACCAGCAGCAGGGAGCTAGGCCATCCACCAGCAGCAGGGAGCCAGGCCAGCCACCAGCAGCAGGGAGCCAGGCCAGCCACCTGCAGCAGGGTGCACTGTGCCAGCCACCCACCACCCTACAGCAGGGACCTAGGCCAGCCACCTGCAGCAGGGTGCACCAGGCCAGCCACCCACAGCAGGGTGTACCATGCCAGCCAGCCACCCACCCACTGACCCACAGCAGGGAGCCAGGCCAGCCACCCACAGCAGGAAGCCAGCCACCCACGGTGACCCACCCACAGCAGGGCCAGGATGCCAGCCACCCACGATGACCCACACCAGAAAACCAGCCAGCCACGGTGACCCACCCACAGCAGGGATTCAGCCAGCCAGTCACAGGAGCCAACCAGCCACGGTGACCATCCACAGCAGGATGCCAGCCAGCCACACACACCAGGGAGCCAGCCAGCCACAGCAGGGTGTCGGCCAGCCACCCACAGGAGCCTGCCACAGAGGACGCGGGAGCCAGGCAGCCAGCCACTCACAGGAGCCAACCAGCCACGGTGACCATCCACAGCAGGGTGTCAGCCAGCCACCCACGGTGACCACCCACACCAGGGAGCCAGCCAGCCACAGCACGGTGCCGGACAGCCACCCATAGGAACCAGCCACAGAGGATGTGGGAGTCAGCCAGCCACAGAGGATGCGGGAGCCAGCCACAGTACCCATAGTTAAGGTAAGAGGATCACTACACAGTACCAATTTTATTTCTACTTTGTGAGAGGTTGGGGCAGGGGTGAGAGTCATGGCACAAGGAGGGGGTCCCATTAGGACCAGAGTGTATGAAGGTGTTCACTGTACATTCTGTTAGAAAGAGGCCCCCTCCAGGTCCCATTATACTCCTTTTCAGTCTCTAATGGGACCCTGGGAGGAACTCTAACAGATTCTATAATGGACACTGAATGGGCCTCTGTTAGAGAGACCCCTTTCCAGGTCCCATTAGACTCCTTTAAAGTCTCTAATGGGTCCTGGAGGGGGGTCTCTCTCTAACAGAGGCTTTCTAATGGACACTGTTAGAGAGAGACCCCCCTCCAGGTCCAATTAGACTCTTTTGTAGTCTCTAATGGGGCCTGGAGGAGACACTATCTAACCGACTTTCCAATGGACACTGTTAGAGAAAGACCCTCATCCAGGTCCCATTAGACTCTGTTGTTAATCAGTGTTTTAAAAAAAAAGGCAGAAGTTGTACTTTGTGCAAAATAAAGGGGTGGGCCAGGGGTGGGTCATGTTTGGGCCAGGGGCAGGGCCTGACAGGGGGCCCTTGCTTTATTTGATCCGAGAGCCCTGGGTGTTGTCAGTCCACCCCAGGGCAGCAAGGCGTGCCAGGGATTCGGGACCCATGTGACTGGCTCGGGCTGCAAGTTTACTTGACCCCAGGACAGGAGCATCACTTCACACCCCCAGGATTGGAGGGAGCCATGAAAGGACCTGCTGAGCTGGCACTGGGACGGGAAGCTGAGGTGAGAGACCCTGACACCTGCAGCTGAACCCCACATCCCATCTAACCCCCCCATACACCCTATTTACCCTGCCCCAGGCCAGTGCCCACCCATTAACCTAAAAATGGGTCTCAACACTGTGGGTCCTGCTGGGAGATGGCCATGGCCTGTTAATCCTGCTGGGAGCTGGTCATGGCCAACAGGACCCACAGGTCCACGGCCAGCTCTCAGCAGGACCCACAGGTCCATGGCCAGCTCCCAGCAGGACCCACAGGACCCACAGGTCGCCCCCCTGCCCCAGAGCACCAAACCCCCCATGTTGAGGGAATGCGGCCTGGTATGGTTCAGGAGGGAGGGGGCCACTCTCTCGTCCCCCCCCCTCTTCCCCTGCGGCCTGCCAGGTTGCGTGCTCGGATAAGGGTCTGGTTTGGATTTTGGGGGGACCCCCACGCAGTTTTTTCGGTGTAGGGGTTCACCTTCAAATCCAGACCAGACCCAAGGGCCTGGTATGCTCCTGCAGGGGGAACCCATGCCGGTTATTTATTTAAAATTTGGCCTGGAGTTCCCCCTCAAGATTCATACCAAACACAGTGCCTGCTATTGGCGGGGATCCAAGTCTGATCCCCATTCATTGAAAGTCGGACATATGTCGGCTTCATGTCGCAGGGCAAAGTCAGATCCAAAGTAGGACGGCTGTCGTGTCGCACTAGTGTGAACCCAGCCTTAAATGCAAATAGAGAGCAGGTAATAATGAACTTGTGTACGTTTTAAAAGTTAATAAATATAGAAGAATGCACTTACATCTAGCATATGAAGATCAGCCTCTTATCTGTCACTATGACCATATATCATGCCAGCTGGTGTGATGATGTCACAGGCTCGAGGTGGAGTCATATCTAGGTGCGCCTCAGATGCACTCCATACAAATTACATGGGTATTACAACATTTACATTCAGACTGGATGTTTAATAAATAACATTATAACAAATCAATATTAAATAATTAATAAAATTGGAAAAGCTCTTTTTTCTTTAAGGCCCAGGTGGTGGTCGTGCCAGAAGATCAGTGGAGAGCACCTGCATACATGAGCTATGCCAGGAGATATGGTCCCCTTAAAGCGGAGCTCCGCCATAAAAAAAATATTGAAAGCCAGCAGCTACAAATACTGCAGCTGCTGACTTTTAATATTAGGACACTTACCTGTCCTGGAGTCCAGCGACGTCGGCAGCAGAAGACGAGCAATCGCTCGTCTATTGGCTGCCCCCACCGCCATCATGGGTGAGGGAATCAGGAAGTGAAGCGTTGCGGCTTCACTTCCCGGTTCCCTAATGCGCATGCGAGAGCAGCGATGCGCGTCTTTCAATGGTCCCCGCTGTGTTCTTGGATCCGTGTGTTTCCCAGAACACAACGGGGGGACCAGGAAGTGACGCACTACCCGCAGTCTACCTGCAGTGTGGATTCCTGGAAGTGGGTGCAAATACCTGTCTTAGACAGGTATCTGCACTCCCCTCCCCCCTGAAAGGTGCCAATTGTGGCACCGGACGGGGGGAGGAATCCGATGAGCGGAAGTTCCACTTTAGGGTGGAGCTCCGCTTTAAGGGACAGTTTCAGCCTGGTGGGCCCCTTTGATCTTCTTCATGCACCAGATGTAAGTGTACTTTTATTGCACATTGATTTTTTTTTTTTTTATATCCCAAGGGTTAATTAACCTTAGGCTTTAGGGATATTACCATTCTGAAGGAATTTCCTTCTTTTCATCACAATTGGGGGGGTACCGTATATACTGGAGTATAAGCCAAGTTTTTCAGCCATTTTTAGGGCTGAAAGTATACCCCTCGGCTTATACTCGAGTCAGTACCTGAAAATCTTGTTATTCCGCGGCCGGCGTCCATTATTTAAATCTTGCGGCTTTCTTCAGGTCCCTTCCGCGATAGGCGTTTCCAGCAAACATTGTGTTGAGTGTTGCGCCTATCATGGACATTCTCTTGTCCGACGTCCGTGATTGGCGGAACACTGAACACAGTGCCTGCTGGGAAACGGAGTCAGAGAATGAGAGGATCACCGTGATAGGCTCAACACTCAACACAGTGTTTGCTGGAAACGCCTATCACGGAAGGGACCAGAAGAAAGCCGCGAGATTTAAACAATGGACGCCGGCCGCGGAATAAAAAGATTTTCAGGTACACTGACTGACTCGGGCACAGGGAGGCTGCAATGGACATAGTAAGGGGGCACAGTGAGGTGGCAATGGGCACAGTGAGGTGGCACAGTGAGATGGCAATGGGCACAGTAAGGTTGGGCAATTGGCACAGTGAGGTGGCAATGGGCACATTCCCCCCCCCCTAGGCTTATACTCGAGTCAATAAGTTTTCCCAGTTTTTTGTGGTAAAAGTAGGTACCTCGGCTTATACTCGGGTCAGCTTATACTCGAGTATATACGGTACTTAAAACCTTACTCCAGGTTTCAATAGTTTGTCTATCAGGTTCAAATGAACTAATTCCTTCTCTAATTCATTCAGCCATTGTCAGCACTGTATGAACTCTATGCAACACCAGCTACATACTGTATACAACCTTGTATGCTGTATACTTTATTGCAATCTGGGAACTTTCTGTATTCGTTTTATGAATGAATACAAGGCTACCTCTGATTGGCAGAGGTGGACATTGCTGGCAATAGAAAAAAGTAAAAAAACAAACAAAAACGGCATGGGGGTTCCATCCCAATCCAAACCAGGCCCTTCGGGTCTAGTTTGGATTTTAAGGGAAACACCACACCAGTTTTTTTTTTTTTTAAAAGGCGTGGGGCCCCCCCTACAATCCATACCAGACCCTTATCTGAGAATGCAGCCCAGCAGGCCAGGAAATGGGGGGAGGCTGAGCGAGCACCCCTCCCCTCCTTAACCCTAACAGGCCACATGCCCTCAAAATAGGGGGGTGCTTTGGGGTGGGGGACTTTGCTCTTCTTGACAACCCTGGGCTGTTGTTGTGGGGGCCTGCGGACCAGGGGCTTATCAAAATCTGGAATCCCCCTTTAACGAGGGGGCCCCACATCCCACCCCCCATGTGAATGAGTATGGGGTACATAATACCCCTACCCATTCACCAAAAAAGTGTAAAAAATAAATAAATACACACACACACACACACAGTTTTTTACAATTCCTTTATTAAAAAAAAACCCTGCCCATAGACCCCCACAACCCATCAACAGGGGGACAATGTGCTCTGGGGCTGGGGGCAAAGCCCCCCCACCCTAAGACACCCCTTAATGTTGATGGCTTGTGGCCTGGTATGGTTCAGGAGGGGGGCTGCTCGGATAAGAGTCTGTTATGGATTTTTTTTTTTAAACCTGCCCATAGACCCCCACAACCCATCAACAGGGGGACAAGGTGCTTTGGGGCTGGGGGCAAGGCCCCCCCCACCCCAGGACACTCCTCAATGTTGATGGCTTGTGGCCTGGTATGGTTCAGGAGGGGGGCTGCTCGGATAAGAGTCTGTTATGGATTTTTTTTTTTTTACATTTTGGCGTAAAGACACTGTTTCCAGACCAGTCTTCGGGGAGAGCGAGTGCAGCACTATGTTCGGCTTCTTTGTTCCAATTTCATGCAAATGATGGGGGAGTTTGACAGTCTGGTCTTTAAACCGTGTCTATCTGGGTAGATAGAAACATTGAGAGGTTTTCTTTGTGAAATGAGTGACCAGGATTGGAGCTGATTAACCGATGATTGTACCCACTAAGGCGTATATTGACCATCTGACTGGGGTCAAAAGCTTCTGGTAAGCCTCCCCTTTGTTACACTAGGGTGTCGTAACCCATTTTCTCTCTGGGCGTCTGGACATCTTCTGCCTTTCCTTTCTTTGGCGACACACCTATTTTTTCACGTTCGGAGTCCATTTTACCTAAAATCACCCTTCATAGTTTGTGATAAGGACTTATTGTTATATGTATCATCCAGCTCACTTTTTATGCACTAGCACTTTAATGGATATTATTGCCATTTAATTATTTTGAGGAACTTTATTTATGCACATTTGTTGATTAATTTATTTTTTATGTCATGCATTTGGTTTATTTTTATGCACAAGAGTCATTTGTTTTTGAGTGAATGTTTTTAGTTTATTTACCTTGTTGTCACGCATGATGTCATAATGTATTGAGTTTTAGGTACATATCAGCACTGGTATACATATTGTTTGGCTTACCTCAAACTTTTATGGCTGCTACAATGATAATCAACTCCAAAATTAAAGTGTGAATGCAAGATCCAAATTTATATAAATATAAATATATCAGATTTTTGCAAACATAATGACAACCTGCAATTATGGCAAAAAGTGCAAATGAATATAACATTATTGAAAATCATGCATAATGTGCAGAACTTAAATATATGTAATGTGAGAGTCCAATGTAAGAATATGAATACCAAAGGGAATCACCTTAATCAGAATTTATATATCAAACAGTCCCAATGGAGATGGTGTGTAAAAGAGGATGATCTTCCAAAGGCAACAGAAAAAAATAGTAAGAGGGCCCTGTTCCCAAATTACATGCGTGGCACACCACCCATGTGAAGCAAGTGGAGACTTTCCAAAGCCAAATTACCCCAATACAGAGTGATCATATAGCGCTTATGATGTTTCAATTGCTTCTCCCATTCACATGGCACTTTTCCAGACTCATAGGTAAACATAGCACCTCAGAATGCTCTGCCTCTATGGACACACTCCCGCAATTCACAGCCCTCCAAAAAGTGTCAACAGGGTCCACAAATATAAACCACAGCAAGGGACAAAAATAAAATGCTTTCCATAGAAAAGATCAACAAAAAGTAAACATTTATTATGCCAATGCACTTACAGACTTACAGCACTTCTATTAAATATGAAACTATTAATGTGCCAGATTCCAAGATGGCTGCAGCTCGTTGAGCATGCTTGGTAGGTGGGTATTCCGGCTCCCCCCTACGCGTATCATCACATATAACATCATCAGGAATATGGGACACGTGCTTCCACCATGCATATAAATAGGAAGAGCACTCAAGGAGGATCGAGGCACAATTGTTTGGAGGAGGAGCCCCCATTAACTCAACAGTTGCATAGGTTGAATCAATACTCAAGCTAAAGTCAGTGATCTAACGGCATCTTACTGTGTGGCAATTTATTTTTTAATTTCAGTTGCTTAACGCAAAGAATGTAGAACTTCAAAAATGAAAGGTTTTTGTATGTTCACTTTAAATATAATCTTACTGATCAATAAAACACACTGTAATTTCCTTTTGTTGCCTAGAATGCTTATTTTTAACAGATATTTAATGATGTTCCGCCTTCTCTAACTTACTAGTATCCCATTTATTTTATATTGGTTTCTTCCACTTTCAAAAGTCTGTAGGTAAGTCACTTAAAGCGGAGTTCCACCCAAAAATTGAACTTTCGCTTTTCGAAACCCTCCCCCCCTCCAGAGTCACATTTGGCACCTTTCAGGGGGAGGGGGGTGCAGATACCTGTATAATACAAGTATTTGCACCCACTTCCAGGCAGTGACTCCCGTGGGAGTCACACCACTTCCCGCCCCCCCCCCAGCTGTGTTCTAGGTAACACACGGCTCCCAGAACACAGCGGGGACCAGTAGGATAGCGTAGCGCAGCTCGCGCATGCTCAGTAAGGAACCGGGTAGTGAAGCCGCAATGCTTTACTTTCCGATTCCCTCACTGAGGATGGCGGTGGGGGTAGCCGAGAGACGAGCTGCAGTATTTGTAGCTGCTGACTTTAAAAAAAAAAAAAATCCGTGGACCTCCTCTTTAAGCAGCCATGCACGTTTGGCTTGCCAATGCAATATCTGTCTTGTCTGACATTCCAGGCTTCCCAGGCACTTTTGATATAAATATTAGGAATGATAGACAAACAATTGAAGAGATACGTCCAGCTGTTAAATGTCCTATATGCACAGTCTGTAAATGAGTCAAAGTAAAAGTAAAAAAAAATAGTAGGCTATTGCCTGCAGCTTGTTTATTTAAGGCAAGTGTCAGAAGGTAGATAAGTGACCACCAATGAAATATTGTATTCTGTTAACTGCATGTGTGTAGCTGTGATGATCTTATTCAGTATAGTGTATATAGTGTACATTTTAAAAGGAAACTGTAAACTATGAAGAATGAAAAGTGACCATTGTAAGCACCCCTGGCAGTGATTTAGTTTGTCATGGCCTGTCACAGCCACTTTTAATAATTCGGTTAATCTGTATGTATATGTAAAGTAAAATATGAAAAAAAAGGTGGGCAATGAAAAAGGAATTTATATTACCATCATAGTTACATTGCATATAGTTACATAGTTGGTAAGGTTGAAAAAAGACACAAATCCATCAAGTTCAACGTGTGTGTGTGTGTCCTTTTATGTCAATATTACATTGTATATCCCTGTATGTTATGGTCGTTTAGGTGCCTATCTAATAGTTTTTTTTAAATGATCTATGCTCCCTACGGAAACCACTGCTTGTGGAAGAGAATTCCACATTCGTACAGCTCTTACCTTAAGGAACTCTCTACGCAGTTTCTGGTTAAATCGCTTTTCTTCTAATTTTAGTGAATGGCCGCGAGTCTTTTTAAATGCCCTTTCGTGGAAAAGTTTTATCCCTATTGTGGGGTCACCAGTACGGTATTTGTACAATGAAATCATATCCCCTCTCAAACTTATTTTCTTCAGAGAAAAAAAGTTCAGTGCTTGTAATCTTTCCTCATAACTAAGATCCTCCAGTCCATTTATTAGCTTTGTTGCCCTTCTCTGTACTCTCTCCTTTTCCAGCACATCTTTCCTGAGGACTGGAGCCCAGAACTGGACGGCATACTCCATGTGTGGCCAGACTGAGAATTATCGTTTTATCTCTGGAGTTAATTCCCTTTTTATTGCACTTAGCTTGCAGCAGCTTGGCATTGCATGCCATTGCTGAGCCTGTCATCTACTAGGACCCCAGGTACTTTTCCATCCTAGATTCCCCCAGAGGTTCTCCCCCTAGTGAGTAGATTGCATTCATGTTTTTGCCAATTAAATGCATTATTTTACATTATTCTACATTAAACCTCATATGTCATGTAGTTGCCCACCCCATTAATTTGTTCAGATCTTCTTGCAAGGTTTCCACATCCTGCCGAGAAGCTATTGCCCTGCTTAGCTTAGTATCGTTTGCAAATACTATGATTTAACTGTTTATCCCATCCTCCAGATCATTTATCAATAAATTAAATAGGATTGGTCCCAGGACAGAACCCTGAGGGACCCCACTTTCCATGCCGGACCATTCCGAGTACACCCCATTTATCACTTCCCTATGAACTCGCCCTTGTAGCCAGTTTTCAACCCATGTACTTACCCTTTGTTCCATGCCGACAGACCTTAGTTTGTACAGTAAACGTTTGTGGGGAACTGTATCAAATGCTTTTGCAAAATCCAGATACACTATGTCTATGGGCCTTCCTTCATCTAGATGGCAGCTTACCTCCTCATAGAAGGTTAATAGATTTGTTTGGCAAGAATGATTTTTCATGGATCCATGCTGATTACTAGACATGTGCATTCGTTTTCGTCCGAATGCATTTTCGTCCGAATTTCAGCTATTTTCGTTATCGTTTTAACAAACGAAAACGAAAGCACAGAATCCGAAAACCGAAAGATCCGACATAAACAAATGCTTTATTTTCGTTTTCGTTGCTACAACAGTTCGATATAGATAGGAGATTCGACGTGACGCTGACAATAACAATCTGTGTCTATCGAACCTGTGGTCGAATGTGCCTAACCTTAACTCTATTAGTCCAAGATTATTCTACATAGGAGAGAAAAGATTCGACATTATAGAGAGAAAAGATTCGACATAGGAGAGAAAGATTCGACATAGGAGAGAAAAGATTCGACATAGGAGAGAAAAGATTCGACATAGGAGAGAAAAGATTCGACATAGGAGAGAAAAGATTCGAAATTATAGAGAGAAAATATTCGACATAGGAGAGAAAAGATTCGACATAGGAGAGAAAAGATTCGACATAGGAGAGAAAAGATTCGACATAGGAGAGAAAAGATTCGACATAGGAGAGAAAAGATTTGTTATTATAGAGAGAAAAGATTCGACATAGAGAGAAAAGATCACTGCTGGAATTGGGTGGGGGAAGTAAAATAAAAATAAAGTTGATGATGAATGTTATTGGCTGATTGTAACCAAAGAGGAGGAGCAGTAAAATAGCTAGAATGACGAAGATTCGACAAAGCATCGAAAGTTAGAAGATTCGACGGTGCAGCAAAACTGTACGACGCTGCAATCGTACATTTCCGGTCAAATGCATCCGCCCATAGGCTATAGAAGAATTCTAATGTTGGTTGACTAGTAATAGTAATGAATAAATATAATTATTACTAGTCATACAACATTAGAATTCTTCTATAGCTTGTGGGCGGAACATTCGACCGGAAATGTACGATTGCAGCATCGTACAGTTTCACTGCTCCGTCGAATCTTCTTTGAACATTCGACAGACACCATAAGCCTTCAATGACAGATTCGACCTTAATTAATTCAGATTTTCGGACGAATGCAATTTCTAACGAAAAACTAAATAAATAAAAACGAATTTCGGGAGTAACTAAATACATTTATTTTTCGGACGAAAACGAAATTCCGAAACGAAATATTTCAGTGTGCACATGTCTACTGATTACTGCTAATGATACAGTTTTCATTACTAAAATGTTGTATATTTATAGTCCCTTATCATCCCTTTCAAGAGCTTGCATACTATTAATGTTAGGCTAACTGGTCTGTAGTTCCCAGGGATGTATATTGGTCCTTTTTTAAAGATTGGTGCTACATTGGCTTTTCTCCAATCAGCTGATACCATACCAGTCAGTAGACTGTTCGTAAAAATTAGGAGCAACGGTCTGGCAATTACTTGACTGAGTTCCTTAAGGACCCTCAGGTGCAAGCCACCTGGTCCCGGTGACCTTATTTATGTTACGTTTTTCAAGTCTGCTTCTAATTTTATTCTTTGTTAACCATGAGGGTGCTTCCTGTGTCGTGTCATGAGGATAAACCTTGCAGTTTTGGTTACTGAAGCCCCCCATATCCCTTGTGAAGACTGAGGAGAAGAATACATTCAAAATCTTTGCCATCTCGTCACCATCCTTTGTAACCAGATTCCCTTTATCATTCTTTATGTGGCCAATATGATCTGTCCTCCCTCTTTTACTATTTTTGTACTTAAAGAATTTCTTGGGATTTTTTTTACTTTCCTACGCTATGTGCCTTTCGTGTTCGATCTTAGCCGCCCTGATTACAACCTTACATTTTTATTGCATTCTTTGTACAGTTGATTTTTGATATACAGGCATACCTCTCTCCCTTTTTTACCCTCCCTGTCCCTGCGATATAGGGAATACCCTTTAATGGTTGCCAGCTAATCGTGAACCAGGTCTCTGAAATTCCAACAAAATCAAATTCCTCCTCATACAGTAGCAGCTCTAGTTCTCCCATCTTGTCCGCCAGACTCCTGGCTAGGGATGAGCCGAACACCCCCGGGTTCGGTTCGCACCAGAACCTTCGAACGGACCGAAAGTTCGCGCGAATTTTCGAACCCTATTCGTTATAATGGACGCGAACGTTCGAAATCAAAATTGCTAATTACAACGGCCAATATGCATGTTAATGTCATAAAACAGGTTTGGGGACCCGGGTCCTGCCCCAGGGGACATATATCAATGCAAAAAGAAATTTTAAAAACTAAAATTTTTTCGGGAGCAGTCATTTTAATGATGCATAAAGTGAAAAAAAAAAAGTGAAATTTTCCTTTAAATATGGTACCTGGGGGGTGTCTAAAGTATGCCTGTGAAGTGGCATGTGTTTCCCGTGTTTAGAACTGTCCTTGCACAAAATGACATTTGTAAAGGAAAAAAAGAAGCCATTTAAAACCACTTGCGGCTTTAATGTCATGTCTTGTCCTGGCCGCCATATGGCTGAAAATCCTTGAGAAAAATGGCATGGCTACCCCATCACCCCCCCCCCCACCCCAGCCCCTTTGGGTCTTGTATGGATACTAAGGGGGACCCCGCACCCAAAATAAAACCCTATACCTACAACCCTATATACTCTGAACAGCAGTATATAGGTGGTGCAAACAAGACATGGACTGTAGGTTTGTTCTTAAGTAGAATCTGAACAGGTACATTATGAAGTGTAGCTACATCCCAAAAAAATCAATTTTTAAGCTTTTTGGAGAACATAGGGAGGGGTTATCACCCCTGTAACATTTGCTGTCTTTGCACATCTGTTCAGAACATGTCACCTCACTTTCCGTCCCAATGACAAATGTTTTTGGAAAAGTGGGGTTTTAATTGAAACAAGGATTGGTGATAAAGCATCAGTAGAGAGGAGATACCTTTTTCCCAAATTAAATCTAACAGGATAGAATTTTCCTTCCTAGGGGTAGATTTCCTCTCACTTCCTGTTTTCTCTTGCCGTTTGCAAGTAGGAGTCGTTTGTAAGTTGGATGTTTGAAAGTAGGGGCCTGCCGTATATACTCTGCAGAAATTTGCCCTATTAGATGTTGGTGTAGCCACAAGACTGGTGGGCACAGGAATGGGCCCTGCTGTGAGTTAATAGATCAAGATTTGTACTTGCATGCACCTGTTGAACCGGGCAGAAAAATTGGGCCTTTGGTGGTGGTGGTGGTGGTGGTGGACGGTGTTGCCACAAGACTGTAAGCCCTCACAGTTACTCTTGGTGGGTGCAGGAATGGGCCCTGCTGTGAGTTATTAGATCAAGATTTGTAATTGCATGCACCTGTTGAACAGGGCAGAAAAATTGGGCCTTTGGTGGTGGTGGTGGTGGTGGACGGTGTTGCCACAAGACTGTAGGCCCTCATAGTTACTCTTGGTGGGCGCAGGAATGGGCCCTGCTGTGAACTATTAGATCAAGATTTGTAATTACACGCCCCTGTTAAACAGGGGCTGAAAAATTGTGCCTTAGGCATTGGTGCTGGTGCCACAACACTGCAACCCCTCACAGATACTGTACTTGGAGCACAGCAGTCACACCTGTTGCGAAGCATCTTTTTAAAAAATTGTAATTACACGCCCCTGTTATACAGGGGCTGAAAAATTGTGCCTTAGGCACTGGTGCTGGTGCCACAACACTGCAACCCCTCACAGATACTGTACTCTGAGCACAGCAATGAGACCTGTTGCAAAGCATTGCCTAAAAATTGTAATTACACGCCCCAACAGGGGCTGAAAAATTGTGCCTTAGGCACTGGTGCTGGTGCCACAACACTGCAACCCCTCACAGATACTGTACTCTGAGCACAGCAGTCACACCTGTTGCGAAGCATCTTTTTAAAAAATTGTAATTACACGCCCCTGTTATACAGGGGCTGAAAAATTGTGCCTTAGGCACTGGTGTGGTGGCATGGATCATTGAGGAGGAGGAAGAGGATAGTCAGTGAACATAACAGGACAGTCACTCAGCATCAGCATAGGCAGTCTTGAAGGGATGTGACATTATAAATTATTCCGTTATATCCGCTTCAGGTGTCTGGTAGCTGGTGGTGATCCAAGACTGATTCATTTTTATGAAGGTCAGTCGATCAACCGAGTCGGTGGACAGGCGCACCCTATGATCGGTGACAAATCCTCCAGCAGCACTGAATGTGCGTTCGGAAAGAACGCTGGATGCAGGACAGGCCAGTAGCTCAATTGCATACTGTGCAAGCTCTGGCCAGTGATCCATCCTCAGGACCCAGTAAGCCAGAGGATTTTCGGTGGGAAAGGTGTCCAAGTCTGACCTTGCCCCTAGGTATTCCTGCACCATGTATATCAGACGCTGGCGATGGTTGCTGGAACCGATCATACCTTGGGGCTGCGGACTAAAAAATTGTCTGAACGCATCGGTCAGACGTCCACCTTCCCCACCGCTCCTTCTGCTACTGACCAAAGCCTCAGCAACTCGTCGTCCAGGACCAGGAGTTTGTAACCTCCCAGTTTCTGGGAACGCGTTGCACAGACCTTTCTGCAAGGCCTCCCTGAGATGTCTCATCCTCTGCTCCCTCTGCGACGGCAAGATAAGGTCCGCAACCTTACCCTTGTACCGTGGATCAAGGAGAGTGGCCAGCCAGTAATGGTCACTCTCCTTGATCCGAAGAACACGAGGATCCTTCCGCAGGCTTTGCAGGATCAGGGAGGCCATGCAGCGTAGGTTAGCTGAGGCATTCGGTCCGGAGTCTTCTGGGTCACTGAGGATGACATGATCGCCAGCCACCTCCTCCCAGCCACGTACAAGTCCACTGGTTTGTTGGGACTGTACATCATCCCTAAAAGACTGCTGCTGCTGATGCTGAGTGCCAGGCTCCACCTCCATGCTCACACAATCCTCCTCCTCCTCCTCCTCCTCCTCCTCTTCCTGTGTGATGGGTGGGACAGAAGGAACATTGTCTGGATAAAGGGGGCCTTGAGAGACAAGGAAGTCCTCCTCTTCCTGCCTCTGTTCTGCCTCAAGTGCCCTGTCCATTATCCCACGCAGCGTATGCTCCAACAGGTGGACAAGAGGTACAGTGTCACTGATGCATGCACTGTCACTGCTCACCATCCTCGTGGCCTCCTCAAATGGTGAGAGGACAGTGCATGCATCCCTGATCATGCTCCACTGGCGTGGGGAAAAAAAGCCAAGCTCCCCTGACCCTGTCCTGGTGCCGTAGTCGCAAAGGTACTCATTGATGGCCCTCTGCTGCGTGTGCAGTCGCTGCAGCATGGCCAACGTTGAGTTCCACCTGGTGGGCATGTCACATATTAGGCGGTTCTTGGGCAGGTTCAGCTCCTTTTGCAGCTCAGTCAGCCGAGCACTGGCATTATAAGATCGGCGGAAATGCACACAGACTTTCCTGGCCTGCCTCAGGACATCCTGTAAGCCTGGGAACCTGCCCAAGAACCGCTGCACCACCAGGTTGAGGACGTGAGCCATACAGGGCACATGGGTGAGCTGCCCCTGTCGCAGGGCGGAGAGGAGGTTGGTGCCATTATCAGAAACGACCATTCCTGGCTTAAGCTGGCGTGGCGTCAACCACCTCTCGGCCTGCCCCTGCAGAGCTGCCAGAACCTCTGGCCCAGTGTGGCTCCTGTCCCCCAAACACACCAGCGCAAGCACGGCATGGCATCTTTTTGCCTGCGTACTCGCGTAGCCCCTTGTACGCCTACGGAGCACCGCTGGTTCCGAGGACAGAGCACTCGAAGAGGACATGGAGGAAGAAGAAGAGGAGGGGGTGGAGGAGAGAGGTGTGTCACAACCAGTAGTAGCATTTTGGAGGCGTGGTGGCGGAACAACCTCCAACACTACTGCACCTTGTCCTGCATCCCTCCCAGCTGCCAATAGAGTGACCCAATGGGCCGTGAAAGAAAGATAACGTCCCTGTCCATGCCTGCTGGACCATGAGTCAGCGGTAATATGCACCTTACCGCTGACCGCCCTGTCCAGCGAGGCATGGACATTGCCTTCCACATGCCAGTAGAGAGACGGAATCGCCTTCCGTGAGAAAAAGTGGCGTTTGGGAACCTGCCACTGAGGAACCGCACATTGAACAAACTCACGGAAGGGGGCCGAGTCTATCAACTGAAAAGGCAGCAGTTGAAGTGCTAGCAATTTAGCCAAGCTAGCATTCAACCGCTGGGCATGTGGATGGCTGGGAGTATACTTCTTTCGACGGTCCAGCAGCTGGGGCAGGGAAATTTGCCTGCTACAATCGGACGTCGGTGTACTGCAAGTACTTGGTTGTGACACACCTAATTCTACACCTTCAGTCCTCTCAGAGCAGCTTTCAGAGAGGACTGAAGATATAGTGGGGATGGAGATCCCAGCTGATGAGGAGCAAGGAGAGGTCCGCTTTGTTCTTTGGTGTGGGTCTTTTATGTGTGCTTGCCAACGAGCTGCATGGCAGGTCGACATATGTCTGCTCATGCTTGTGGTGCCCAAGCGGCTGATGTTTTGGCCACGCGAGATACGCTTGAGACAAATATTGCAAATAGCAGTGGTGCGATCTGATGCACTCGTCTCAAAAAAGGCCCACACCAAAGAACTTTTGTGATAATGTGCAGAGGCAGCGCCCTGCACAGGCGGAGCTCTGCGGTGTGGTACAGTTGCTGTGCTGGCCTCTAGCTGGCCTCCAGGGGGCATCCTGCCTCGTTGGACATGTGACGCTGCATCCTCCTCCTCCTCCTCCTCTCTCCCTTCAGGCACCCACGTGGAGTCAGTGACCTCATCATCCCCTCCCTCTTCACCACTAGAGCAAATCTGGCAGTAAGCTGCAGCTGGTGGAACACTACTGCCAGATTGCTGTCCTTCAGCATCCCCTCTCTCTGCGCGCACACTACTGACTTCCTCAAGCTGGGTATCATCATCCGAGCCTTCGAATCGTTGGGCATCCTCCTGGAGCATGTACCCAACACTGTGCTCAAACAGTTCGGGGGACTCCTCAGGAGGACATGGTGGGTCTAGGGAAGGGGTGGCTGATGATGCCATTGAGTACGCGTTGGCAGCTGCTCTGCCAGTACCCTGAGCCTGGGTGAGAGAGGATGAGGAGGATGAGGAGGGCTTGGTCATCCATTCTACCAAGCCTTCGGCATGATGCGGCTCCACATGTCCAGCTGCCGAAAACAAAGACAAGCGTGTCCCATGGCCACGTGCTGATGACGATGCACGACCACGTCCACGGCCAGCACTGTTGTCTCTAGAAACAGAGCCTGCCTGCCCTGTGTTCTTGCCTCGGCACGCTCTGCCTCTCCTTGGCGGTCTTCCAGCCATTGTAGTCGGTAGTGTATATAGTATAAAAAATAGAACTCCTATGTGTGCTCACAACACACTGTAGGTCCTATGGGTGCTGACACTAACACACTATAGGTACTATGTGTGCTGCTGACAAGAAAATATAGGAGCTCTGTTTGCTGCCACTAACACACTAGAAGTCCTATGGGTGCTGCTGAGAAGAAAATATAGGAGCTCTGTTTGCTGCCACTAACACACTAGAAGTCCTATGGGTGCTGCTGAGAAGAAAATATAGGAGCTCTGTGTGATGCCACTAACACACTAGAAGTCCTATGGGTGCTGCTGAGAAGAAAATATAGGAGCTCTGTGTGATGCCACTAACACACTAGAAGTCCTATGGGTGCTGCTGAGAAGAAAATATAGGAGCTCTGTTTGCTGCCACTAACACACTAGAAGTCCTATGGGTGCTGCTGAGAAGAAAATATAGGAGCTCTGTTTGCTGCCACTAACACACTAGAAGTCCTATGGGTGCTGCTGAGAAGAAAATATAGGAGCTCTGTTTGCTGCCACTAACACACTAGAAGTCCTATGGGTGCTGCTGAGAAGAAAATATAGGAGCTCTGTGTGATGCCACTAACACACTAGAAGTCCTATGGGTGCTGCTGAGAAGAAAATATAGGAGCTCTGTGTGATGCCACTAACACACTAGAAGTCCTATGGGTGCTGCTGAGAAGAAAATATAGGAGCTCTGTTTGCTGCCACTAACACACTAGAAGTCCTATGGGTGCTGCTGAGAAGAAAATATAGGAGCTCTGTTTGCTGCCACTAACACACTAGAAGTCCTATGGGTGCTGCTGAGAAGAAAATATAGGAGCTCTGTTTGCTGCCACTAACACACTAGAAGTCCTATGGGTGCTGCTGAGAAGAAAATATAGGAGCTCTGTGTGATGCCACTAACACACTAGAAGTCCTATGGGTGCTGCTGAGAAGAAAATATAGGAGCTCTGTTTGCTGCCACTAACACACTAGAAGTCCTATGGGTGCTGCTGAGAAGAAAATATAGGAGCTCTGTTTGCTGCCACCAACACACTAGAAGTCCTATGGGTGCTGCTGAGAAGAAAATATAGGAGCTCTGTGTGATGCCACTAACACACTAGAAGTCCTATGGGTGCTGCTGAGAAGAAAATATAGGAGCTCTGTTTGCTGCCACTAACACACTAGAAGTCCTATGGGTGCTGCTGAGAAGAAAATATAGGAGCTCTGTTTGCTGCCACTAACACACTAGAAGTCCTATGGGTGCTGCTGAGAAGAAAATATAGGAGCTCTGTGTGATGCCACTAACACACTAGAAGTCCTATGGGTGCTGCTGAGAAGAAAATATAGGAGCTCTGTGTGATGCCACTAACACACTAGAAGTCCTATGGGTGCTGCTGAGAAGAAAATATAGGAGCTCTGTTTGCTGCCACTAACACACTAGAAGTCCTATGGGTGCTGCTGAGAAGAAAATATAGGAGCTCTGTTTGCTGCCACTAACACACTAGAAGTCCTATGGGTGCTGCTGAGAAGAAAATATAGGAGCTCTGTGTGATGCCACTAACACACTAGAAGTCCTATGGGTGCTGCTGAGAAGAAAATATAGGAGCTCTGTTTGCTGCCACTAACACACTAGAAGTCCTATGGGTGCTGCTGAGAAGAAAATATAGGAGCTCTGTTTGCTGCCACTAACACACTAGAAGTCCTATGGGTGCTGCTGAGAAGAAAATATAGGAGCTCTGTTTGCTGCCACTAACACACTAGAAGTCCTATGGGTGCTGCTGAGAAGAAAATATAGGAGCTCTGTGTGATGCCACTAACACACTAGAAGTCCTATGGGTGCTGCTGAGAAGAAAATATAGGAGCTCTGTTTGCTGCCACTAACACACTAGAAGTCCTATGGGTGCTGCTGAGAAGAAAATATAGGAGCTCTGTTTGCTGCCACTAACACACTAGAAGTCCTATGGGTGCTGCTGAGAAGAAAATATAGGAGCTCTGTGTGATGCCACTAACACACTAGAAGTCCTATGGGTGCTGCTGAGAAGAAAATATAGGAGCTCTGTTTGCTGCCACTAACACACTAGAAGTCCTATGGGTGCTGCTGAGAAGAAAATATAGGAGCTCTGTTTGCTGCCACTAACACACTAGAAGTCCTATGGGTGCTGCTGAGAAGAAAATATAGGAGCTCTGTTTGCTGCCACTAACACACTAGAAGTCCTATGGGTGCTGCTGAGAAGAAAATATAGGAGCTCTGTGTGATGCCACTAACACACTAGAAGTCCTATGGGTGCTGCTGAGAAGAAAATATAGGAGCTCTGTTTGCTGCCACTAACACACTAGAAGTCCTATGGGTGCTGCTGAGAAGAAAATATAGGAGCTCTGTGTGATGCCACTAACACACTAGAAGTCCTATGGGTGCTGCTGAGAAGAAAATATAGGAGCTCTGTTTGCTGCCACTAACACACTAGAAGTCCTATGGGTGCTGCTGAGAAGAAAATATAGGAGCTCTGTTTGCTGCCACTAACACACTAGAAGTCCTATGGGTGCTGCTGAGAAGAAAATATAGGAGCTCTGTGTGATGCCACTAACACACTAGAAGTCCTATGGGTGCTGCTGAGAAGAAAATATAGGAGCTCTGTTTGCTGCCACTAACACACTAGAAGTCCTATGGGTGCTGCTGAGAAGAAAATATAGGAGCTCTGTTTGCTGCCACTAACACACTAGAAGTCCTATGGGTGCTGCTGAGAAGAAAATATAGGAGCTCTGTTTGCTGCCACTAACACACTAGAAGTCCTATGGGTGCTGCTGAGAAGAAAATATAGGAGCTCTGTTTGCTGCCACTAACACACTAGAAGTCCTATGGGTGCTGTTGGGGTGCAATGCTGTGCTAACAGCACTGCGGTTGGTACTACTGCAATACTGTACTAACAGTAAGCACGCACCAGACTAATCCCCAGCAGCAGCTAATAACACACTAACTGTGCAATCAGCAGCAATGAACGATCAATGACTTAGGTAGCAATGGTTTAGCAAAGAAATAGCCAATGGTTTAGCAAAGAAGAGCAAATCTTTCAGTATCAAGCAAAGACAGAATCAGCAGACTAATCTCTCCTAAAGCCGGAACTCATGTGACCGGGGCCGATGGCGTGGCGGCCTTTTAAATGGTGGGGCGTGTACTAAAGCCCCTGAGCTGTAATTGGCTACAGGCGTCCTGCCTGTAGCCAATTATTGCTCTCCGAGTTTCGGGCGCTGTGATTGGCCAAGCATGCGGGGTCACAGTGCATGCTTGGCCAATCATCAGCCAGCAATGCACTGCGCCGGCCGCGCCGGCCGCAATGCATTGCGGGGCCGCTCGCATCACACGAATGTGATGCGAACGGCCCAAATAGTTCTGGGCTCGACGAGCGAGCGAACGCCCGATGCTCGATTCGAACATGGGTTCGAATCGAGCACCGGGCCCATCCCTACTCCTGGCATTAGTGAAAATGCCTTGTAGTTTTGTCCGGATGCATACTATATCCTTATTGGGTGTTCTGAAGTTGCAAATAAGACTTGTTACGATACTTACCACGGGTTTAGGTGCTTTAGTCAACCTACCATTAATGCCCCCAATACTACCCACTAAAATACGTTTCACACTCTATTTCTGGACTCTCCCCCCACTAGTTTAAAAGCTCTTCTAACCTTTCGGCCATCTTCACTCCTAGCAGATCTGCACCCTCCTCATTGAGGTGCAGTCCGTCCCTTGTATAGAGCTGGCAACCGACTGAAAAGTCGGCCCAGTTCTCCAGGAACCCAAACCTCTCCTTTCTACACCAGCTCCTCAGCCACTTGTTTACTTCCCTAATCTCCCGCTGCCTTTCTGGTGTGGCTCGAGGTACCCGTAGTATTTCTGAAAATACTACCTTGGAGGTCCTATTCTTCAATTTAGCTACTAAATCTGTAAATAATGATATTATTGCATGCATTACAGCTATCAAAACATCTTATTTTTCCTGATATTGGCACTATAATGCATGTATACTTATATACATGTACAGTATATTTGTGTATATGAATACCAAGTGCATATTGGCCTGGGATTTCAAATCAAGATCAAATAAGTAAAGAAATTTGATCATTGAACTTTACTAATACATACACCAGTTTAGAGCTTTAAAAAGGGGGCCAAACCTGCGTTCTTTGTCTGTAAAGTACCTAGACTCTTATAGATGTTACTTTGACCGAGTTTAGACACTGTTTGCAAATGCAGTTCCATCTCCAGTTTGGCTTCATACACAGTTCTGTGTCTTACAGTGACACAGTCTAGTAATCCTAGCTTAGAAAAGATGCACAAGGGGAATTTGGGATAGTTACTAAAGTTTAAAAATAGTCCATAGTGCCCAAATGTTTAAAGTTCCTAGAAGTGATTATAGATTCTAAAAGTGACAAAACAGAGTTGTAAACTTGATTATTGTTGAATCATAAGAAAGGAAATATTTCATAGGAAAACCATGGACATTACATATTTGACCTCTGCTTCTGCACATGCCAGTTGCCTGGCTGTCTCTGGCTTCGATACCTTGAATGTCTTTATCATGCTAGTTGCTTTAACAGATTGGTGAATTATAACTAAGCAGGAATTTTATAGCTGAACTCCAGGCACACAGCAAAATATATTAAAATACATATATGGACACTGTTTACCTACTAAAGGATTTGTAATTCTGTTTATCCAGGCACTCCTGATAAACAGCACTGCCAGTTCCTTGACATTCCTGCAGACTATGCAGTGGTACAAAATGCAGCCTTGTAGCCGAGTGTTAGGGCCCTTTCTGGTAGGATGTCTATTTTAATTTTTTTTTGCAAGGTGCCACTATGTAACTACATGCCCTGCTTTTGTCTGATGTTTCACTTACGTTGGCCCTTATCTAATTTCATGGTGTAGCTTAGAAGGAAAGCAAGGGAGTGGGACTTTGAGTGAAACACATGGATGTGAAGGGTAAAAGGTGAACAATAGGAATTTCATTGTAATTGGTACAGTTTGGGCATATGGACAATGCTGATAAAAGGTAAATAGTAAGCATAACATTAACAATGGACATGATGATACAATAAAGCCTCAAGATGTAGCCACTGCTAAATGATAGAAAATGTACATAGTAACAACCAATAGACATAGTAAATTGATGGTAGTGTCTTATGTGAGGCAATAACAAAATTCCCGAGGTCACCAGTATCAAGGTTAGGTAAAAACATAATTAGAGAGTAGAACCTGCAGGACCTATGGCCTCACTAGACCTGGGGGGGATAGAATAAATGAGAAGATTGGAAGTTTTGGGGCATGTATGGATAAAACCACGGCACTAGTTGACTTGACGCGTTTTGTGGCCTCTACGCCACTCATCAGGAGCGTACACGTGATATATCTAGAATAAAGGAGGTATATAAATTAGGGCTGTGGAAATTAACTATTAATTCCTCGATTAATCGATTAATTGCTTTGATCGATCAAAATTCTTTTGATCGATCAAAATTCGATCAAAATTCTTTGGGCTTGCCGTGTCCATCTGAAGGGCTCCTTTGCTGTGCCTTCATATCTGCATGCTGGCAGGACCTTACTATCTGCCACACGCAAGGGCTGTTATACTTCCCTCTATCACTTCCCTCTATCTACCTGGGATTCTACAGCCATCCACTGGGAGTTGTGATAGTTCCCTTCAAGGGACATCTACATGCCGACGGACTGATGTTAGCCCCTCCTCATCTGGATTCAGCAGTGGTATCGGTGTACACATTTTTATACCAGTATCATACTTAGCTACATGTTTTTATGACTGCTTTTGCTACCGTTAGGTATTCCTTGCACCATTTTTACAGTTTATGTAGCTACATCGATTTTATCTCCAGTGCAATATTTATTTTGTTACCTACTTGAAGACTATAAAAGTTTTAATGCTATTCCCATTGAGCGCTGCCTTTGTGTTTTTTGTATCCTGCTATAAATTTTTCCAGTGGTTGGTAGCTGCACTGGGAATCGGCCTGCAAGGAGATCAGCTAAAAGTAGTTGGATATCTATGTGCGTTATAATTAATCGAAATTAGTCGATTAATCAATTTAAAAAAAATCGATTAATCGAACACGAAAATTTTAATCAGTAACAGCCCTAATATAAATATATAGATAGTTGATGAAAGCATATAAGGGGGTAGATGTAAACCCCTAGCACCTAAGTGCATACTTACTTATTGTGGTTCATATGTTGGTAATGTGGTGGTGAGGCATGACTGGCATCCGAGAACACCTCCAATCGGGAGCCGTGGCGGACGGCTCATCAGGGGAAACACACACGGGCAGCCACCAGACAGGTGTGGGAACTGGGGTAACCCTGTAGGAAGTGAGACCATTGAGAGTGGAGAGGGATATCAAGGGGTGACCAAAGATAGGGTGATGGGACCCGTGCAGGTGGAAAGGTATGCTAAGGTGGAAGCTGAGTGCAGGTGATGATCCCAAGCTGATGCCTGGGAGGTGAAAGTGAAAAGTAAAGCGTGACAAGGTAAACGAGGAAGTAGTGCAGGTGATAATCTCAAGCTGATGCCTGGGAGGTGAAGGTGAAAATAAAGTGAGCAGTGAATTGAAAAGAAACAAAATTCCTGGATTCAGCAGGATAACCGAACAGGGGGAAAAAATCCTGTGCTGTGGTTAGCGTGGACAGAGAGCCCCGAGTGCCGAGACTGTCTGGAGGCGCCGTGATATGCGACACCGCGCCGCCGCCCACCATACTCACGCAAGGTAGCAGAGAATAGGGGGGAAGGGAGGAGCGCCGTCAGTCGAAAGACGTGTTCGGCCAATGGCACTTGGGCTCACCCCCACTGCTACTTGGAAAATTAGGGATGGAAGCACTTGGATTTGCTTTATTGGTTACCCTCTATTACATTCTTTGCCTTTGAAAACCTTATGTCCTGCCTCCCCTGTGCCAATAGTTATATCCGTTTATCAACAATACCCTCTTACCATATTAACCAAGTATCCCTTACATGCTTTATTGACTTATAAGACTGTGGATCACGCCTGGTGGTGGATATGTGGATTAGTTTGGCTGACTCTGCGTCTGTTTGTTTCCTCCATCGGGGGCTGTGACGTGCCTTGCGGGCCTCCGCCCCTCCTCTGCCTCTCATGACACCAGGGGGGCGGATGCTTTGCCAATGTGTGTCACCGTTACGCCTCCAACCTAGATGTGCGGCGTCTCGATTGACGCCTCGCCGTCCATGCTGCTGGTATCACATCCAGGTAGCAGTGGGGGTGAGCCCAAGCGCCGTTGGCCGAAAACGTCTTTCGACTGATAGCGCTCCTCCCACCCCCTATTCTCTGCTACCTTGTGTGATGCTGGTGGGTGGCGCCACAGTGGCGCATATCACGGCGCCTCCGGGCAGTCTCGGCACTCAGGGCTTTCTGTCCACACTAACCACAGCACAGGATTTTCTCCCCCTGTTCGGTTATCCTGCCGAATACAGGTATTTTATTTCTTTTCAATTCACTGCTCACTTTATTTTCACCTTCACCTCCCAGGCATCAGCTTAGGATTATCACCTGCACTACTTCCTCGTTTACCTTGTCACGCTTTACTTTTCACTTTCACCTCCCAGGCATCAGCTTGGGATCATCACCTGCACTCAGCTTCCACCTTAGCATACCTTTCCACCTGCATGGGTCCCTTCCCATCACCCTACCTTTGGTCACCCCTTGATATCCCTTTCCACTCTCAACGGTCTCACTCCCCACAGGGTTACCCTGGTTCCCACACCTGTCTATCGGCTGCCCGTGTGTGTTGCCCCTGATGAGCCGTCCGCCACGGCTCACGATTGGAGGTGTTCTCGGATGCCTGTCATGCCTCACCACCACACTACCAACATATGAACCACAATCAGTAAGTATGCACTTAGGTGCTGGGGGTTTACATCTACCCCCTTATATGCTTTCATCAACTATCTATATAATTATATACCAAATTTTTTCTAGATATATCACGTGTACGCTCCTGATGAGTGGTGTAGAGGCCACGAAACGCGTCAAGCCAATTGGTGCCATGGATTCATCCATACATGCCCCAAACCTTCCAATCATCTCATTTATTCTATCCCCGCAGGTCTAGTGAGGCCATAGGTCCTGCAGGTTCTACTATCTAATTATTTTTTTACCTAACCTTGATACTGGTGACCTTGGGAATTTTGTTATTGCCTCACATGAGACACTACCATCAATTTACTATGTCTATTGGTTATTACTATGTACATTTTCTATCATTTAGCAGTGGCTACATCTTGAGGCTTTATTGTATAATCATGTCCATTGTTAATGTTATGCTTACTATTTACCTTTTTATCAGCATTGTCCATATGCCCAAACTATACCAATTACAATAAAATTCCTATTGTTCACCTTTTACCCTTCACATCCATGTGCTTCACTCAAAGTCTCACTCCCTTGCTGTCCTCCTCATTAAATAGGGAGGGAAATGTTTGGCCCTACCGGGTCTTACCAGGTCATGGTCTCCATAAAGTCCCTTACATTTGTCCTCTTTTCTTAAAAAATTATGGATGGAAGCACTTGGATTTGCTTTATTGGTTACCCTCTATTACATTCTTTGCCTTTGAAGACCTTATGTTCTGCCTCCCCTGTGCCAATAGTTATATCTGTTTATCAACAATACCCTCCTACCATATTAACCAAGTATCCCTTACATGCTTTATTGACTTATAAGACTGTGGATCACCCATGGTGGTGGATATGTGAATTGGTTCGGCTTGCTCGGCGTCTGTTTGTTTCCTCCATCGGGGGCCGTGACGCGCCTTGCGGGCCTCCGCCCCTCCTCTGCCTCTCATGACACCAGGGGGGGCGGATGCTTTGCCAATGCGCGTCACCATTACGCCTCAACACTGGACATGCGGCGTCTCGGTTGATGCCTCACCGTCCATGCTGCTGGTATCACATCCAGGTAGCAGTGGGGGTGAGCCCAAGCGCCGTTGTCCGAACATGTCTTTCGACTGACGGCGCTCCTCCCTCCCCCCTATTCTCTGCTACCCTCAGGGTTACCCCGGTTCCCACACCTGTCTGGCGGCTGCCCGTGTGTGTTGCCCCTGATGAGCCGTCCACCACGGCTCCCGATTGGAGGTGTTCTCGGATGCCTGTCATGCCTCACCACCACACTACCAACATATGAACCACAATCAGTAAGTATGCACTTAGGTGCTGGGGGTTTACATCTACCTCCTTATATGCTTTCATCAACTATCTATATATTTATATACCTCCTTTATTCTAGATATATAACGGGTACGCTCCTGATGAGTGGCGATAAGAGGCCAAGAAACGCGTCGAGCCAACTGGTGTTGTGGTTTCATCCATACTTCCCCCAATCCTTCCAATCATCTATTTTATTCTATCCCCCCAGGTCTAGTGAGTCCATAGGTCCTGCAGGTTCTACTCTCTAATTATGTTTTTATCTAACCTTGATACTGGTGACCTTCGGGAATTTTTTATTGCCTCACATGAGACACTACCATCAATTTACTATGTCTATTGGTTGTTGCTATGTACATTTTCTATAATTTAGCAGTGGCTACATCTTGAGGCTTTATTGTATCATCATGTCCATTGTTAATGTTTAGGGTTGAGCGAACCCGAACTGTAAAGTTCGGGTTCGTACCGGACTTTTGGGTTTTTGGTACCCGGACCCGAACAATTAACTGTATGTTCGGGTTCGATGTTCAGCAATGTAATGGCGCATTTTAAAAAGCTGCAGGGCAGCCAATCAACATTTGTTTAACTCGTGTGCCCTTAGAAGCCATCACAGCCAAGCCTACTAATGGCATGGCTGTGATTGGCCAGTGCAGCATGTGACCCAGCCTCTATATAAGCTAGAGGCACATAGCACAGCACATCACTCTGCTTTAGATAGTGTAGGGAAAGGTTGCTGCTGCTGCTGCTTTGAGGGAGAGAATTAGATAGGAGTCCTGATTCAGAAATCAAATTACTCAGCGATCTACCTTGCTTTTGTTGTGTGGGTGCAGTGCACAATCTTTTTATCCTGCCCTGAGCTCAGTGCCAGAGAAAAGATAACTTTTATCCGTCTGTTAGTTAGGTTGGCATCGGCGGGCATTTTATGCAAGCTCAGTGCACCAGCACTGCATATGTTACTGTGAGATACACACTTTAGATACTGTTCTATTCTGCTATTCAAAAAAAAAAATTTAGGGCAAAAAAAAAAATTTTGGTGCATTTTCATATCTGTACATGTGAGATACACACTTTAGATACTGTTCTCCTATTCTACTATTCCAAAAAATAATAATTTAGGGCAAAAAAAAATTTTTGGTGCGTTTTCTGCATATCTGTACATGTGAGATACACACTTTAGATACTGTTCTCCTATTCTGCTATTCAAAAAAAAATAAAAAATTAGGGCAAAAAAAAAAAATGTTTTGCTGCATTTTCTGTATATCTGTACCTGTGAGATACACCCTTTAGATACTGTTGCTCTATTCTGCTATTCAAAAAACACCCATTTAGGGCAAGATCCTAAATTTTAATAATATCTCTCTCTGTCCCCCCTCTCTCTGTGTCTCCCTCTTCCTCTGTCCCCCTCTCTCTCTCTTAGCTCCCCCCTCTCTCATATCCTCCCTATCTCAGTCCCCCCTCTCTCTCTCTTTCTCTCTCCCTCTCACACACCCCTCTCTCTCTCACACCTCCTTCTCCCTCACCCCCACTCTCTCTCTCAACCCTCCTCTCTCTCTCCCTCTCTCACCCCCTCCTCTCAGCCCCCCTCTTTCTTTCTCAGACCCCCCTCTTTCTCTCAGTCCCCCTCTTTCTCACCCATCTCTCTCAACCCCCTCTCACCCCCTCTCTCAACCCCCCTCTCTCACCTACTCTCTCTCAGCCTCCCTCTCTTGATCAGTCCCCTCTCTCTTGATCAGTCCCCCCACTTTCTCACCCTCTCTCTCTCTCCCTTATCCCCCTCTATCTCCAGCCCCCTATCTCCAGCCCCCCTCTCTCTTGGCCCCCTCTCTCTCTCTCTCTCCTTGTCTTTCACAGCCCCCCTTTCATGCCCCACCCTCTCTCTCTCACCCCCGTCTTTTTTTCCTTTTAAACTGGACTGGTTAACTCCCAAAGGGGAGTTAATTCATTAACAATGTCATTAGTCAGTTAAGTGCAGTAAGAAGGGGTTAATGTTCTGCCACTGGCCACTGATGCATTAGTGACCAATGACAATTTTTTAACCCCTTTGTGCTGCATTAGTGGCACCAGTGTTAGTGTTAATTAACCCCTCTATGAAGGGGTTAAAAAACACTGCCAGTGACTACTATTGTAGCACAAAGGATGTATTTAACCAACAGGGAATAGAATTTTCAGTTCAAACCTACCTAGCCTTAAATATTCTCCCATCCCTTTCCTAACGCCTATGCTGGCTAACCTGTATACACGTATTTCCAGGCTCATCCAGTATGGTCATGTTATTCCCTGTGTGAGCCAGTGAAGTATGCAGGGGGGGAGAAGGGAGCGCCAACAACAGATAGGACATATGAACCTATGGGTGATGCAGGGGCGGATCCAGAGTCTTTTCTCGGGAGGGGCACTGCCAAAAAATGTTTTTTTTTGTGGGAAATTTATCGGGGAAATGGCTGGTGTCAGTGCTTCAATCATCCCGGCACCATGGTTGTTATGGTGTCAGGATGATTGAAGCGCATTATTTCTATTATTACATTGTAATATAAAATTAAATAGTTCAATGCAGAATCAGTGGGAGTCCCCAGTGTGTCACTTGCCACCGTCGCCTGCAATTAGTAGGAGCCCTGAGCGTGTCACTTGCCACACGTTGCGGATTGTCACTTGCCACATCACCTGCCACACCTTGCGGATTGTCACTAGCCACACCTTGCGGATTGTCACTTGCCACGTCACCTGCCACACCTTGCTGATTGTCACTTGCCTGCCACCAGATGCAGATTGTCATTTGCCACGTCACCTGACACAATTTGCGGATTGTCACTTGCCACGTCGCCTGCCACACCTTGAGAATTGTCACTAACTTGTCTGCTAAGGTGTAGTTTTGGTTGTCTCTTGCTGTGTCCCAGACTCCCATAGTCAGGCAGCAGAGAGATAATGTAATCTCTCTGCTGCCTGCACAGTGAGGGCGGAAGTCACTGCAGGAATGCAGGGCAGGCATGGGCGGTGAGAGATGATCTCATCTCTCTGCTCCCCCGCTCCCGGCTAGCTGATTAGCCAGCTGCCACATTGAGCCTGCTCTCTCACTCTCACCACGCCGCCTGCCCACAAACCGCGCCGCAAGCGGAGCCGCTCACTTTCTTACCCATCTGTGGAGCCGCACGCTATCGCACCTGCCCACAGAGTGGCCCGACGTGACTCACTGACATCACTCATTGCTAGACGCCAAGCGGCCCAGGCATTAGCAACGAGTGCAGGGAAGAGGCTCCACCCACCTCCTCCTCCGCTCCTGGTATCGCGTCAGTGCGCCGCGTAACTACATTAGACGAGTCTCTCTCTCGGCGCCGCTGATCGGCTGATGTGAGAAACTGAGAGAGAGACTCAGAGAGGCAGCGGCAGCCGCAGAACAAGTACTGTATATACTCGAGTATAAGCCGACCCGAATATAAGCCGAGGCACCTAATTTTACCCCAAAAAACTGGGAAAACGTATTGACTCGAGTATAAGCCTAGGGTGTCCATCTGCATGCCTCACTGTGCCTCACTTTGCCTCACTGTGCCCATGCTTCACTGTGCCCATGACTAGACTGATGTTTAACATGGGAGTCTATGGAAGGAGTTCCCGGCTTTGAAAAATCGGTTCTCCCTGGCCGTAGGTCTCCCAGACACCAAACTTGGCACACTTGTAGAGGAGATATGGGGCTACATGTGTGCCAAGATTGGTGTCCAGGGGACCTACGACCGTCCGGTACCGGGTCCGCAAAGTCACCAGAGGAATGACCATTTAACATTGGAGTCTATGGAAGGGGTGCCCGAATTTAAAAAAATAGTGCTCCCCGGCCGTAGGTCCCCCAGACACCAAACTTTGCACACTTGTAGAGGAGACATGGGGCTACATGTGTGCCACGTTTGGGGTCCTGCGGCCAGCCGGTACCGGGTCCCCAAAGTCAGGGAGAGATCAGGCGCAAAAAAAACAGAGCAAGCAAGTGAGTGTGACAGATGGTCTGGGGGGGGCAATTGCCCTGTTGCCCCCCCTGGATCCGCCCCTGGGGTGATGTCACCCCTTCAGGCTTTCCTGGCCATTGTCAACCGCTCTCTCATCTCCCTTGCAGCCACCGCTGACTAAGACAGGGAGTCGCGTGACCAGACAGGAGCGAGCTGAGAATAGGTAAATCCATGGGTTAGGGGGCACAAATTCCAATCCATGCTACATCACTGCTAGGCAGCCTTTCTTGCCACTCTGAGTAGTACAAATAGAGAGGTGGGTGGAACCCAAAGGGGAGCGTGCAGCAAGCCTTGTGTAAGGAAGAAAGGTCACCTTTTTCTATTAGGTGTAGGATCATCTGTGTCATCATGTAAGCTATAAGACAGAAAGCACTTATCCCTTTGGGCTTGTCTCTAATGGAGATTGGCAGAGTCACTGAGCTTTTTGTTGAATGCCAAATGTACTAAGGCTTTTTTCCCTGGTAACTATAATTTGCACCATGAAGATTTCTATGTTGTTTATATAGTGAAGGGAGGATATGCTGTATAACTGGCTCTATTGTTAAATAATAGACCCCTTTGCTGGATATGTGCCAAAATCTTAGGAGGCTGAGGAAGGGTGCATGGTTTGCCTCCAAAACACGTCCCCATTGGCTACAGAGTCCCAGGGTTTGACAGCTTTCTCCTAGTGGTGACTCCTCTGTGATTTTTCTAGACTCCTGCACTGCTTCCCGCAGTGGCTTCAACATCCAGCAGCACTAGCGTTGATTAGATTTTTCTCTTGGTGATCCCACCTTTGTTACCACCCACCTGTCACCTCATTTTTGTGAGTGTATTTTCATTGTATAATTGTGCTTTTTTAATAAACTGTGCTACACCACCGGCAGCTTGACGCCTCTCTTTTCCTTCCCCTCTTCTGTTGCAGTGCTTGGGTTCCGAGCCCTCCTGAGATGGCAGCCTTGCTACAGCCTAGGATGTTAGCCAGTGACTGATTAACTCTACATTTTTAAACTTCAGGAATATATTCAAATATACTCTTTTGCATATTGGTATAACTGTTTTTAGGCACTTTTTGTGACCACCGGTCTTTTAACATGTAAAGTACAATGATTTTAGTTTAATCTTTTTCCCATACATGCTCCAACCTGGTTGCATACAATAATTCCCTGATATAAGCAATAGTAGAGCTGAGTGTTTGTTCTTTAGTTTCTTCTTTTGGGATACCCTGCTGTGCACCTCCTCTCCTCTGTGTGCCACCATAGGAAGCCACTTCCTATGGTGGCACATGTGCGGGCCGCCCTCTTACTCCCCCGTTCAAAACTTTTGTTTCTCAAATTCTGGTCTTCTATGTGTCTCTTCTACTCACCTACACTTGATGGGAGATAGTCTTCTTCTGCTGTGCTCCAAAACTCTGGAATTCACATCCAAAGAACATCAAAGAGTCATCTTGTCAGGGTCACCTGTGGCCAGGTGACAGATGCACACCGTAGGGGGACAGGAGTGCACCGCGAGGTAGTGAACCCTATGGCTGGCTTCTGTGGATAGGAAACTGGGTGGTTGTGGAAAGCGGGACCAGAGGAGCACAACCGGGATCCCAACGGAAGCGAGAGCCAAGATTCCCCAGGGCGCGGAGTCTAAGACCCAGCTGGTCTTCTCCAGGGCCTCTAGTGGTGAGGATGTTACGCTGCAGGCTGGGACCAGGTCGCGGCCCCTGGAGTTTCCTAGCTCACGCCCCGTAGGATAAGGGGAAGCAGCAGCACACGATAGAGAGAACCGAATAACAAGCCGAAGGTCAGGGGCCACAAGCAGACAAGGATAACGAAGAACGAGCCGAAGGTCAAGGGTCACGAGCAGACAGGGATGGTCGGGGACAAGCCAATAACGTAACAGAGAGACAGACGTAGCACACGGCAGGCAGGAACCCAAACACACAATGCCTAACAAACACGTTGATCAGCAAAGCAGGCTTGCAGTGCACAGGTTAATATAGTGTTCAGTGATAGGGCCTGGGGTGGAGTCAGGCTGGGAGGAGATTATAAAGGAAGCCAGGTGAAGGAGGTCTGGTCTCTAAATGAACACATGAGGAGGAAGGTAAGATGGCAGACAGACATTAATGCATATCCATGACAGTACCCTCCCTCTTACGAGGCCTCCCCCTTCCCCGCCTGGGCCCAGGTTTAGAGGGAAACTTCAGATGAAACTCCTTTAACAGACGAGGTGCAAAGACCTCAGATGCAGTGATCCAAGACCTCTCCTCAGGACCAAACCCTTTCCAATGAACGAGGTACTGAAGAACGCCTTTACAGAGTCGGGAGTCCAGAATTTGACTGATCTCGTACTCCTGATTATCCTCAGAGACAGGCGCCACGGTAGGAAGAGGACGAGAGAATTTATTGAGGACTAAAGGCTTTAGAAGAGCAACATGAAAGGAGTTAGTGATTTTAAGGCTCTTAGGAATCTGGAGTTTGAAACAAACCGGATTCAGTTTAGCAGTTACCGTGTATGGACCGATGAATCGTGGAGCAAACTTCAGAGAAGGAACTCGGAGCTTGATGTTCCTGGTAGAGAGCCAGACTTTGTCCCCTGGCTGAAGAGAAGGCGGTTTACGCCTGCGGCGGTCGGCAAAGCCTTTGAATTTTTCAGCAGCTGCCCGGAGGGAATCATGAACGTGACCCCAAACGGAATTGAGAGACTCCTGAACCGAAGCCAAAGCTGGAATGTCTGGAGAACAGATCATAGGAAGAGGAAGTTGAGGGTGTTTTCCATAAACTGTGAAAAAGGGTGTCTTCTGCGAACTGGTATTCACATGATTGTTATGGGAGAATTCTGCCCACGGGAGTAGAGAGGACCAATCGTCATGGTGAGAAGACACAAAGGTGCGAAGAAAGACCTCTAACTCCTGATTAACCCTCTCAGTCTGTCCATTGGATTGGGGATGGTAAGAAGAAGAAAAATCCAAGACAATATTGAGGGATTTGCAAAAGGCTCTCCAAAAACGAGACGTGAATTGGACTCCCCTGTCGGAAACAATATGAGAAGGGACCCCATGTAGGCGGAGAATTTCTCGAATGAAAATGGGAACCAAGGCAGGGGCAGAAGGAAGACCAGGAAGAGGAACAAAATGAGCCATCTTGGAGAATCGATCGATTACCACCCAAATGACTGTATTATTCTCAGACAGTGGGAGATCGGTGATAAAATCCATGGCAATATGGGCCCAGGGTTCCTTAGGAATAGGCAAGGGCATGAGGAGACCAGCAGGAGCTTGTGTGGAGGATTTGGACTGAGCACAGACATGACAAGCTTTAACGTAGTCTTTGACGTCTGAGCGGAGATTAGGCCACCAGTAGTGACGACTGATGAGTAGGAAGGATCGGAGGAATCCAGAATGCCCTGCCACCTTGGAATCATGTCCCCAACGAAGGATCTTAGCTCTTAGCCCAGTGGGGACAAAGGTCTTACCAGGCGGAATTTTAGACTTCAGGGTGGTAGAGTGGGCAACAATGCATGAGGTGGGAATGATCGGCTCAGGTTCAGGGGCGGACTCCTCGTCCAAAGTGTCAAATGACCTAGAGAGCGCATCAGCCCGACCGTTGCAGGAACCAGGTTTGTAGGTAATCGTGAAATTAAAACGGGCAAAGAAGAGACTCCACCTGGCCTGTCTAGGATTCAGACGTTTAGCATTCTGTAGATACTGTAAATTCTTGTGATCGGTAAAGATCGTTATGGAGTGAGGGGAACCCTCCAAGAGATGACGCCACTCCTCTAACGCCAATTTAATTGCGAGAAGTTCCCGATCACCGATGGCATAATTCCTCTCTGCCTGAGAAAATTTTTTGGAGAAGAACGCACATGGTTGGCGTCTCTTCTCAAAGATTTGAAGAAGCACAGCTCCCACCCCCATTGAGGAAGCGTCCACTTCAATAAAAAATGCATTCCCAGGATTTGGTCTCCTCAAGAGGGGGCCAGAAACAAAGGCCTGTTTCAGGTTGTGAAATGCAGAGACAGCTTCGGGAGGCCAGTCTCTGGCATTCACACCCTTCTTGGTCAAAGCGATAATAGGCGCGGCAATGGAAGAGTAATTCCTTATGAACTGCCTATAATAATTAGTGAAGCCAAGAAAGCGCTGTGTGGCCTTGAGGCTAGCAGGAAGAGGCCAGTTGGTGATAGCCAAGACCTTCCCAGGGTCCATACGAAGCCCCGAACATGAGACAAAGCACCCCAAAAACAGGACCTCAGAACATTCAAAGGAACATTTCTCCAGCTTGGCATAGAGATTGTTCTCTCTAAGACGTTGAAGTACAGTGCGGACATGGTTTCTGTGGACGAGCAGATTTTCAGAAAAGATCAGAATGTCATCCAGATAGATGACAACAAACTGGTACAGCAGATCTCTGAAGATTTCATTGACAAAGTTTTGAAACACGGCTGGAGCATTACACAGACCAAAAGGCATCACCAGATATTCGTAATGCCCGTCTCTAGTGTTAAATGCAGTCTTCCATTCGTCACCCTCCCGTATTCGAATGAGATTGTACGCGCCTCTGAGATCCAACTTGGTGAAAATGGAGGCACCCTTCAACCTATCGAATAGCTCAGATATTAAGGGTAAGGGGTATCGATTTTTAATAGTAACCGCATTTAAACCCCGATAATCGATGCAGGGTCTTAAGGTACCATCCTTTTTGGCAACAAAAAAGAACCCTGCCCCTGCAGGCGATGAGGATTTCCGGATGAACCCTCTCTCCAGATTCTCTGCTACATACTCCGACATGGCCTGGGTCTCTGGGATGGACAGAGGGTAGGTACGACCCCTGGGTAGAGTTGCTCCGGGGACAAGATCAATAGCACAGTCAAAAGACCTGTGGGGAGGAAGCACCTCAGCTGATTTTTTACAGAACACATCCCGGTAATCGCTGTATGCGGCGGGAAGATCAGAAGAAACAGAAGTGGCAGCAACCGGAAGACTCTCCTTGGGGGTCACCTTGAGAAGACACGACGAGAAACATGAGGAACCCCAGGCCAGGATCTGCCCAGAGACCCAGTCCACATGTGGAGAGTGGAGCTGTAGCCAAGGGAGGCCCAATACAACTGGGGTAGAGGCCTTGGGTAGAATAAGAAAGGATATCCACTCCTGGTGGAGAATCCCTACCGACATCCTAATGGGTAGCGTCTGGAAGCGAATAGGGCCCCCTGGGAGAACAGTGCCATCAATTGCCGAGACTACCAATGGGGTAGTGAGAGGTGAAAGGGTAAGCTTCATAGAAGAAGCAGTTCTCCAATCCATGAAATTGCCGGCAGCCCCGGAATCCAGGTATGCAAGGGTTGACTGAGGAGAAGTGCCTACATGAAGGGACACCGGCAAGAGCAGGCGAGAAGGTGATGTTTCTGGGTCCAATACTCCACCTTCCAAATGTATTAGACCCGAGCGTTTCCCGGACGAAGCGAGCAGGAGTCACGAAAATGACCCTTGCCCCCACAATAGAGGCACAAGCCCAGAGTTCTGCGCCTAGCACGTTCTTCGGGGGTTAGTCTGGTCCGGCCCAGCTGCATAGGTTCTTCAGCAGGAAGAGGATGCTCCACGGAATGAAGGGAGGGGAGCTCAGACTGGCTAGGACCCAGAGAGTGCTGGCGTCTTTTTTCTAAGGACCTCTCTTGAAAACGAATGTCGATCTGGTTGCATAATGAAATTACATCGTCCAGACCGACGGGAATGGCTCTTCCCGCTAATTCGTCTTTCACTCGGTCAGAGAGGCCATGTAAAAAGGTAGCGACCAGGGCCTCATTATTCCAGCTCAATTCAGCTGTGTGGATACGGAACTGAAGAGCATATTGCCCCACTGAACTAGATTCTTGGCGAAGACGTAAGACAGCACTAGCCGCTGAAGAAGCCCGAGCCGGCTCTTCGAAGATATTACGAAAGAGCTTCAAGAATTCGGACAGACTGGAAACCACCGGATCGTTCCTCTCCCACAGGGGGGCAGCCCAGGCCAAAGCTTCACCGGAGAGGAGGGAAATGATATAGGCTACCTTAGCCCGGTCAGATAGGAAGCTTTGAGGCTGAAGCTCAAAATGAATAGTGCATTGGCTGAGAAACCCCCTGCAGGCCTTGGAGTCCCCAGAGAAACGGAACGGAGCTGGCAATCTTAGTGAGTGTGAGGCTGCGACTGGTGCGATAGGTACAGCCGCTGGTTGTACTTGGGGTTGCGGATTCGGGGTTCCCAAGGAGACCTGAAGCTGCTCGAATCGAGAAGCCAGATCCTGGAGGAATCGCATCACCTGGGTCTGATTTGATTCCTGGGTCTCAAGTCTGCGAACTATGCCCTGCAATGGATCATCCGCGGGAAGCGGGATGTCAGCCGGGTTCATGGCTGATCAAACTGTCAGGGTCACCTGTGGCCAGGTGACAGATGCACACCGTAGGGGGACAGGAGTGCACCGCGAGGTAGTGAACCCTATGGCTGGCTTCTGTGGATAGGAAACTGGGTGGTTGTGGAAAGCGGGACCAGAGGAGCACAACCGGGATCCCAACGGAAGCGAGAGCCAAGATTCCCCAGGGCGCGGAGTCTAAGACCCAGCTGGTCTTCTCCAGGGCCTCTAGTGGTGAGGATGTTACGCTGCAGGCTGGGACCAGGTCGCGGCCCCTGGAGTTTCCTAGCTCACGCCCCGTAGGATAAGGGGAAGCAGCAGCACACGATAGAGAGAACCGAATAACAAGCCGAAGGTCAGGGGCCACAAGCAGACAAGGATAACGAAGAACGAGCCGAAGGTCAAGGGTCACGAGCAGACAGGGATGGTCGGGGACAAGCCAATAACGTAACAGAGAGACAGACGTAGCACACGGCAGGCAGGAACCCAAACACACAATGCCTAACAAACACGTTGATCAGCAAAGCAGGCTTGCAGTGCACAGGTTAATATAGTGTTCAGTGATAGGGCCTGGGGTGGAGTCAGGCTGGGAGGAGATTATAAAGGAAGCCAGGTGAAGGAGGTCTGGTCTCTAAATGAACACATGAGGAGGAAGGTAAGATGGCAGACAGACATTAATGCATATCCATGACACATCTTCTCTATACTCATTAAAATTAAATGTAAAAACGTTTTTCTTTAGACAAGCTTTCACCTAATTGTCCCTTTTTCCTATGTTTTATCCTGTTTATTCCTTGTGTTTCCTTTGTAAAGTGGCTATGAGAAGCTACCTTTAAAGGCACTATGTAAAATAAAAGTTTATTATTATTATTAGATACCAAGCCATGCTCTGTGTGTCCATTGACACACACAGTGTGACTCAACCCTGCCCCCCCCCGCTTCCTCATCAGTGGATTTGATTGACAGCAGCAGGAGCCAATGGCTCCCACTGCTCTCCCTGAGTCTAGTGAGGAGGGAGAGAGCAGCACCGCTGCTCTGGGGCACAGAGCTGGATCAAGATCGGGATCAGGTAAGTATTTGGAGGGGCTGGGGGAATGGAAACAATAGAAGGGTTATTCTTTAGATTTAGTAAATCTTTAGCCTTTGCTACCACTTTAAGAGTCCTGAATTGTTACAGGTTGAAATCTCATATAGCATTTAACCATCTAACCATCCTAGTTATTTAGCAATGCAGTTATTGAGGTTAAAAAAATACTAAAATCTGTCAGGTCCGTGTATTATATGTTATTGGGAGGAAAAAAAAAGCCAAGACCCCAGTGAGGCTTCAATCAATTTTTCTTTACAAGTGAAGAACAAATTCCTTATGGACCCTGTCAATAGCAGGCAGTTTATTTCCCTGGATGAATCACTACACTGATGAATTTTAGCTGGTGATATGATTTCTAGACAGAAAGGTATGCAAACTACATTTAAATTCACTGATAATTCTGGTCATCACTGCCTCCTTTTGACAGAAGATTCAAAAGGCCATAAACCCTTACAGCTAAGAACGTGTTATTGTGCTGTTGGCTAAATGGTTTCTTTCCTGTAAAGCTCATTTGACAGTTCTCTAATATAGTCATGCATAATAATTAGCTTACTCTTTGACATGCCCAGGCCTTCCAACATGACCCACTCCAGGTACACCTCAGGTACAAAATACTCTACTTATGAACTTCCTATACCACCTTGATTACAATCCCCTGGGCTTAGCGGATGAGTTCTTTTGAAGTGCTTGTTTAATGTCATCTGATTTTAATCAGAACAGTAAAGAGGAGTTCTGGAGCACAGTATTTTATATGGTACCCTATGGTGTCACTTTGGAGGGTCTTTGTAGTTTTTTAATACAGTCCATCCATACAACTAATAATTTACCTATCTTGTTGATAAAGAGAATATTAAAAAAAGGAAAAGCAAAAGGGTATAAATTCTTAAATATATACAATATACATAAAATAAAAAATAAAAACAAAATCCAGTTCTGGTTTCTGCTCTGTATTGGGCAATTCTCTGTCATACTGTACTCTCCTCTGAATCTGAAATATATAAGTTGCAATAATTGATTTTTAGAAGACTATAACTTAAACCAAAATCTGTGTTTTTGTAATACATTGCAGAGCTATTATCATGCACCTCTGACCTGCTAACACGTTCTTTATAATTAAAACACAAATCATATAACACACGATGCTCTAAAATCCTCTAATATGGAATATCTGTATTGTTTTTTTATTCTAAGCTACTGTATTCTATTTGTATCTAACCTGAATTTTACTTTACAAAGCTTTGTTATATTACCATGCATTTTTAATTAGGCCACGTATATGTAAAAAGTAATATGCAGTATATTCAATGTGTCATAGTCGACAAAAGAAACAAGATAATGGCAAGTGTTTTTTAGATACAATAATAACAGAAGTTGTTCAAATCCTCGATTTCAACCTTTGTAGTATTGTAACCAGTTACTAAAACACATTTATTATCAATCGTGTTACAATAATAAAAAAGCAGCGTCAATAATATGATGTATAAATACTACAGCGTATTTATCACAAAATGTCTGCTACTCATTCGCCACTCATTTGCAAGTTCCAGACATAGAAAGGGCAGAAGACCCAAAGCCCCTTGTTTCTCAGCTTATTGATCCAGAGTGGAATACTGTCAGAGGAACACTTTGTATCGAGAGGCCTCTTTATCTCCGGTAGCTCCAGGCACTGCACACGGGTCAACGCTCCACCCAGGCCATCAGGGCACTGCATCCTCCAGCAGTTTCCTGCTTCAAATAATAGCTGACTTAACGCTTAGCTCTGACACAGTGTCCTCACTTGTACAGGAAAACAACCCCTTCCCCACAGAGCCTATAAGTAGAACTTTCAACTATTCAGATTTAGGCAGTGATGTCGCGAACATAAAATTTTCCGTTCGCGAACGGCGAACGCGAACTGCCGCAAATGTTCGCGAACGGGCGAACCCGGCGAACCGCCATAGACTTCAATAGGCAGGCGAATTTTAAAACCCACAGGGACTCTTTCTGGCCACAATAGTGATGGAAAAGTTGTTTCAAGGGGACTAACACCTGGACTGTGGCATGCCGGAGGGGGATCCATGGCAAAACTCCCATGGAAAATTACGTAGTTGACGCAGAGTCGGGTTTTAATCCATAAAGGGCATAAATCACCTAACATTCCTAATGTGTTTGGAATAACGTGCTTTAAAACATCAGGTATGATGTTGTATCGATCAGGTAGTATAAGGGTTACGCCCGCTTCACAGTGACAGACCAAACTCGGACAGACCAAACTCCCCGTTTAACGCACCGCAAACAACTGCAAACAGTCCATTTGCACAACCGCAAGGCTTTAATGATCACCTTAGATGATCACAAAGAAAATTTATGTTTTTTCTATCCAAAATTATCAAGCCGATCGCTTTTGGTCTGTTCACAATGAAGCAACGACCTTACCATCTGGGGTGTGCCAACAACGCCATTGCCAACACACTCATAGAGGTGGTCGCTTCATTGTGATACACAAGCCCCTTCACCACAACAAGGTAACGATCACGAAGGGGAATTGACACAGGTATGTGTTTTTTTGTTTGTTTTTTTTGCAGCCACAGTGCAGCACCAGAGGACAGAAAAATTAGGCATGTACACATGCCTGTAAAATTAGGTATTGTTGCAGCCACTGCTGTAGCAGCGGCCAGAAAAAATTATGTTTTTCAGGCAGAAAGTGCCCTAAAACATTGCGGCTTGTGGACCATTTTTAGCCCAAGGCAGCTCATCTCATCAGGCCTTTTTTAGTCAAATGTATCGCCCACTGTCAGTCCCTTCGGGATCCATGCCTCATTCATCTTAATAAAGGTGAGGTAATCTAGACTTTTTTGACCTAGGCGACTTCTCTTCTCAGTGACAATACCTCCTGCTGCACTGAAGGTCCTTTCTGAAAGGACACTTGAAGCGGGGCAGGCCAGAAGTTCTATCGCAAATTGGGATAGCTCAGGCCACAGGTCAAGCCTGCACACCCAGTAGTCAAGGGGTTCATCGCTCCTCAGAGTGTCGATATCTGCAGTTAAGGCGAGGTAGTCTGCTACCTGTCGGTCGAGTCGTTCTCTGAGGGTGGACCCCGAAGGGCTGTGGCGATGCGTAGGACTTAAAAAGCTCCGCATGTCCTCCATCAACAATACGTCTGTAAAGCGTCCTGTCCTTGCCGGCATGGTCGTGGTAGGAGGAGGATTACTTTCACCTCTTCCCCTGTTAGATTCCCGTTGTGCTGTGACATCACCCTTATACGCTGTGTAAAGCATACTTTTTAATTTATTTTGGAAGTGCTGCATCCTTTCCGACTTCCTGTAATTCGGTAACATTTCTGGCACTTTCTGCTTATACCGGGGGTCTAGTAGCGTGGCCACCCAATACAGGTCGTTCTCCTTCAGCCTTTTTATACGAGGGTCCCTCAACAGGCACGACAGCATGAAAGACCCCATTTGCACAAGGTTGGATGCCGAGCTACTCATGTCCTGTTCCTCGTCCTCACTGATCTCACTGAAGGTCTGTTCTTCCCCCCAGCCACGTACAACACCACGGGTACCAGATAGGTGACAACGAGCACCCTGGGATGCCTGCTGTGGTTGGTCTTCCTCCTCCTCCTCAAAGCCACATTCCTCCTCTGACTCCTCTTCCTCAGACTCCTCTTCCAGCGTTGCCGCAGGTCCAGCAAGCGATGCTGATAAGGCTGTTTCTGGTGGTGGTGATGGTGACCACAACTCTTCCTCTTCCTCTTCACGCTCATCTACGGCCTGATCCAGCACTCTTCGCAGGGCACGCTCCAGGAAGAAAACAAATGGGATGATGTCGCTGATGGTGCCTTCAGTGCGACTGACTAGGTTTGTCACCTCCTCAAAAGGACGCATGAGCCTACAGGCATTGCGCATGAGCGTCCAGTAACGTGGCAAAAAAATTCCCAGCTGCGCAGAGGCTGTCCTAGCACCCCGGTCATACAAATACTCGTTGACGGCTTTTTCTTGTTGGAGCAGGCGGTCGAACATTAGGAGTGTTGAATTCCAACGTGTCGGGCTGTCGCAAATCAAGCGCCTCACTGGCATGTTGTTTCATCGCTGGATATCTGAAAAGTGCGCCATGGCTGTGTAGGAATGCCTGAAATGGCCACACACCTTCCTGGCCTGCTTGAGGACATCCTGTAAGTCTGGGTACTTATGCACAAAGCGTTGTACAATCAGATTTAACACATGTGCCATGCACGGCACATGTGTCAACTTGCCCAAATTCAATGCCGCCAACAAATTGCTTCCGTTGTCACACACCACTTTGCCGATCTCCAGTTGGTGCGGAGTCAGCCACTGATCCACCTGTGCGTTCAGGGCGGACAGGAGTGCTGGTCCGGTGTGACTCTCTGCTTTCAGGCAAGTCAACCCCAAGACAACGTGACACTGTCGTATCCGGGATGTGGAATAGCCCCTGGGGAGCTGGGGGGGTGCTGTTGAAGTGGAGCAAGACGCAGCAGCAGAAGAGGACTCAGCCGAGGAGGTTATCGAAGAGGATGGAGTAGGAGGAGTAGAGGAGGTGACAGCAGGCCTGCCTGCAAGTCGTGGTGGTGTCACCACCAACTCCTCTGCAGAGCCACGCATTACATGCTTGGCAGCCGTCAGCAGGTTTACCCAATGAGCAGTGTAGGTGATATACCTGCCCTGACCGTGCTTTGCAGACCAGGTATCAGTGGTCAGATGGACCCTTGCCCCAACACTGTGTGCCAGACATGCCATGACTTCCTTTTGCACAATAGAGTACAGGTTGGGGATTGCCTTTTGTGAAAAGAAATTTCGGCCGGGTACCTTCCACTGCGGTGTCCCAATAGCTACAAATTTTTTGAAGGCCTCAGACTCCACCAGCTTGTATGGTAAAAGCTGGCGGGCTAAGAGTTCCGACAAGCCAGCTGTCAGACGCCGGGCAAGGGGGTGACTCTGTGACATTGGCTTCTTACGCTCAAACATGTCCTTGACAGACACCTGACTGTGGGCAGATGAGCAGGAACTGCTCAAGGCGAGAGACGTAGTGTCAGATGGTTGAGAGGGGGCAAGGAGGACAGCAGTGGTTGACGTGGCTGAAGATGCTGGACCAGGAGGAGGATGGTGGCTTTGAGCTTGTGTGCTGCTTGTACTCATCATCATGTGTTGATCCCATAGGCGTTTGTGATGTGAGATCATGTGCCTTCGCAAAGCAGTTGTACCTAGGTGGGTGTTGGATTTCCCACGACTCAGTTTCTCTTGGCACAGGTTGCAAATGGCATCGCTGTTATCAGAGGCAGACACACAAAAAAAAATGCCACACTGCTGAGCTTTGCAATGGCGGCATTCTGGTGGTGGCAACAGCATGCGTTGATTGGCGTGCTGTCTGGCTGACCCCGGGTGCCGATACATGCTGTCTGACTGTGCCACTAGCTCCTTGCGACGACCTACCCCTCCTTCCAACTCGTCTCCTCCTCCTCTCTGTCTCCCCATCTGAACTTTTCCCCTGTTCTTCTTCTCTTCGAGCGGGCACCCACGTGACATACACATCGTCATCATCAACCGCTTCACTTGTATCTGACAACTCAGCAAAGGAAGCAGCAGCGGGTACAACATCATCATCATCACACCGTACATCCATGTGTGTAATGCTGCCTGACTGAGACATATCCCTTTTATCTACATCCTCTGGCAATAATGTTTGCGCATCACTCATTTCTTCCAACTCATGTGTAAATAACTCCTCTGACAGATCAAGTGAAGCAACTGTGGTGCTAGTGTTGGTGGTGGCGGCAGGCGGGCGAGTGGTAACTTGAGAGGTGCCCAAAGCTGAGCTGGAGAAGGATGGTGCGTCAAGGTTCCGAGCGGAAGCTGTAGAAGATTGGCTGTCCTGTGTTAGCCAGTCAACTATGTCCTCAGAACTTTTCGAGTTCAGGGTACGTGGCCCCTGAACACTGGGCATTATTCTAGGGCCAAAGGGAATCACAGCACCACGACCATGACAGCCCCTGCGGGGTGGCCTGCCTCTGCCTGTCATTTTTTTTAGATTAGTTTAGTTGTACTATGCGTGCAAGCTACTGTGACACCAGATATGAGTGGCACTGTGCACTGGCAGAAGTTGGCACAGTAGACACTGTAGGTCTGACACACACGCTGGCAGGCAACTGACTGCTCATCTACTGCAGTCAAAACTGTTGTGTTTTTTTATGCAAGCTACTGTGACACCAGATATGAGTGGCACTGTGCACTGGCAGAAGTTGGCACAGTAGACACTGTAGGTCTGACACACACGCTGGCAGGCAACTGACTGCTCATCTACTGCAGTCAAAACTGTTGTGTTTTTTTATGCAAGCTACTGTGACACCAGTTATGAGTGGCACTGTGCACTGGCAGAAGTTGGCACAGTAGACACTGTAGGTCTGACACACACGCTGGCAGGCAACTGACTGCTCATCTACTGCAGTCAAAACTGTTGTGTTTTTTTTATGCAAGCTACTGTGACACCAGATATGAGTGGCACTGTGCACTGGCAGAAGTTGGCACAGTAGACACTGTAGGTCTGACACACACGCTGGCAGGCAACTGACTGCTCATCTACTGCAGTCAAAACTGTTGTGTTTTTTTTATGCAAGCTACTGTGACACCAGATATGAGTGGCACTGTGCACTGGCAGAAGTTGGCACAGTAGACACTGTAGGTCTGACACACACGCTGGCAGGCAACTGACTGCTCATCTACTGCAGTCAAAACTGTTGTGGTTTTTTTTATGTAAGCTACTGTGCCGGGGAAAAAAAACAAGCAGACTGGTGTTTTACCAGCCCTAAAAAGGGCTTTTTGGGGTGCTGTCAGGACGCTGTGCTTACAGCAGAGATCAGATGAGTCTTTCAGGAGTGGAGTGAACACTGAATACACTGGCCTAGCCTAGCTTTCCCTATAAAATCAGCAGCAGCTAAACTGTCCCTCCTCTGGCTAACACTGCAGCTTAAGTTCAGACTGAATCTAAAATAGATGCTGTCCAGAAAAAACAAAAAAGCAGACTGGTGTTTTACCAGCCCTAAAAAGGGCTTTTTGGGGTGCTGTCAGGACGCTGTGCTTACAGCAGAGATCAGATGAGTCTTTCAGGAGTGCAGTGAACACTGAATACACTTGCCTATAGCTTTCCCTATAAAATCAGCAGCAGCTAAAGTGTCCCTCCTCTGGCTAACACTGCAGCTTAAGTTCAGACTGAATCTAAAATAGATGCTGTCCAGGAAAAAACAAAAAAGCAGACTGGTGTTTTACCAGCCCTAAAAAGGGCTTTTTGGGGTGCTGTCAGGACGCTGTGCTTACAGCAGAGATCAGATGAGTCTTTTAGGAGTGGAGTGAACACTGAATACACTGGCCTAGCCTAGCTTTCCCTATAAAATCAGCAGCAGCTATACTGTCCCTCCTCTGGATAACACTGCAGCTTAAGTACAGACTGAATCTAAAATAGATGCTGTCCAGGAAAAAACAAAAAAACAGACTGGTGTTTTACCAGCCCTAAAAAGGGCTTTTTGGGGTGCTGTCAGGACGCTGTGCTTACAGCAGAGATCAGATGAGTCTTTCAGGAGTGGAGTGAACACTGAATACACTTGCCTATAGCTTTCCCTATAAAATCAGCAGCAGCTAAACTGTCCCTCCTCTGGCTAACACTGTAGCTTAAGTTCAGACTGAATCTAAAATAGATGCTGTCCAGAAAAAAAAAAAGCAGACTGGTGTTTTACCAGCCCTAAAAAGGGCTGTTTGGGGTGCTGTCAGGACGCTGTGCTTACAGCAGAGATCAGATGAGTCTTTCAGGAGTGGAGTGAACACTGAATACACTGGCCTAGCCTAGCTTTCCCTATAAAATCAGCAGCAGCTAAACTGTCCCTCCTCTGGCTAACACTGCAGCTTAAGTACAGACTGAATCTAAAATAGATGCTGTCCAGGAAAAAAAAAAAAGCAGACTGGTGTTTTACCAGCCCTAAAAAGGGCTTTTTGGGGTGCTGTCAGGACGCTGTGCTTACAGCAGAGATCAGATGAGTCTTTCAGGAGTGGAGTGAACACTGAATACACTTGCCTATAGCTTTCCCTATAAAATCAGCAGCAGCTAAACTGTCCCTCCTCTGGCTAACACTGCAGCTTAAGTACAGACTGAATCTAAAATAGATGCTGTCCAGGAAAAAACAAAAAAACAGACTGGTGTTTTACCAGCCCTAAAAAGGGCTTTTTGGGGTGCTGTCAGGACGCTGTGCTTACAGCAGAGATCAGATGAGTCTTTCAGGAGTGGAGTGAACACTGAATACACTGGCCTAGCCTAGCTTTCCCTATAAAATCAGCAGCAGCTAAACTGTCCCTCCTCTGGCTAACACTGCAGCTTAAGTACAGACTGAATCTAAAATAGATGCTGTCCAGGAAAAAAAAAAAAGCAGACTGGTGTTTTACCAGCCCTAAAAAGGGCTTTTTGGGGTGCTGTCAGGACGCTGTGCTTACAGCAGAGATCAGATGAGTCTTTCAGGAGTGGAGTGAACACTGAATACACTTGCCTATAGCTTTCCCTATAAAATCAGCAGCAGCTAAACTGTCCCTCCTCTGGCTAACACTGCAGCTTAAGTACAGACTGAATCTAAAATAGATGCTGTCCAGGAAAAAACAAAAAAGCAGACTGGTGTTTTACCAGCCCTAAAAAGGGCTTTTTGGGGTGCTGTCAGGACGCTGTGCTTACAGCAGAGATCAGATGAGTCTTTCAGGAGTGGAGTGAACACTGAATACACTGGCCTAGCCTAGCTTTCCCTATAAAATCAGCAGCAGCTAAACTGTCCCTCCTCTGGCTAACACTGTAGCTTAAGTTCAGACTGAATCTAAAATAGATGCTGTCCAGAAAAAAAAAACCAAGCAGACTGGTGTTTTACCAGCCCTAAAAAGGGCTTTTTGGGGTGCTGTCAGGACGCTGTGCTTACAGCAGAGATCAGATGAGTCTTTCAGGAGTGGAGTGAACACTGAATACACTTGCCTATAGCTTTCCCTATAAAATCAGCAGCAGCTAAACTGTCCCTCCTCTGGCTAACACTGCAGCTTAAGTACAGACTGAATCTAAAATAGATGCTGTCCAGGAAAAAAAAAAAAGCAGACTGGTGTTTTACCAGCCCTAAAAAGGGCTTTTTGGGGTGCTGTCAGGACGCTGTGCTTACAGCAGAGATCAGATGAGTCTTTCAGGAGTGGAGTGAACACTGAATACACTTGCCTATAGCTTTCCCTATAAAATCAGCAGCAGCTAAACTGTCCCTCCTCTGGCTAACACTGCAGCTTAAGTACAGACTGAATCTAAAATAGATGCTGTCCAGGAAAAAACAAAAAAACAGACTGGTGTTTTACCAGCCCTAAAAAGGGCTTTTTGGGGTGCTGTCAGGACGCTGTGCTTACAGCAGAGATCAGATGAGTCTTTCAGGAGTGGAGTGAACACTGAATACACTGGCCTAGCCTAGCTTTCCCTATAAAATCAGCAGCAGCTAAACTGTCCCTCCTCTGGCTAACACTGCAGCTTAAGTACAGACTGAATCTAAAATAGATGCTGTCCAGAAAAAAAAAAAAAGCAGACTGGTGTTTTACCAGCCCTAAAAAGGGCTTTTTGGGGTGCTGTCAGGACGCTGTGCTTACAGCAGAGATCAGATGAGTCTTTCAGGAGTGGAGTGAACACTGAATACACTTGCCTATAGCTTTCCCTATAAAATCAGCAGCAGCTAAACTGTCCCTCCTCTGGCTAACACTGCAGCTTAAGTACAGACTGAATCTAAAATAGATGCTGTCCAGGAAAAAACAAAAAAACAGACTGGTGTTTTACCAGCCCTAAAAAGGGCTTTTTGGGGTGCTGTCAGGACGCTGTGCTTACAGCAGAGATCAGATGAGTCTTTCAGGAGTGGAGTGAACACTGAATACACTGGCCTAGCCTAGCTTTCCCTATAAAATCAGCAGCAGCTAAACTGTCCCTCCTCTGGCTAACACTGCAGCTTAAGTACAGACTGAATCTAAAATAGATGCTGTCCAGGAAAAAAAAAAAAGCAGACTGGTGTTTTACCAGCCCTAAAAAGGGCTTTTTGGGGTGCTGTCAGGACGCTGTGCTTACAGCAGAGATCAGATGAGTCTTTCAGGAGTGGAGTGAACACTGAATACACTTGCCTATAGCTTTCCCTATAAAATCAGCAGCAGCTAAACTGTCCCTCCTCTGGCTAACACTGCAGCTTAAGTACAGACTGAATCTAAAATAGATGCTGTCCAGGAAAAAACAAAAAAACAGACTGGTGTTTTACCAGCCCTAAAAAGGGCTTTTTGGGGTGCTGTCAGGACGCTGTGCTTACAGCAGAGATCAGATGAGTCTTTCAGGAGTGGAGTGAACACTGAATACACTGGCCTAGCCTAGCTTTCCCTATAAAATCAGCAGCAGCTAAACTGTCCCTCCTCTGGCTAACACTGCAGCTTAAGTACAGACTGAATCTAAAATAGATGCTGTCCAGGAAAAAAAAAAAAGCAGACTGGTGTTTTACCAGCCCTAAAAAGGGCTTTTTGGGGTGCTGTCAGGACGCTGTGCTTACAGCAGAGATCAGATGAGTCTTTCAGGAGTGGAGTGAACACTGAATACACTTGCCTATAGCTTTCCCTATAAAATCAGCAGCAGCTAAACTGTCCCTCCTCTGGCTAACACTGCAGCTTAAGTACAGACTGAATCTAAAATAGATGCTGTCCAGGAAAAAACAAAAAAGCAGACTGGTGTTTTACCAGCCCTAAAAAGGGCTTTTTGGGGTGCTGTCAGGACGCTGTGCTTACAGCAGAGATCAGATGAGTCTTTCAGGAGTGGAGTGAACACTGAATACACTGGCCTAGCCTAGCTTTCCCTATAAAATCAGCAGCAGCTAAACTGTCCCTCCTCTGGCTAACACTGTAGCTTAAGTTCAGACTGAATCTAAAATAGATGCTGTCCAGAAAAAAAAAACCAAGCAGACTGGTGTTTTACCAGCCCTAAAAAGGGCTTTTTGGGGTGCTGTCAGGACGCTGTGCTTACAGCAGAGATCAGATGAGTCTTTCAGGAGTGGAGTGAACACTGAATACACTTGCCTATAGCTTTCCCTATAAAATCAGCAGCAGCTAAACTGTCCCTCCTCTGGCTAACACTGCAGCTTAAGTACAGACTGAATCTAAAATAGATGCTGTCCAGGAAAAAAAAAAAAGCAGACTGGTGTTTTACCAGCCCTAAAAAGGGCTTTTTGGGGTGCTGTCAGGACGCTGTGCTTACAGCAGAGATCAGATGAGTCTTTCAGGAGTGGAGTGAACACTGAATACACTTGCCTATAGCTTTCCCTATAAAATCAGCAGCAGCTAAACTGTCCCTCCTCTGGCTAACACTGCAGCTTAAGTACAGACTGAATCTAAAATAGATGCTGTCCAGGAAAAAACAAAAAAACAGACTGGTGTTTTACCAGCCCTAAAAAGGGCTTTTTGGGGTGCTGTCAGGACGCTGTGCTTACAGCAGAGATCAGATGAGTCTTTCAGGAGTGGAGTGAACACTGAATACACTGGCCTAGCCTAGCTTTCCCTATAAAATCAGCAGCAGCTAAACTGTCCCTCCTCTGGCTAACACTGCAGCTTAAGTACAGACTGAATCTAAAATAGATGCTGTCCAGAAAAAAAAAAAAAGCAGACTGGTGTTTTACCAGCCCTAAAAAGGGCTTTTTGGGGTGCTGTCAGGACGCTGTGCTTACAGCAGAGATCAGATGAGTCTTTCAGGAGTGGAGTGAACACTGAATACACTTGCCTATAGCTTTCCCTATAAAATCAGCAGCAGCTAAACTGTCCCTCCTCTGGCTAACACTGCAGCTTAAGTACAGACTGAATCTAAAATAGATGCTGTCCAGGAAAAAACAAAAAAGCAGACTGGTGTTTTACCAGCCCTAAAAAGGGCTTTTTGGGGTGCTGTCAGGACGCTGTGCTTACAGCAGAGATCAGATGAGTCTTTCAGGAGTGGAGTGAACACTGAATACACTGGCCTAGCCTAGCTTTCCCTATAAAATCAGCAGCAGCTAAACTGTCCCTCCTCTGGCTAACACTGCAGCTTAAGTACAGACTGAATCTAAAATAGATGCTGTCCAGGAAAAAAAAAAAAGCAGACTGGTGTTTTACCAGCCCTAAAAAGGGCTTTTTGGGGTGCTGTCAGGACGCTGTGCTTACAGCAGAGATCAGATGAGTCTTTCAGGAGTGGAGTGAACACTGAATACACTTGCCTATAGCTTTCCCTATAAAATCAGCAGCAGCTAAACTGTCCCTCCTCTGGCTAACACTGCAGCTTAAGTACAGACTGAATCTAAAATAGATGCTGTCCAGGAAAAAAAAAAAGCAGACTGGTGTTTTACCAGCCCTAAAAAGGGCTTTTTGGGGTGCTGTCAGGACGCTGTGCTTACAGCAGAGATCAGATGAGTCTTTCAGGAGTGGAGTGAACACTGAATACACTTGCCTAGCCTAGCTTTCCCTATAAAATAAGCAGCAGCTAAACTGTCCCTCCTCTCGCTAAGACTGCAGCTTGAGAATGAATCTAAAATGGATGCTGTCCAGGAGGTGGGAGGGTCTGGGAGGGAGGGTATGCTGCTGATTGGCTGGAATGTGTCTGCTGACTGTGAGGTACAGGGTCAAAGTTTGCTCAATGATAATGAATAGGGGGCGGACCGAACATCGCATATGTTCGCCGGCCGCGGCGAACGCGAACAAGCTATGTTCGCCGGGAACTGTTCGCCGGCGAATAGTTCTGTACATCTCTAGATTTAGGCAAATGGCTCAATCACAGAGAGAAGAGAAGGCTCAGTAAACCATAAACACTAAAAGTCTATTCCATAATGATTTTAATTAGGTCACTAGCTCATCTGGTCAAGGGTAACTATCATAGGTGCAGGATAAACCTCTACATCTACTTGTGTAGCTCCTAGTAGCCATTTTCATCATCACCCATATTGCCAAAATGTTCACCCCTATCTCTTAAGATGGCACTGGTCCAGTGCACAGTGACAGCTGTAGTTTACACACTGATTGTATCATGTAGGCCTCCGTTACTACACTACACCAGAGCGAAGATTTTGAAAGAGGATGGGATGCAAAGTATCATTAAACCAGATTTTCATTGAAGAAAAAAATGCACTATATCCTATCTTTTATAAATCTAAAAGAAACTGCTATCATATGAACACTATGGCAGTGTTTTCAGTTTTGCTCTGGGCTTCTTCCTGCACTCTCACCACTTCTCCACATACCCCCTGCTGCCAAGTCATCTATACTAGTCTTTTGCACATGCTGCCCACTAACATACTTTTCGTATTTATCTCCTGCTCATACTGGCCCCTGTCATACTTCCTACATAACTTTTATGCTTATGGTAGCACCTTTCATACCCTTAAGCACTCCCCTGCTGTATTTACTGCCCATTGTCATACCCTTCACTCCCCTGGTTATTTTTAAAAACTCCATCTACAATGTTTACTGGTAGATTTTATGCTACCAAATAAAGGCTTCTATGTATGCCCCCCAGTTTGTTATTTTAAAAAAATGGAGGTGGGTGAAGGGCACTGTGTGTAAATAGATAGTCTTAAAAATTCCAGCTAGTTGGAAAATATTGTGTCAGGACCTGGATCTGAACCCAGGACCTCTGCTGCATCTGGCAGTAGCACTTCTTGCTCAGTCACCTGAGATGCTGGATAGCTCCATGCCTGATTTCTTAGACAAACTTAAATTTTATTTTATTTCTGGTAAAAGCTTAAACTCCTTGCTCCTCTCATGAACTTGCTATTCAAGCCACGTGCATGCCCTGTTTGCCAGATTATTGTGCTCTTCTCTAGCCAATATCTTTCTTCTTACAACCCTGCTGCCATCTGTATCTTCATTATCACTCATAGTACATAGTTACATAGTGGGTGAGGTTGAAAAAATACACAAGTCCATCAAGTCCAACCTATGTGTGTGATTATATGTCAGTATTACATTGTATAACCATGTATGTTGCGGTCGTTCAAGTGCTTATTTAATAGTTTTTTGAAACTATCGATGCTCCCCGCTGAAACCACCACCTGTGGAAGAGAATTCCACATCCTTGCCGCTCTTACAGTAAAGAACCTTCTACACAGGTAAAGGTTAAACCTCTTTTTTTCTAATTTTAATAAGTGGCCACGTGTCTTATTAAAATCCCTTACGCAAAAAAGTGTTATCCCTATTGTGGGGTCACTAGTATGATATTTGTAAATTGAAATCATATCCCCTCTCAAGCGTCTCTTCTCCAGAGAGAATAAGTTCAGTGCTCGCTAACCTTTCCTCATAACTAATATCCTCCAGACCCTTTATTAGCTTTGTTGCCCTTCTTTGTACTTGGTCCATTTCCAGCACATCCTTCCTGAGGACTGGTGCACAGAACTGGACAGCATACTCTAGGTGAGGCCGGACCAAAGTCTTGTAGAGTGAGAGAATTATCGCTTTATCTCTTGAGTTAATCCCCTTTTTAATGCTTGCCAATATTCTGTTTGCTTTGTTAGCAGCAGCTTGGCATTGCATGCCATTGCTGAGCCTATCATCTACTAAGACCCCAGATCCTTTTTCATCCAAGATTCCCCAAGAGGTTCACTCCCTAGTGAGTAGATTGCATTCATATTTTTGCCACTCAAATTTTTCTACATTAAACCTCATTTGCCATGTAGTTGCCCACCCCATTCATTTGTTCAGATCTTCTTGCAAGGTTTCCACATCCAGCGTGGATGTTATAGCCCTGCTAAGCTTAGTGCCATCCGCAATTACAGAGATTGAACTGTTTACCCCATCATCCAGGTTGTTTATGAACAAATTAAACAAGATTGGTCCCAGCACAGAACCCTGGGGGACCCCACTACCCACTCCTGACCATTCCGAGTATTCCCCATTTATCATCACCATCTGAACTTGTAGCCAGTTTTCAATCCATGTACTCGCCTTGTGGTCCATGTCAATGGACCTTACTTTGTATAGTAAACCTTTATGAGGAACTGTGTCCAATGCTTTTGAAAAATCAAGATACACTACGTGTACGGGCCTTCACTTATCTAGATGGAAGCTCACCTCCTCAAAGAAGGTTAACAGAATGGTTTGGAAAAAACGATTCTTCATGAATCCATGCTGATTACTGCTAATGATACAGTTTTCATTACTAAAATCTTGTATATAGCCCCTTACCACCCCCTCCAAGAGCTTGCATACTATTGATGTTAGGCTAACTGGTCTGTAATTCCCAGGGATGTAGTTTTGCCCTTTTTTAAATATTTGTGCTACATTGGCTTTTCTCCAATCAGCTGGTACCATTCCAGTCAGTAGACTGTCAATAAAAATTAGGAACAATGGTCCGGCAATTACTTGACTGAGTTTCCCAAGTACCCTCGGGTGCAAGCCTTCTGGTCCCGGTGATTTAATAATGTTAAGTTTCCCAAGTCTATTTCTAATTATGTCCCCAGTTAGCCACGAGGGTGCTTCCTGTGATGTGTCATGAGGAAAAACACTGCAATTTTGGTTACTGAAGCCCCCCCTCGATTCCCTCATGAAGACTGAGGAGAAGAATAAATTCAATACCTTCGCCATCTCCCCATCCTTTGTAACCAGATGTCCTTTGTCATCCTTTATGGGGCCAATATGTTCTGTCCCCCCTTTTTTATTGTTTATACACTTAAAGTATTTCTTGTGTTTTTTTTTTTCTCTCCTCCGCTATGTGTCTTTCGTGTTCCATATTAGCCGCCCTAATTGCACCCTTAGATATCTTGTTGCATTCTTTGTAAAGGCTGAATGCTGATGATGATCCCTCAGCCTTGTATTTTTTGAAGGCCTTCTCCTTTGCTTTTATATGCATTCTTACATTGGAGTTAAGCCATCCAAGACTTTTGCTCGCTCTTTTAAATTTATTTCCCAGTAGGATGCACTGGCTAATGCCCTTATTTAATATGCTCTTAAAGCAAAACCATTTCTCCTCCACGTTCTTTGTTTCTAAGATTTTATCCCAATTTATATCTTCTAGGGAAGTTGGCTCTTTTGAAATTCAGTGTCTTTGTGTTCCCCTTGTGATTCCTATTTGTGTGATTTATACCAAAGCCAATTGACCAGTGATTGCTGTTTCCTAAATTGCCCCGTATTTCCACATCCGTGATCAGGTCTGTATTGTTGGTAATCAGTAGATCTAGTAACGCCTCGTTTCTAGTTGGTGCGTCTACCATCTGACCCATGAAATTGTCCTGCAAGACATTTAGGAACTGGCGAGCCTTAGACAAATGCGTGGTTCCCTCTGCCCAGTCTATGTCTGGATAATTAAAATCCACCTTTAATAATAACACTTCCCATCCTTGCTGCTAATCCAAATTGTGATAGGAGGTCTGTCTCCCCCTCCTCCGTCAGGTTAGGGAGCATATAGTATACTCCCAGTATTGTTTTCCCCTTAGCTCGTTACTTACTTCTGGCTTTTTCATTGACTATGTTTGTGCTTGATACCAACCTGAAACCACGTGCTACCGACCTTTGGCTTATTTACTGAGTATGCTATTGCCTGATCCCTGCCTGCTATATTTGATACTGAACCCAGGCTTTCTCACCTCCTGGTGGGGTGATTTTGAGGACCATGACCTGGTACTACCATGCAATGAGACCCATCTCTACCATCAGAAGCTTAGACTTGTGTGTCAGGTGGGCCTGCGTCATCTGCTAAGGGAATCTGCTTGTATGTTACCAGTTGATTCCTCATGAGCCTCTCTACTGCTACAGCCACTGACCTCTGAGCCTGACCCCTGACTATGGCACAATTATTGATTAGTTGACATAAAACATTACCAATGCATTTCATGGGACCATAGCTCCTTCTTCCTCAGAGGTTAGATCTGTTGGTTGTGGGGATTGCAGTCTGTGTCCTTAATACTGGTGTCTATTGTACCATTCTGGTGTGTCTGTTGTGCCTGCATTTGCATAAAAATAATAATCATACAGATTAAAACAGTATATGAAGATCATATGACAATTCTGTATAAGGGTAGTAATAATGAAGAGATGAGATACAACAAACCAAGAAAATAACTGTCGTATAAAGGATAACAGGAAGAAGTCAAGGCTGCATGCACATGGGTGTATTTGTTCATGCAACATAAAGATGTCTTGTGTCTCTGGTGTCCTTTATGCTACAGCCACCCATAGTCATAAATGGACGAACATTTATGTAAGTAGCTATGCACTGTTATTTGTGTAAAGCAGCATGCACGGAACACACACCCAAAGCAGCTCTTGGACATCCAGAACACCAGAGATATGCAGTGTCTGCATGGGTTGGCAAATGTATATCTGGATAGAAAACATAATTATTTTCGATGAGAGAGTCTGGTGATTTGTTATACATTCCATACTATCACACAGCTCCATGGCTACTACTGTATCATAGACAGTGACATAGACATGCCTGGGTAGACGCCGGGTAGGTACTCCACGCAGAGGGCAAAGCTCCTCCCCCTTCTCTCATTTGGTGAAACTGATCTGCTGACTTAATTTTTCAGAGTCCGCCCCGCCTCCCTACATCACTGTGTCTCTGGATAGGCAGGGGCGGTCCACAGTCTAAAGCCTCGTACACACGACCGAGAATCTCGTCAAGAAAAAACACGTTGTTTTTCTTGACGAGATTCTTGGACAAGAAACTTGTCCCGGCCGAGTGTACACACGCTCCTTTCAAAGAACCCGCGGTTCTTTGAATGGAGTGAATGCGGTGACGTAATCGACTACGACGAGCGTGCGCTCATCACATTTGATGCCGTCGCCGCAATCTTGCTACACCCTACCTATGCCTAGGAAGCTACCGCGCATGCGTCGAAGTCATTTCGAGCATGCGCAGGCTTCCCGGAGGACAGGTAAGTGTACACGCACACTTTTCTCGTCAAGAAACATGCTGACAAGAATCTCAACGAGAAAATAGAGAGCAGGTTCTCTATTTTTCTCATTGAGATTCTTGTCGGTTTTCTTGACGAGAAACATGATAGCCGCGTACACACGACCGATTTACTTGGCAAGAAAGCTCTGCCAGCAAGTTTCTTGCTGGTTCTTGCCGAGAAACTCGGTCGTGTGTATGAGGCTTCAGTCAGTGAGTGTTGCCTCTGTGCCTCAGCCTGCTCTGCATTCCGCTCTGTCTTCCCTCAGTGGCGAAAGCGCAGCACGCAGTGCGCTCCGCACACCGAACTAGTGACAATCAGGTGGGCCATTCACACGGACAGCGGTCGGGCTCCTCTCACGGATGGGTGGCGGGCCCCCCGGACTTGGCGGAATTACAGGGCTCAGTCGCAACTGCGACTGTTGCGACCCTGAAAATTCCGCCACTGGTGTGTATACTGCAGGGGTCTGTACTAAGGGTGTGTGTGTATACTGCGGGAGTCTGTACTAAGGGTGTGTGTGTATACTTCGGGAGTCTGTACTAAGGGGGGTGTGTATACTGTGGGGGTCTGCACTAAGGGGGTGTCTATACTGATGGGGTGTCTATACTGATGGGGGGTCTGCACTGTGGGCGTGTCTATACTGCGGGGGTTTGCACTAAGGGGGTGTCTATACTGATGGGGGGTGTCTTTACTGATGGGGGTCTGTACTAAAGGGGGGTGTCTTTACTGTTGGGTCGTCTGCACTAAGGAATGTGTCTATACTGCGGGGGTCTGCCCTAAGGGGGATTCTATACTGATGGGGGGTTCTGCACTAAGGGGGGATTCTATACTGATGGGAGTCTACACTAAAGGGGGGCGTCTTCACTAAGAGGGGGATTCTACACTCATGGGGGTGTCTGTACTAATGAGGGGGGTCTGTACTGAGGGAGGGGGGTCTGTTCTTAGTGAGGGGGATCTATACTGTGGGAGGGGGTCTGTAGTTAGTGGAGAGGGGTCTGTACTGAGGGGGGTCTGTACTGAGGGGGGACTATAGTTGGTGGAGCGGGGGTGACACCAATTTTTTACGCACCAGGTGACACCAACCCTAGTGACGCCACTAATTGATGGTAAGTCAATCAAGTGACAGAGCTGAGCAATCAATGCCAACCTCCACCACTGTGCCTCATACTGATCCCATCCCCCCACCACTGATCTCACCCCTATCCCCCCCATTACTTCTACAACAGAGGTGATGGGGTTGGATAGGGATGAGATCAGTGGTGGGGGGATGGCATCAGTAAGAGGCACAAGTAGTGGTGGGAGAGGATGGCACCACCGCTGCCACCTCCCTCAAAGACCACCGCTGGTATTTGAGGGGGGTGGTAGGTGTGAGACTTGAGGGGGGGTGGCAGCAGTGGTACTTAAAGGGGGGTGGTAGCGGTGGTACTTGAGGTGTGTGGCTGTGGTGGTGGATCTCATCCCTATCCCCCCCATTACTTCTACAACAGAGGGATGAGATCAGTGGTGGGGGGGAGGGGATCAGTAAGAGGCACAGGTGGTGGTGGGAGAGGATGGCACCACCACTGCCACCGCAGCCACCCCCCCTCAAGTACAACCGCTGCCACCCCCCTCAACACCAGCACTTCCACTGATCCTATCCCTCTCCCCCACCAGCACTGTTACTGATCCCATTCTCCAGGTCAGATTTAATTGATCCTATGATTGCTTCATAGGATCAGCAACCAATGTATTGCTTAATTTATGTGAAATCCCTGGTGATATGGCCAGTCCCTCTGCTTTCCTATTTAAAACTTACCACACTAGGCAGGAGCGCACAGCATGGTCAGTACTCTAGTTAGGCTGGTAACTCTGTGTGCTCTCCTCCAATGATCAATAAATGTTTTACTTTGTTGTACAGTGTAAAAAAAGAGCGCTGTTTTGACCACCAATCTGGGGGGGGGGGGGGTGCTTACCTGCTGGTTGTTGTTTCCTCCTCTTCATGCTTCCTGCTGTATGGGAAAGATGACACTCTCGCGGGACTGCGGAAAGGAGGAGCCTATGCGGGTAAAACCCGCAGAATCCGTGCCAGTTGGGAGGTATGCATTAGCTGTATATAGCAGTCTTTTGACTTCTATCAGTGTCCAGCCGAGCACTGGTTAAAGCTTGTAGGAAGAGTTTTCATTTTCCTCTGACTGTCCTATAAGAGTCCTCTGTCTGGCCCTGCGCCAGTTACATACACCCCAAAAAAAAAAAAACTCTCTAGCAAAACGCACCAAACTGAGCATATGCAGAGTGCCCCCAATACTCTGCACTATCAGCACATAGGTTGGGGACTGTGGAAGAAGGGGAAGATCAGAGAAGACAGGATCAAACAGCATTTTTACATTAAGTACATTTAAGTGCCACAGTGAGTATAACAAGCATGCTTTACTAAATATACAGGCTGATTGTACTGTTGTGGGTTTAGTAACACTTTAACACTAAAAAGTGAAATCTAGTCAGGATAAAAATGCACATTGAACTTACATGATGCATATCTCTCAACTATCTGAGATGACAAAGATGACATTTTAGGGCTTGTACTATCCAGTACATATGCACTATGGTCTGTATAACATGTGCTCACTGGTGTGCATTAGGAAGGGGTGTGCAATGCATTGTTACAATGCATTACACTGTTTACTTACTTTAACCACCTCCCTACCGGGCACGAAAACCCCCTTCCTGCCCAAGCCATTTTTCAGCTTTCAGTGCTGTCACATTTTGAATGACAATTGCGCGGTCGTGCGACGTGGCTCCCAAACAAAATTTCCGTCCTTTTTTTCCCACAAATAGAGCTTTCTTTTGGTGGTATTTTATCACCTCTGCGGTTTTTATTTTTTGCGCTATAAACAAAAGAAGAGTGTCAAGTTTGAAAAAAAACACAATATTTTTTACTTTTTGCTATAATAAATATCAATTAAAAAAAAAAAAAAAAATGTCCTCAGTTTAGGCCGATACGTATTCTTCTACATATTTTTGGTAAAAAAAAATCGCAATAAGCATATATTGATTGGTTTGCGCAAAAGTTATAGCGTCTACAAAATAGGGGATAGATTTATAGCATTTATTTATTTTTTTAACTAGTAATGGCGGCGATCTGCGATTTTTATTGTGACTGCGATATTGCGGCAGACACATCGGACACTTTTGACACATTTTTGGGACCATTCACATTTATACAGCGATCCCTGCTATAAAAATGCATTGATTACTGTATAAATGTGACTGGCAGGGAAGGGGTTAACACTAGGGGGCGAGGAAGGGGTTAAATGTGTTTCCTAGATGTGTTCTAACTGTGGGGGGGGGCTGACTGGGGGAGGTGACCGATGGTTGTCCCTATGTACAAGGGACACACCATCAGTCTCCTCTCCCTGACAGGACGTGGATCTGTGTGTTTACACACACCAATCCACGGTCCTGCTCGGTTACTGGGCAATCGCGGGTTCCAGGTGGCCATCGCTAGCTGCTTTTAAAGGCAGGACGTCATATGACGTCCTGTCAGAACAAGTGAGTCTTCCGCCCGCCGTCATTTGACGGTGGGCAGTAGATAAGTGGTTAATTTTATTGCAATGTCATAAAAATAAAATTTTATATAGCTCTAGGCACCATAATGCGTTGTGGCTGTAGTGTCTTGACATGTGGCAACGTGCTTTGCTGAAAAAAAATCAGACATGCTGCACTTTTTATGCATTGCACACCATCACACACTTATGGTGTGAACAGGGGATATATAAAACAGTTGTTTTCTATGTGCCCTTTCGATGAGTCTGCATTAATTATCACAACTCAACACTCTTGGTGTGAACAGGCCCTTAGGCTGGATTCACACCTATGTATTTTTAGTGCTTTTTGCATTTTGCAGATTTGCACTAAAGAATGTGTTCCATAGCAAACCACACATGTTAGATGGACTGTAGCACAAATCTGCAAAATGCAAAAATCACCTAAAAATGCATAGATTTGAATCCAGCCTTGGTGCTAACATTTTTAGGCTAATAAAAATTCAACCATAATTCCATTATTTATGATGGAAGTAGAAAATAGTCTGTCAATACATTGTTTTCACACATTTGCAGAAAAGTGATGGATTTTGACTGTCAGTTGGTTCAGTTTGGGCAAAGTGGCTTCTGCTAACCTCTCCATCTAGTGTCACACTACACAGTAGATCTCAAAAAACATGTCTTGTCAATATTGTGCACTTTACAAGCTCCCTTTAAGTCACTGTTGCTTCCACATTAGCCAAAAGCAATGATGAGAAAATCTCAAATCTACTACAGCTAGCAATTGTGCATCCTTTGAATCGCTTATTGATTAACTTAGGCTGGTCATACATTATGCAATTTTCTTTCTTTTAACTATGGGTTGAAGGAAAGAAAATCGCTCAATTCCCCCATCAACACAGTCAGAGTTGATGGGTGAATCCCTCCCGGTGCACTATTATATTCTGACAGCAGGAGGTTTCCCTGCCATCAGAATACAATGATCACTGCTTCCTAAAAATGGGTCATGAGAACACAAAAAGAGTTAAAATTGTAAATGTTCTCCTAGTATAGTCAGCAACAGAATAGCCCAAAATTGTATGGAACTTTTACGTACAGCCAAACATATTTAACATGCTGTAACAAAAATACATGCAAGCTTAAACCTTAAAACGTCTCTTTGCCCTGTTTGAAAAAAAAAAAAAAAGTCTGCAGCTACAAATACTATAGCGGCTGACTTTTATTAAAAGGACACAAACCTGTCCAGGGGTCTAGCGCTGTGCTCTCCAGAACCTCTTCTTTACAAGCCTTTAGGTCCCCAGCGCCAGAATGTTTACTGTGGGCAACCGGCTGTGATTCCTTGCGGCTTCACAGCTGGCTGCCCACTGTGTATGCATGATCTGCGCTGCACTTTGTGGATGGTCCCGCAGCACCAAGGGAACCCCGAACGTGTCCCAGAAGTTTGCAGGTGGGGGGCTAGAAGATCTTCTGGTAGGCAGGAACAAGAACTCGGGAACACACAGGGGAGCTGAAGATCATCCAGCAATTAGTGGTTGCTGCTGCAGGCTTTAAATAGGCCACTGGGCACCAGAGTCTGTCACGCATTGCGTGCGCTTTGGCGTACGCACATCCGCACTGGCAAATATATCTTTTTGACTGTTCTCGCCCGTGTGTGCATGCGCATCAGCATTGGCAAATTTCTGTTTGCCAATCCGCGATTCTGCTAGCCATTGATAGATATGCCAGTTCTTCTGCGGATTGTTCTCTGACACCTGGTGGCATTTTTTTGCTGGTCTATTGGCTTGCCATTCTTAAGATACAAGAAATCAGTGATCTAGCACTGATTAGAAGTTGTCACCCACCCAGATCCCTGACAATCAATGTTTTTTAAGTTGCTTGGAGCTTTCTTGCTTTGACAAACTTCTGACAGACAAGTGTTGACCTTGTAGACAATGTGGTTGTAGCCTTGAACTTGATTTTTTACACTCAGTTGACAGATGCCTCAGTCCGGAAAACTCCACTATTTGATTAAGACCATGGAGAAATCATTTTTCTTATTCTTCCTGGAATTGAAAGCCCTTGGTTTTGATTACACCCTATATACTTTTGCCCATGTCAAAGATCACAGAATATGTACTTCTACATGTCACTTAAAGCGTGTAAGTGCCAAGACTATGGAAAATAATCCGATTGCATATTCCTAACACATAATAAAAAACTTTAAACAAGCCCTCACTTCTCTAACTGCTTTTAATGTGAAGCTATATATTCTCAAAGATCCTTAAAGATCACAACAAACTCTAAAGTCAAGTTTCAGTTGGCTTCTTAAAATAGAACTATAGGCAAAACTTTGTTTTTAATTTTGGATAGAGTAAGGGAGGACCATAACCTCTATCAGTTTATTTTTTTCCCTCTCATAGGGGAGATTTCCCTTTACTTCCTGTCCTATAACCAAAACAGGAAGTGTAACCAAATCCCTGAAAAGTAAGGGAATCCCTTTGGGACCCCCAGGTTACCAGAACTATTGCAGTATTACTTTTCAAGGGATAACCCAATTGTGGATTTTCTTTTATTTTCACTTTCCATAATAATGGTAAACAGGATAAATATTAAACGTAAATCTCCCTAATGGGGGCACAGACAGCAATAAAAACTGGCAGGTGTTCTAATCTATCTCCATTCAATCTAAAACTAAAAAAAAAAAAAAGGCTTGCCTTTAGTTGTACTTTAAAGCTTAGAAACATTGATACAAGTTCTAGAATTCACCTACTTCACTTAAATAATTTTACTTCTGTCTGTGTTGCTGTTAGAGGGATTTTCCCTCAATTCCTGTCCTTGGGACAACCTTGCTTACTTCGTCTTTCCCAACTCTATCAAAAGCTAAAAATATATATATATTCAGTTTTTCCACAGTGCCATAGAAACAGAGATGAATGAGGATTTTTTTTTTTTAATTAGTATCAGTGGCACTTAGTGTCAAGCCCTGTACACACGATCGGTTTGACTGATGAAAACCGTCCGATGGATGGTTTTCATCAGACCAACCGATCGTGTATGGGACCCATCGGTCTTTTTTCCATCGGTTTTAAAAAATAGAACATATTTTACATTTTTCCGATGGATAAAAAACCGATCGAAAACTCCGATCGTCTATGGGCAAGTCCATCGGATCAAAAACCCACGCATGCTCAGAATCAAGTCGACGCATGCTCAGAAGCATTAAACTTCATTTTTCTCGGCTCATCGGAGTGTTTTACGTCACCGCGTGTGGAACGGTCGGTTTTTTGACTGATGGTGTGTGGGCAAGACTGATGAAAAACAGTTTCATCGGATTTCCGATGGACAAATCCATCGGACGAAAATCCATAGGTTATCCGATCGTGTGTACAGGGCTTGAGTGTCTGTGTGTTTTAGGTAGGATAAAAACAAAACAAAATGTGCACTATTGTTTCTGGGCTGTACTACGGGTACACACAACAACTAACATACACATACTGTATGTTGTGCTGCGATAGTCAGGAGCGGGAGAATTTATTTTGGGTTGTTCTTTGGTTTTGAAGATTATGGTAGTAGCAAGAAATATACTGCTAAATTTAAAAACAATGATAATTTTTTTACTATTTTGGGGGAGTTTACCTTTAATAATATAAAAAATATGAAGATATCCAATACCATTTATCAGCAAATGAAAGGTGTACAGAATAATTCCGCGCTGCCCTTATAGATAAGCCGCTAACACAACAATAAGACAAATAGCAGAAAAAATGGGAACAGAAAGTGAAGCGCTAATCAAAATAAATGAATACCAGAAACCATAAATTAATATAGTGCTCAAATCTCAAATGTGACAAAGGAAAAATGATGAATGAATGAATGTCCACATAAATGCAAATTAAATGTCCATATGTATTTAAAAAATGCAAAAATTACACAAATGTCTATACTTAGACTCATCAAACTTGAGTATTGACACAATCCAAACCTTAATGATGAATTCAAGATTGAAGTGCTGAAAGTGAACAATTATTGAAGTGACTTGAAGTGAAAAAAAAACACCACCGATAGGTAAGGGGCTTACCAGAATGTTTGAACCCAGGAAAGCATACGCTCAAATAGGTCAAACGGCTTTATGTGGTGGAACCACGATGAAACCAGGACAATCCTGTGTGTTTCTACAATTGCTGTATCGAGAGTGACCAAACGCCAGCAGGATGGAATATGCCACAGAAGAAGATAGCCAATTAACAGGTGATCTCGCAGAACATGATGGTCCAGGAAATCCCATGTCAGTATGGAACGGTATATATCATGGATAGGAAGAAAAAAGTGGCCACATAGCGTAACTCTGTATTAAGTATCAAGATTTTAATGTCGCAAGAACACTTACATTTAAGTTGATAAACAAGCGCTTTGTGCAAAAGATGTGGCAACAATAGAGATCCCCGACGCGTTTCGTCCCCAGATGATGTCCTAGGGACGAAACACGTCGGGAGAATTCTATTGTTGCCACATCTTTTGCACAAAGCGCTTTTTGAATCTTCTACATATGGACATTTAATTTGCATTTATGTGGACATTCATTCATTCATCATTTTTCCTTTGTCACATTTGAGATTTGAGCACTATATTAATTTATGGTTTCTGGTATTAATTTATTTTGATTAGCGCTACACTTTCTGTTCCTATCACCAAATGAAAGCCTAATTTGTCCTAAACAAAATAGGGTATAATCCGCCTAGATGCACAAAGTAGTTGTGATGATATGTACGGTTTTAGTAACACCTGTCAAAGCTGCAAAATTGTGCTTAGGCATTAAGATTTGCTTTACCCTTAGGTGCGAAGGGGTTAAAGTGCCTTTACTTCTTTTTCAGAATATGTAGACAGTTTAGTGGTGTGCATGTTCTGGGCATAGGTTCACTTTAACAAAAAAAAGGCATCTGCCTGAAATGCTCCCTGACAACATGAAAGGCCATAGGCTTCTGATCATTGACACATATGGCATCTCACACTGGCACAAAAGCATGTAATTCTATACTCATGCATACACATACAGTACAATTACTTGCAACTAATACACAAATGGTTTCCAATGCAGATTATCAAAAAAAGGAAAAGAAGAATGACAAAAGAACACATTCATAGTCTACTGTGTTAAACTCCTACTTATGGGTCAAGGCAAACTTAGGTTTATCTATCAATGCAGTATTTTTTTAAATGTCATTTTTTTTTCTTCAGCTGTTTTCTGTAAGTCAGGAATAACCGTGACCTTTCAACAGTTAGAAATAGTGTATAAAAATAATTGCTCTGAGTCTGAAAATACCACAGGAAAACAACACAAACACATTTTACAGCAGAGCCGAACTTCACATCTAATCTTCAGTGTCTTGTTTAATTATACTGAAGTGTTATTAAGGTGTAAGCATTAGACATGGACACAAGTTGGCCATATTGTATTGAGTGAGTGCAAAATGAATATTGAAATGTACACCGATCTTTGAAAACATTTTTGGAAATAAATCCACCAGTGATGACTGATTATCTTGTATTTCTTATATCTCTACATTTACATATGGATAGATTTTCCAATCGCCTAGATCTGACTGCAAAACAAGCTCGCTGTTAAAGGGGATGCTGGCAACACCTTCTAAAGTGTCCACCAACAGTTTTTCTATGTGAAGCTGTAAACCGCACAATCTTACATATTTCTTCTGTCTTTCTCCGATTTCTGGAATTAGGCATTTATGACTGAGAACAATTGACCGACTCTAAATTGGATCTGATTGGATTGCTTGTGGCCTACCCATCTCTTCCGCTCCAATGTTTGGGAGATAGAGAGCTGAACGCTTCCATGGGACATTGTGGAGATGGTTGGTGACCCAGGTGGTAGTGTTACTGGCAGATCCTCTGTTTGCGGGGTGGCAGGTGCCACTGTCACTACAGAGGTGGATGAAGAGGCCGAGACTGCAGCAGAAGAGGAAGCAGGAGGAGCCAGAGACCTTTCTTGGTTTTTGAGGTGTCTACTCCACTGCAGCTCGTGCTTTGCACTTAGATGCCTGGTCATGCAGGTTGTGCTCAGGTTGAGAACGTTTATGCCTCGCTTCAGGCTCTGATTGCACAGCGTGCAAACCACTCGTGTCTTGTCATCAGCACATTGTGTGAAGAACTGCCACGCTAGGGAACTCCTTGGACCTGGCTTTGGTGTGCTCTGTCCCTTGCTGCGTTGGGCAGTAGCAGACATACTGTCTAGGGGACGGACGCTCCGCTTTTGCACCCTGCTCCCTCTTCTGCTGTGCTGGTGGCTCTGTGCGACCACCGCCTCTTCCTCCAAACTACACTGGTCACCTGCATAACATTGATTCCATGTGGGGTCGAGGACCTCATCGTCCTCCACATCATCTTCCACCCAGTCTTCACCCCTGCCCTCCTTGTCTGTCTGCACAATTGCGAAAGCAGCAGCAGTTGGCACCTGTGTTTCGTCATCATCCGAGACGTACTGCGATGGTCCTCCCATGTACTCATCATGAAACATAAGTGGTTGGGCATCGGTGCACTCAATCTCTTCCACTTCTGGGGCAGGGCTAGGTGGATGGCCCTGGGAAACCCTGCTAACAGAGTCATCGAAAAGCAGAAGAGATTGCTGCATGATTTGGGGCTCAGACTGCTTGGCTGATTTGCAAGGGGGTGAGGTGAAAGACTGATGGACATGGGTTTCAGGTGCCAACTCTGTTCTTTCATCAGAAGAGTGGGTGGGAGACAATGTGAAGGAACCCGAGGCACTGTCAGCAACCCAATCTACTATCGCCTGTACTTGTCCTGGCCTAAACATTCGTACAGCCTCATTAGGCGCAACAAAATACCGCCGCAGGCTCGGTCGCCTACTCGCACCTGAGGAAGGTGTTTCACTTGTGCGTGTATCTGGCACAGATCCACCACGTCCTCTCCCTGCAACAGGAGCTCCACCAGCAGCACCACGACCGAGGCCACCACGTCCCTTTTACCTTCTCCTCATATTTTCCAAATTAAGGATGTTGCCCTAAATGGGTGTTTTTGGAAGAGCAGAATACACCCACAGTACGTAACCGCTGAATCGCACAGCTACAGAACTGCAGAAAATGCTATTCAAAAAAAATGTTTTTTTTTTAGTATAGCACAGTAGAAGAAAACTATATATAAATTGTTTATTTCACACACCTCCAGATATGTATAACACACTGCAAAATATTTTTTGTGGCCCTAAATGGCGTTTTTTGGAAGACCACAATACACCCACAGTACGTAACCGCTGAATCGCACAGCTACAGAACTGCAGAAAATGCTATTCAAAAAAAAGTTGTTTTTTTAGTATAGCACAGTAGAAGAAAACTATTTAGAAATTGTTTATTTCACATACCTCCACATATGTATAACACACTGCAAAAAAAATTTTGTGGCCCTAAATGGCTCTTTTCGCAAGCGTACATTAAAGTGCAAATTTTTTTTTTTTTTGCCCTAAACGGGTCTTTTTTTGCCCAATGGGTCTTTTGGAAAAGAGCACAATAAAGTGCCTTTTTTTTTTTGTCCTAAATGGATCTTTTTCCAAGAGCAGAATACACCCACAGTATGGAAACAGTGTATTTCTCAACGTAATATATGCAGTGTTGGTGCACTGAGCTTGCAGATAAAAGGTAGATTTTCTCTGACACTGGGCTCAAAGCAGTGTAAAAAGACTGCACTGCAACACAAACAGGTAAACCTATGCAGATCGCTGAGTTATATCTCTGAATCTGGACTCCTATTCCTATATAATATATCTCTCTCCCTAAAAGCAAAAAACAGGAACCTGGCCCTACACTACACTGTCTCTATCTTTTCCCTCAGATTCCAGAATCAGGACTAACTCATGTATTTTTCTATCTCTCCCTAAAAGCAGCAGCAGCATACTAGATCCTCTCCCTATCTATTCTGAAGCAGAGTGACGTGTGTGCTGTGTGCCTCTAACTTATGTAGAAGCTGGGTCACATGTTGCACTGACCAATCACAGCCATGCCATTAGTAGGCATGGCTATGATGGCCTCTAAGGGCACACCAGCTAATCAAAAGGTGATTGGCTGGCCCCTGAAGCCTTTCTAAATGCGTAATTAGATTGCCGAACCCGAACCCAGACTTTTGCGCAAAGTCGGGGTTCGGGTTAAGGCTAAAGTTCGGTACGGACCCGAACTTTACAGTTCGGGTTCGCTCAACACTATCCATAAGCTTTGTTTCGTTTTTTTTTTTATTGAGGGGATTTAACTTGGATGCGAATGGGAAATTATGGGATGCCCAGAAATAATTAATGCAACTTGCTTGGGACTTATATATACACTCCTGTATATACACTCCAGTCTTCTCTCCAGCACAACTCTTTCTTAAGACCTCTATCCCTTCACTCCTCCAGCACTTCACTTGCTGCAGACCGTTACTCCTCCAGCACTTCACTTGCTGCAGATTTCCAGATCAGCCAGCACCACATGATTGGGCCTGATGCTAACTCAGCCAGGCCTCAGTGAATTGCCTTTTACGGGTAGAGGCCTTGGGCCTCTATGATGTAGAAATAGTTCAGATGCTAACTGTCCTCTACCCAGCTACTGATCCCAGATCACTCTCTTTCAGGCTTGCCAGCCAGCCTGGCTGCAACAACCTCTCTCCACTGCCCTTCCCACAGTCCACTCCTCTGGTTCTGCACCATCTCAAACTGCAAACTCCCAGTTCTCTCAGGCGCGCCTCCCCAGTCCTCCTGACTGTGCCTTACTCACCAGCCCTCCTGGCTGCGACCAGTTGTCCACTCTGGAGTCTCTTAGCAGTGCTCTCTCCCACTGTCCTCTCTTTGCTCTCTCATGTGCCTCTCCTCCAAGATCTCTTCTCCCTTCCCAGATGCATCCGAGCCCCGGCCCAAGGTCACCCCCCCAGACTGGGGTGCTCCCTGTGGGCCTCCACACTCTCTCACTCCTGCTCTTCCACCCGACAACTCCTCCCCAGCTGGGCTGACCCTGGGTATTTAAGGAGGCCAGCCCCCTGCCAATACAAGTTAGGGATTGGTCAAGGCTCCTCAGAATACCCCAGGCAGCTCCATCTCTCCTCCACTCCTCTCTTTCTAAAACTTTCTAGAAAGAAGAGGGAGGTGACAGTGATGCTCCCTGTGAATCACCCAGCCCTGCCCTGAGCCACTACCAACCCAGAATGAAAACACCAGCTAGGCCGGATTACATTTTCCTACTCTAACCTGTAGCACCTACCTAACTAGAGGGTGCTACATGTCTAAATACTGTATATGTGGAAAATAGGATATTTGCAACATATTGCAATCAGGGCTTCACAGTAAAGTATAAAGTGAGATTATTGAAAACAGTATGTAGTAAAAGTTGGCATTGGTTTGGACCAGTGTGCTTAGATTTTTAAGTGTTAGTAGGTGTCAGAATAGTGCTTTGACCTCTTGTGTCAATAGTGGTAGGCTTGGTCTTTTTTTACCAAGACCCCTGCCAACAGGTGTAAATATGTTACAGTTCCACATTTCAGTCCTTAGGTTGTCTTACTGGTGTAGTTCCTGCCTGCATTAGAGGCTGGTGGGAAAGAATCTGAAGCAACTAACAGTCAATGTAAATGAGGATGTAGCGCTAATAGTGAAAAAGAGACCAAAAAAATTATCTCAAAATGAAACTGAATGTGGATATAAAAACATAACAATAAAGTGAGTCCACAAAGTGTCCATAAACAAATATCCGTGATGAAAACAAGTGGTATCTAAAGCCACACGTGAAACACTATGGATCGTCACAACTTCTGAGGGTGAAGAAAGATAAAATACCCTTACCGGAACAGGTGGATCTGCGGGTCAAGGCAGATCAAACAGGCATTGAAAAGACTCGATGGTGATTCCCGTCTGCTTGTCTGTAGACTGGATCGTATGAATCTCAGGCGAAAACTTCCCGGTAGGTTCCCCGACTTGGAAGTAGATTCAGTACTCGAACACGATCTCCATAGACATCAGATGGGGCAGACAACACCTTGAATCTGGGAAAAAATGGTTCTTCCCGGAATGACAATCGCACATAGGGAGAGAACTTCAGCTCAATCAACCAACCATAGGAAGAAATAAGAAAAAGGGCTCCGATAGTGCAGGTCAATGCGGGTTTATTAAAACCGACAAAGTAAAAGTGATCACAAAAGCTATAAAAAACATTAAAAGGGCAGTAAGTAGAGTGGTGAGCAAGCCCGACGCGTTTCGTACTAGTGTACTTCAACAGGGCATCATTAACTAACAGTCAATAACAGATGGATTCTAGGAGACAGAATCCAGAAGACAATCCAGGTCAGAACCAAAATGGTGTAATTTCAGTTTAGAACTAACTTGAATAGAATAGAACAGAATATAACTAAGCATTGAAAAAAAGGTTGGAGTTAAAAGACAATACACAAAAATAATAAAACACATCAATACAACAAACAACAATTGCCCACAGCAATACAAATGAAATAATATGATATAGTAATAATAGTATCTTTCATAGAAAAGCATGGAGCAAAATTCACTGACATGGCACCATATCCATAGACATAGAAAGAAACAAGAATAAAGGAAAAGGGATTTTAAAGGTGCCATTGTTAACCCCCAAAAGTGAATACTTGATTAGTTATAATACAAAAACTATTTTATTAATTTGCAAACAAAAACTCCTTGAAGATATCTATATCCATAAAAACATTTCAGTGCAGCTACATATTGCATGTAGGAGGCACCTTAAGAAAGCTGCTTATTCTGCTAAGTCATAGCCCATACATATACATATAGAAAACGATATACTGTACAATGTACAATGACTACTGTATATTTAGGACACGTAACCAAGTCTTGGTCGTCAGTACGTGAGCACATGGCTATGATTATATTTTGGTTTATGTCTTATATTATAAACATTCATGGTATGTCTGTATATTCTGTAAACAATTGTACTTTATTCCGTAATATAACAGTGTCACCTGAGGAAGCCAGTTAATGGTGAAATACGTAGAGATCGGCAGCCAAATGTTGTCTGCAGTCTGGCCTAAATAAAGTCATTAGATTAAATGTACATTGTATATAATTTTCTATATGTATATTTATGGGCTATGGTTTAGAAGAATGTGCCTTTCTTACACTATGTACCTGCATTGAAATATTGTTATGGATATAGATATCTTTAACATATTTTTGTAAATTAATAAAATTGTTTTTGTATTTGAATTAACTGAGTATTCACTTTTTTGGGGGTTATCATTTTTCTTGTTTTTCTAACAATAGTATCTTCTGCAAATGTAAGGGTATTAGGTGAATTGGAATAACGTTGTAGGTGTAAAGAGCAGACTCAGTAATAGACATAGCCCTATCAAGAGTCAGAACATTGTGAGTAAAAGGAACCTAATTAATCAGTTGCTGGTTCAGTATGCTGAACAGAATTTGATATCTGCCATCTGGTAACATAATGCCTATGCTGAATTCTGTAGTCATCCAAAATACGGCTATCCATGCATGGATCATACATGGTTCAACTGAATGGATTTCCCCTTCCACAATTCCAGGTGGATGGGGGATCTTCCCTGTTGTGTCTTTTTATTCTGACAGCTATTGGCTGCGTTGCTAAAATCTGAAAGTGTGGTTGAACAAGTGTCGATCAGTAGATCAACTTCTGTTCAACTGCAGTGGCCACACATGGATAGAAATTCAGACAGTCCCTGCTCAATGCACCAAATTTTGATCCATGTATGGCCAGCTTAACCACTTGCTGACCACCGCACGCACATATACGTCAGCAGAATGGCACAGGCAGGCAAATGGGCGTACAGGTACGTCCCTTTAAATTAGTCGCCTAGCGTGCGCGCGTGCCTATCGCACGCCGCACGAGTGTGCCCGCGGGTCCGGCGAACTCGATGTTCGCCGGCGGCCCACGATCGTGACACCGAGAGGCAGAACGGGGGGATGCCTATGTAAACAAGGCATTTCCCTGTTCTGCCTAGTGACATGTCAGGGATCTACTGCTCCCTGTGATCGGGAGCAGTGATCTCTGTCATGTCACTGGTAGCCCACCCCCCCCCACAGTTCTAATCACTCCCTAGGACATACTTAACCCCTTGATCGTCCCCTAGTGTTTAACCCCTTCCCTGCCAGTGTCATTTATACAGTAATCAGTGCATTTTTATAGCACTGATCGCTGTATAAATGACAATAGTCCCAAAATAGTGTCAAAAGTGTCCGATGTGTCCGTGTAGTTATTTTAGGGTGTAAACAATTTACTATTTGAGCAGTAAAGAGGGATTTCTTATGATAGTATTTTTCCTCATTTTCATAATTTCGTTCACTCCCAGTCCGTCCCATTATGTTGACCACCACTTGCAGAAATTGTTAAAATAAATATCAAACTATATTAAGGATAGTAGTCAACTTATTTTATTTCCAATTTTTTTTACTGGACCTCACAGTACTACAATTTAAAGTTCTACAACTGTCTAAAAATATCCCCTCACTTCTGATGAATCTACAGGACAGGAAATAAAGGGGAATCTTACTAGTGAGACACACAAGCCAATACTAAACGGACAGTTGTTGGTCACGGGTGCTTCCATATTCTCCCTGAAATCCTTCAACACTTCAGGCTGTGATGTTGTCACACTTTTACAGACACATTTACGTACAATAACTTGGAATAATTTATTTTTAAAGAGAGTTCCACTTACTTGCTGTCCTAATTTCAGGGGAGTCAAAAGAAACTCAACAATGGGGACAGAGATGACAACAAAAAACAATCACCCAGGTAAGGATTTATTGCTGTGTGTCAGTCTTCGCAAGGGCCAGAAATAATCTGAATGGTGAACATATATGTGTCTGCATCACATACATATAGAAACTTTAATACTAGTAATTATGGGAACATTATTATGGAATATGTACAGTCCTCTGCTTGCTGCCTACATTTAGATTTCTGAAGGCTTTGATCTGAAGGCTCGGTACAGAATAACATGTCATACTATGACACAACATGATCATGAAGGTAAATCAGATTTTTATGACATTTTGAGTAGAACACTGAAAAGGGACACTCCAATATCCTCTCTGGACAAGGCAGATGGCTCGACATTACTATACCATGTTGTGGTATCCTTGCACTGAATAGCACAGCATACATCTGTAAATATATGGGTTCAGTAATCATGCATTAAATCAGCAGAGATGGGATAATTTATCTGAAGTCAGATGAAATTCCGCCAGCATTAGCAAGTTTGTCTTTGTGGATAATGTTCAAGCTTAATGTACAGTCTTAGCATTTTTCCTGAGATAAAATTAGAACCATTCTATCTAAAAGCCCAATTGAGAACATGAGAGTGGGTAACAGGGAGTCTGGTTTTACGCAGGTTTCTTTTATCTCATTGTCTCAGATTGGCCATTTTTAGTTACGTGGTGAAGCTTGAAATAATGTTTTGTGATGATATCCAAGGCATGGCCTGGGTGAGGCTGAGAGGATGAAGAAATATTGAACATAAAAAAACAAACATGGTAATCATAAATAATACACTATGGCACAAATTATTTTCATTGTGTTATGGTTACAGCATTTATTAAATAACAATAAAAATGTAGACTTTAATTATTTATAAACATGCAAAAATGCTAATAAAACCTTTAGAGCCGGTTCACACCAGGGCGACTCAGGATCCGACTTCAGGTCGCCCCGAGACGCCCCAAGTCGCGCTGTAATGTTAGTCTATGGAGCCGTCTTTATGCGCACTACTGAAGTCGCTCCGACTTCATAAAAGGTTCCTGTACTACTTCAAGGCGACTTCTAGGCGACTTGTACCCATTGACTTCAATGTAAGTCGCCTCCAAAGTTGGATCAGTGTCTTAACTGAAGCAACTTTACAGGAAGAGAAAATAGTTTTCTCAGGCAAACCCCTCCCTCCCACAGAGCTGATTATTGTTTGATTGGCCACTGGCAAAGTCGCCTGTCCTGGAGAAAACTTGAAGTTGCCTCGGAGTTGCCTCGGAGTTGCATCGAAGTTGCATCGAAGTTGCCTCGAAGTTGCCTTGAAGTTGCCTCGAAGTTGCCTTGAAGTTGCCTTGTAAAGTCCTATTGCCCCAGTGTGAACCGGCTCTTAAAGCCAGGTCCTTCACAGCGTCACCCATTGTGATAGTAAACTCATACCAGCAATTTACAACCAGTTTGGTGGGTGCACACCAGTCATTTTACACCATTGCTCACCTGGAATAAACCTTAATAATTTCTTCTTTCATGACCACTAGTGATGAGCCGAACACCCCCGGGTTCGGTTCGCACCAGAACCCGCGAACGGACTGAAAGTTCGCACGAACTTTAGAACCCTATTAAATACAATGGATGCGAACGTTCGAAATCTAAAGTGCTAATTATAACGACTATTATGCATGTTATTGTCCTAAAAAGGCTTTGGGAACCCGGGTTCTGCACCAGGGGACATGTATCAATGCAAAAAGAAGTTTTAAAAACGGACGTTTTTCTGGAGCAGTCATTTTAATGATGCATAAAGTGAAAAAAAAAAGTCAAATATTCCTTTAAATATCGTACCTGGGGGGTGTCTAAAGTATGCCTGTGAAGTGCCACGTGTTTCCGGTGTTTAGAACTGTCCCTGCACAAATTACATTTCTAAAGGAAAAAAAGCCATTTAAAACTGCTTGCGGCTTTAATGTAATGTCTGGTCCCGGTAATATGGATGAAAATCTTTAAGAAAAATGGCATAGCTACCCCATCACACACCCCCACCCCAGCCCATTACCAGCCCCTTTGGGTCTTGTATGGATATTAAGGGGAACCTCGCACACAAAATAAAAAAGGCCCTATATACTCTGAACAGCCTTATACAGGCGGTGCATACAAGACAGGGACTGTAGGTTTGCTCTTATGTAGAATCTGTTTGTAATTTTGAACAGGTACATTGTTTAAGTGTAGCTCCAGACAAAAAATCTATTTTTAAGCTTTTTGGAAAACATAGGGAAGGGTTATCACCCCTGTAACATTTGTTTTGCTGTCTGTGCAGTGTGCACCTGTTCAGAACAGTTCACCTCACTTTCCGTCCTAATGACAAATGTTTTTTGAAAATTTGGGTTTTTTATTGAAACAAGAATTGGTGATAAAGAATCAGTGGAGAGGAGACACTTTTTTTCCCATATTAACTCTTACAGGAGAGAATTTGCCTTCCTAGGGGTAGATTTCTCTCATTTCCTGTTAGATCCTTCCGTTTGCAAGGAGGAGTCGTTTGTAAGTTGGATGTTTGAAAGTAGGGGCCTGCCGTATATACTCAGCTGAAATTTGCCCCTTACATGTTGGTGTTGCCACAACACTGTGAGCCCTCACAGTTACTCTTGGTGGGCGCATGAATGGGCCCTGCTGTGAATTATTAGATCAAGAATTGTAATTGCATGCCCCTGTTGAACAGGGGCTGAAAAATTGGGCCTTTGGTGGTGGTGGTGGTGGTGGTGTTGACACAACACTGTAAGGCCTCACAGTTAGTCTTGGTGGGCGCAGGAATGGGCCCTGCTGTGAATTATTAGATCAAGAATTGTATTTACATGCCCCTGTTAAACAGGGGCAGAAAAATTGGGCCTTAGGCACAGGTGCCACAACACTGCAACCCCCTCACAGATACTGTACTTGGAGCACAGCAATGAGCCCTGTTGCAAAGTATTGCATCAAAAATTGTAATTACACGCCCCTGTTAAACAGGGGCTGAAAAATTGGGCCTTTGGTGGTGGTGGTGGTGGTGGTGGTGTTGACACAACACTGTAAGGCCTCACAGTTAGTCTTGGTGGGCGCAGGAATGGGCCCTGCTGTGAATTATTAGATCAAGAATTGTAATTACATGCCCCTGTTAAACAGGGGCAGAAAAATTGAGCCTTAGGCACTGGTGCCACAACACTGCAACCCCTCACAGATACTGTACTTGGAGCACAGCAATGAGCCCTGTTGCAAAGTATTGCATCAAAAATTGTAATTACACGCCCCTGTTAAACAGGGGCTGAAAAATTGGGCCTTAGCCACTGGTGCTGGTGCCACGACACTGCAACCACTCCCAGATACTCTAGTTGGAGTGCAGGAATGAGCCCTGCTGCAAAGCATTGCATAAAAATTGTAATAACACACCCCTGTTAAACAGGGGCTGAAAAATTTGGCCTTAGCCACTGGTGGCGGCACCCAGAAACAAAAATGTTCTTCCAAGCTATCATCGTCAATCGGATCATTGAGGAGGAGGAGGATAGTCAGTCAACATAACAGGACAGTCTCTCAGCATCAGCATCAGTCTTGAAGGGATGTGACATTTGAAAATAAATTAGTCTGTTATATCAGCTTCAGGTGTTTGGTAGCTGGTGGTGATCCAAGACTGGTTCATCTTTATGAAGGTCAGTCGATCAACAGAGTCGGTGGACAGGCGCACCCTGTGATCCGTGACAAATCCTCCAGCAGCACTGAATGTGCGTTCTGAAAGAACGCTGGATGCAGGACAGGCCAGTAGCTCAATTGCATACTGTGCAAGCTCTGGCCAGTGATCCATCCTCAAGACCCAGTAAGCCAGAGGATTTTCGGTGGGGAAGGTGTCCAAGTCTGACCTTGCCCCTAGTTATTCCTGCACCATGTATATCAGACGCTGGCGATGGTTGCTGGAACCGATCATACCTTGGGGCTGCGGACTAAAGAATTGTCTGAACGCTTCGGTCAGACGGCCACCTTCCCCACTGCTCCTTCTTTGACTGACCGAAGCCTCAGCAACTCGTTGTCCAGGACCAGGAGTTTGTAACCTCCCAGTCTCTGGGAACGCGTTGCACAGACCTTTCTGCAAGGCCTCCCGGAGTTGTCTCATCCTCTGCTCCCTCTGCGACGGTAACATAAGGTCCGCAACCTTACCCTTGTACCGTGGTTTAAGGAGAGTGGCCAGCCAGTAATGGTCCCTCTCCTTGATCCGAAGAATACGAGGATCCTTCCGCAGACTTTGCAGGATCAGGGAGGCCATGCAGCGTAGGTTAGCTGAGGCATTCAGTCCGGAGTCCTCTGGGTCACTAAGGACGACATGATCCGCAGCCACCTCCTCCCAGCCACGTACAAGTCCACTGGTTTCTTGGGACTGTAAATCATCCCTAAAAGACTGCTGCTGATGATGCTGAGTGCCAGGCTCCACCTCCATGCTGACACAACCCTCCTCCTCCTCCTCCTCCTCTTCTTCCTGTGCGATGGGTGGGACAGAAGGAACACTGTCTGGGTAAAGGGGGCCTTGAGAGGCAAGGAAGTCCTCCTCTTCCTGCCTCTGTTCTGCCTCAAGTGCCCTGTCCATTATTCCACGCAGCGTATGTTCCAACAGGTGGACAAGAGGTACAGTGTCACTGATGCATGCACTGTCACTGCTTACCATCCTCGTGGCCTCCTCAAATGGTGCCAGGACAGTGCATGCATCCCTGATCATGCCCCACTGGCGTGGTGAAAAAAAACCGAGCTCCCCTGACCCTGTCCTGGTGCCATAGTCGCACAGGTACTCATTGATGGCCCTCTGGTGCGTGTGCAGCCACTGCAGCATGGCCAACGTTGAGTTCCACCTGGTGGGCATGTCACATATAAGGCGGTTCTTGGGCAGGTTCAACTCCTTTTGCAGTTCAGCCAGGCGAGCACTGGCATTATAAGATCTGCGGAAATGCACACAGACTTTCCTGGCCTGCCTCAGGACATCCTGTAAGCCCGGGTACCTGCCCAAGAACCACTGCACCACCAGGTTAAGGACGTGAGCCACACAGGGCACATGGGTCAGTTGTCCCTGTCGGAGAGCGGAGAGGAGGTTGGTGCCATTGTCGCAAACTACCATTCCTGGCTTAAGCTGGCATGGTGTCAACCACCTCTCGGCCTGCCCCTGCAGAGCAGACAGAACCTCTGCCCCAGTGTGGCTCCTGTCCCCCAAACACACCAGCGCAAGCACGACATGGCATCTTTTTGCCTGCGTACTTGCGTAGCCCCTTGAACGCCTACGGAGCACCGCTGGTTCCGAGGACAAAGCACAGGAAGAGGCCACAGAGGAAGAAGAAGAGGAGGGGGTGGAGGACAGAGGTGTGTCACAACCAGTAGTAGCATTTTGGAGGCGTGGCGGTGGAACAACCTCCAACACTACTGCACCTTGTCCTGCATCCTTCCCAGCTGCCAAAAGAGTGACCCAATGGGCCGTGAAAGAAAGGTAACGTCACTGTCCATGCCTGCTGGACCATGAGTCAGCAGTAATATGCACCTTACCGCTGACCGCCCTGTCCAGCGAGGCCAAGACATTGCCTTCCACATGCCGGTAGAGAGCTGGAATCGCCTTCCATGAGAAAAAGTGGCGTTTGGGAACCTGCCACTGAGGAACCGCACATTGCACAAACTCACGGAAGGGGGCCGAGTCTACCAACTGAAAAGGCAGCAGTTGAAGCGCTAGCAATTTAGCCAAGCTAGCATTCAACCACTGGGCATGTGGATGGCTGGGAGTGAACTTCTTTCGACGGTCCAGCAGCTGGGGCAGGGAAATTTGCCTGCTAGAATCGGACGTCGGTGTACTGCTAGCAGAGTGCCCGCAAGTACTTGGCTGTGACACACCTAATTCTACACCTTCATTCCTCTCAGAGCAGGTTTCAGAGAGGACTGAAGGTAGAGTGGGATTGGAGATCCCAGCTGATGCGGTGCAAGAAGAGGTCAGCTTTGTTCTTTGGTGTGGGTCTTTAAGGTAGGCTTGCCAACGAGCTGCATGGCAGGTCAACATATGTCTGGTCAAGCATGTGGTGCCCAAGCGGGTGATGTTTTGGCCACGCGATATACGCTTGAGACATATGTTGCAAACAGCAGCTGTGCGATCTGATGCACTCGACTCAAAAAAAGCCCACACCAAAGAACCTTTTGAATAACGGGCAGAGGCAGCGCCCTGCACAGGCGGAGCTCTGCGGGGTGATTCCGTCGGTGTGCTGCCCTTACGCTGACCCCCCGAGGGCATCCTGCCTCGTTGGAGATGTGCCTCTTCCTCATCCTCCTCCTCCTGCTCCTCCTCTCTCCTATTAGGCACCCACGTGGAGTCAGTGACCTCATCATTCCCTCCCTCCTCATCACTGGAGCCAATCTGGCAGTATGCTGCAGCTGCTGGAACATGACTGCCAGATTGGTGTCCTTCTTGAGCATCCCCTCTCTCTGCTCTCACGCTACTGCCTTCCTCTAGCTGGGTATCATCATCAGACCCTTCGAAACGCTGGGCATCCTCATGTACCCAACACTGTGCTCAAACAGTTCGGGGGACTCCTCAGGAGGACATGGTTGGTCTAGGGAAGGAGTGACTGATGATGACATTGATACCAGGGAAGAGGACGCTTTGGCAGCTGCTTTGCCAGTACCCTGAGCCTGGGTGAGAGAGGATGAGGAGGGCTTGGTCATCCACTCTACCAAGTCTTCAGCATGATGTGGCTCAACACGTCCAGCTGCCGAAAAGAAGGACAAGCGTGTCCCATGGCCACGTGCTGATGGCGATGCACCGCGTCCACGACCAGCACTGTTGTCTCTAGACACAGAGCCTGCTTGCCCTCTTTTTTTGGCTCCTGACTGTCTGCCTCTCCTTGTTTGCCTTCCAGACATTCTAATGGCCTGCAGGGAAATGGGAAAAGCAGCAATACAGGCTAAGTTAAGGTGTAATATGGTCAGGAGGCACACTCCGCCCGCTGTAAGTGCCGCAAAATCCTGTTTGTGTAACACACCAGGAAAAAGCAGCAATACAGGCTAAGTTAAGGTGTAATATGGTCAGGAGGTACACTCCGCCCGCTGTAAGTGCCGCAAAATCCTGTTGGTGTAACACACCAGGAAAAAGCAGCAAACTTCAGGTGTATAATGTGCAGGAGGCTTAGCAACAATGACACTGACACTGTCCCCTGCCTATCCTTCTCTCTCCCTGCACACAAGGTTTATCAAAGTATATGACACTGACACTCTCCCTGCCTATCCTTCTCTCTCCCTGCACACAAGGTTTAGCAAAGAATATGACACTGACACTGTCCCCTCCCTATCCTTCTCTCTCCCTGCACACAAGGTTTATCAAAGTATATGACACTGACACTCTCCCTGCCTATCCTTCTCTCTCCCTACACACAAGGTTTAGCAAAGAATATGACACTGACACTCTCCCTGCCTATCCTTCTCTGTCCCTACACACAAGGTTTAGCAAAGAATAGATTTGACAAGATTTGACACTGTCCCTGCCTATCCTTCACTTTCCCTGCTCCGGAACACACTACACAAGGCCGCCGCGCTGGCGGCCTTTTATATTGTGGGGCGTGTACTAAACCCCCTCAGCTATAATTGGCCACAGGCATCCTGCCTGTGGCCAATCATTGCTCTCCTCGCTGCCGGCGCTGTGATTGGCCAAGCATGCAGGGTCACAGTGCATGCTTGGCCAATCACAGCGCCGGGATTACACTGCGATGGCGCAGTGTATTGTGGGCCGTTCGCGTCACTCGAATTAGGCGCAAACGGCCCAAATCGTTCGTTGTTCGCCGAACGCGCGAACAGCCGATGTTCGAGTCGAACCTATGTTCGACTCGAACACCGAGCTCATCCGTAATGACCACCATATAATCATACGTATTTGTGACCATTAAGGTGAAACCAATCATCCAAACATTACCAACAAGCCTACTTTTTTTGTTCCTGCCGATACTGTGAAAAAAGTATGACATGCCACCACCAGTCATTCATCTTCTTCCCATTCCTCAATTCCCCAAACTTATGCATGGCTAATAATAGCTGTATTCACACTTTTACTGAGAGGGTTGACCGGTAGGCCAAATTGCTCACCTTGCTGTATCTTCTTTTTCAAGGTTTCTCCAAGTTATAACCACCAGCTCCCTATGTCATATCCTCAAACAATACCCAACTCATTTCTTATCCTTCTCCTCCTTATCAACCCAATCTGGCATGTGCCCATTCTCCTATGTGCTTAGGGCAGCCCTGTTGCAATTTAAATCACATGTAATTAAAACAATGACCACAGAATGTCAGCATACCATAAACAATTATCTAGTGAAACGACATTAAATATATACATAGATGACATTGCATTGCCCATATAACTGCTATAAAAAGCACACCCACCATATGCATTGTCCACATTTTATAGATTCAGCCATTGTGCTGTTAATGCTATGCAGGTCATATTGCATCTGCGCTCAAGTAAAAAAAGCCCACTTAGTTCTTCCTGGTTAATATATAGTTATTTAAGTTTATATCGTTCTAGAAATGTATTTCTTATGATAGCTCAGATCTTTACACCTTGTACTCGTGGTCTAATATGAGCAATAGATATGAATGGCAGAACTCCAAGCCGCTTTCCCTGCCTGGCAGCTCTTCAGACAGGGAACACATGTGCTAATCCAAACAGTTAGAGGGGATACAAACAATTCTTGGAATCAGCAGAGGGCCGGAGTATTAGCATGATGGATACCCAAAGACATTTTAAAAATACATTTGGTGTTTTTCACTTGTGCTAATATTGCTACACCCCAAATGCTTTATTAAAATCAAATCACTGCATTCAATGACATGGTATATGGCTTTGCTGGCTCCACTGCTGTTCTCTAAAGCCCGGTACACACGGCCGAGATTCTCGTCAGGAAAAAAACGTTGTCTTTCCTGACGAGAATCTTGACAGGAAACTTGTCCCGGCCGAGTGTACACACGTACGATTCAAAAGAACCACCGTTCTTTTGAATAGCACGAACGCGGTGATGTCATAGACTACGACGAGCGTGCGCTCGTCACATTCGATGCCGTCGCCGCCATCTTGCTACACCCTATGCCTATGCCTAGGAAGCTACCGCGCATGCGTCAAAGTAATTTCGAGCATGCGCGGGTTTCCACGGCGACAGGTAAGTGTACACATGCTCGGATTTCTCGTCGAGAAACAGGCCGACGAGATTCTCGACGAGAAAAAAGACAGCAGGTCGTCTTTTTTCTCATCGGGGAATCTGGGCAGTTTTCTTGACGAGAAAACTGAAACCCGCGTACACACAGCCGGTTTTCTCGGCAAGAAAGCTCTCCTGGCAGTTTTCTTGTAGTTTTTTTGCCGAGAAAAACGGTTGTGTGTATGCGGCCTAACACCTGTTGAACCTTGGCAGGAAAGGATTAGGCTATAGGGACCTGGCCTTAGATCCTAGGGAGCCGGGATAGTTAAAAAAAAAAAAAAAAACAGGTGAATGTGGCTGTCTGTAATATCTGGGTAAATTTAAAAAGAAGTTCAAAAAAGTTTTGATATTTTTAATTTAGGTAAATATGAATCACACAGAGGGGTTGATTTACTAAAACTGCAGAGTGCAAAACCTGGTGCAGCTGTGCATAGAAACCAATCAGCTTTCAGAAGCTTAACCTCCCTTGCGGTATTATTATGTCAGATTTTTGAATCTCAAAGTGGTACATTGTTTTGCATAGAAATGTAGCTTTATATTGTATTGTAAGCCTGAAATTCTTAGGAATAACTCACTTAAATCTGTCCAAACAAGAGTCTAGTAGACATCCCGGGTATGTGAAAGTTTGAAACACGAAATCATAAATTATAATATAATAAATAACTATAAATAATTATAAAAAATAATAATATAATAATAATAATAATAACATTTATTTCCCCACGAATCACTATCGCTCAATTTTGTAAGTGTTCTAATTTACTATCAAACATATGCTACAGACCCTGGACAAAGCACTAGGGACAAAACAAATGTGAAATGATTTAATACAGTAATGTAATCTTACCGATTACAGTGTGTTATGTGTGTTATGTTTTTTTGTACTTTTTGAATTTGATGCCGGGCTCCGCCCCCATGCGTTGCGACGCTCGCAGGGAACGGAGCCCGGAACAGTAATACAGTAACAGTAATACATTGGGCGGAGGATTCGGTGGAGGACACAGCGGGGTGACATTGCAGCATCCTGGGGACTAGGGATGAGCTTCGTGTTCGAGTCGAACATACGTTCGACTCGAACATCGGCTGTTCGATCGTTCGACGAAGATCGAACGATTTGGGCCGTTCGCGCCAAATTCGAGTGACGCGAACGGCCCACAATGCACTACGCCATCGCAGTGTCATCCAGGCGCTGTGATTGGCCAAGCATGCACTGTGACCCCGCATGCTTGGCCAATCACAGCGCCGGCAGCGAGGAGAGCAATGATTGGCCACAGGCAGGATGTCTGTGGCCAATTATTGCTGAGGGTGTTTAGTACACGCCCCACACTATAAAAGGCCGCCAGCACGGCGGCCTAGTGTAGTGTGTTCCGGAGCAGGGATAGAGCAGCATAGGCAGGGACAGTGACTGTTATTTCTTTCTTGCTTAACCTGGATTCCTTTAGTTTAGGGAAAGAGAAGGATAGGTAGGGAGAGTGTCAGTGTGTTTTGTGCTTGTGCTATAGTGTGCTTAAAAAAAACATTTATTCTAGGGACAGAAAACTGTAGGTAGGGACAGTGTCAGTTTCTTTCACTCTGCAAGTCCTTGTTTCCAGGGACCTGGAAGGACAGTGAGTGAATTGTCCTTGTGCTATATTGTGCTTAAAAAAACATTTATTCTAGGGACAGAAAACTGTAGGTAGGGAGAGTGTCAGTTTCTTTCACTCTGCAAGTCCTTGTTTCCAGGGACCTGTAAGGACAGTGAGTGAATTGTCCTTGTGCTATATTGTGCTTGAAAAAAAACATTTATTCTAGGGACAGAAAACTGTAGGTAGGGAGAGTGTCAGTTTATTTCACTCTGCAAGTCCTTGTTTCCAGGGACCTGGAAGGACAGTGAGTGAATTGTCCTTGTGCTATATTGTGCTTAAAAAAAACATTTATTCTAGGGACAGAAAACTGTAGGTAGGGACAGTGTCAGTTTCTTTCACTCTGCAAGTCCTTGTTTCCAGGGACCTGTAAGGACAGTGAGTGAATTGTCCTTGTGCTATATTGTGATTAAAAAAAACATTTTTTCTAGGGACAGAAAACTGTAGGTAGGGAGAGTGTTTTTTTTCTTTCACTCTGCAAGTCCTTGTTTCCAGGGACCTGTAAGGACAGTGAGTGAATTGTCCTTGTGCTATATTGTGCTTAAAAAAAACATTTTTTCTAGGGACAGAAAACTGTAGGTAGGGAGAGTGTTTTTTTTCTTTCACTCTGCAAGTCCTTGTTTCCAGGGACCTGTAAGGACAGTGAGTGAATTGTCCTTGTGCTATATTGTGCTTAAAAAAAACATTTATTCTAGGGACAGAAAACTGTAGGTAGGGAGAGTGTCAGTTTATTTCACTCTGCAAGTCCTTGTTTCCAGGGACCTGGAAGGACAGTGAGTGAATTGTCCTTGTGCTATATTGTGATTAAAAAAAACATTTATTCTAGGGACAGAAAACTGTAGGTAGGGAGAGTGTCAGTTTATTTCACTCTGCAAGTCCTTGTTTCCAGGGACCTGTAAGGACAGTGAGTGAATTGTCCTTGTGCTATATTGTGATTAAAAAAAACATTTTTTCTAGGGACAGAAAACTGTAGGTAGGGAGAGTGTTTTTTTTCTTTCACTCTGCAAGTCCTTGTTTCCAGGGACCTGTAAGGACAGTGAGTGAATTGTCCTTGTGCTATATTGTGCTTAAAAAAACCATTTTTTCTAGGGACAGAAAACTGTAGGTAGGGAGAGTGTTTTTTTTCTTTCACTCTGCAAGTCCTTGTTTCCAGGGACCTGTAAGGACAGTGAGTGAATTGTCCTTGTGCTATATTGTGCTTAAAAAAAACATTTATTCTAGGGACAGAAAACTGTAGGTAGGGAGAGTGTCAGTTTATTTCACTCTGCAAGTCCTTGTTTCCAGGGACCTGGAAGGACAGTGAGTGAATTGTCCTTGTGCTATATTGTGATTAAAAAAAACATTTTTTCTAGGGACAGAAAACTGTAGGTAGGGAGAGTGTTTTTTTTCTTTCACTCTGCAAGTCCTTGTTTCCAGGGACCTGTAAGGACAGTGAGTGAATTGTCCTTGTGCTATATTGTGCTTAAAAAAAACATTTATTCTAGGGACAGAAAACTGTAGGTAGGGAGAGTGTCAGTTTATTTCACTCTGCAAGTCCTTGTTTCCAGGGACCTGGAAGGACAGTGAGTGAATTGTCCTTGTGCTATATTGTGATTAAAAAAAACATTTTTTCTAGGGACAGAAAACTGTAGGTAGGGAGAGTGTTTTTTTTCTTTCACTCTGCAAGTCCTTGTTTCCAGGGACCTGTAAGGACAGTGAGTGAATTGTCCTTGTGCTATATTGTGCTTAAAAAAAAACATTTATTCTAGGGACAGAAAACTGTAGGTAGGGAGAGTGTCAGTTTATTTCACTCTGCAAGTCCTTGTTTCCAGGGACCTGGAAGGACAGTGAGTGAATTGTCCTTGTGTTATATTGTGATTAAAAAAAACATTTTTTCTAGGGACAGAAAACTGTAGGTAGGGAGAGTGTTTTTTTTCTTTCACTCTGCAAGTCCTTGTTTCCAGGGACCTGTAAGGACAGTGAGTGAATTGTCCTTGTGCTATATTGTGCTTAAAAAAAACATTTTTTCTAGGGACAGAAAACTGTAGGTAGGGAGAGTGTTTTTTTTCTTTCACTCTGCAAGTCCTTGTTTCCAGGGACCTGTAAGGACAGTGAGTGAATTGTCCTTGTGCTATATTGTGCTTAAAAAAACATTTATTCTAGGGACAGAAAACTGTAGGTAGGGAGAGTGTCAGTTTATTTCACTCTGCAAGTCCTTGTTTCCAGGGACCTGGAAGGACAGTGAGTGAATTGTCCTTGTGCTATATTGTGATTAAAAAAAACATTTTTTCTAGGGACAGAAAACTGTAGGTAGGGAGAGTGTTTTTTTTCTTTCACTCTGCAAGTCCTTGTTTCCAGGGACCTGTAAGGACAGTGAGTGAATTGTCCTTGTGCTATATTGTGCTTAAAAAAAACATTTATTCTAGGGACAGAAAACTGTAGGTAGGGAGAGTGTCAGTTTATTTCACTCTGCAAGTCCTTGTTTCCAGGGACCTGGAAGGACAGTGAGTGAATTGTCCTTGTGTTATATTGTGATTAAAAAAAACATTTTTTCTAGGGACAGAAAACTGTAGGTAGGGAGAGTGTTTTTTTTCTTTCACTCTGCAAGTCCTTGTTTCCAGGGACCTGTAAGGACAGTGAGTGAATTGTCCTTGTGCTATATTGTGCTTAAAAAAACCATTTTTTCTAGGGACAGAAAACTGTAGGTAGGGAGAGTGTTTTTTTTCTTTCACTCTGCAAGTCCTTGTTTCCAGGGACCTGTAAGGACAGTGAGTGAATTGTCCTTGTGCTATATTGTGCTTAAAAAAAACATTTATTCTAGGGACAGAAAACTGTAGGTAGGGAGAGTGTCAGTTTATTTCACTCTGCAAGTCCTTGTTTCCAGGGACCTGGAAGGACAGTGAGTGAATTGTCCTTGTGTTATATTGTGATTAAAAAAAACATTTTTTCTAGGGACAGAAAACTGTAGGTAGGGAGAGTGTTTTTTTTCTTTCACTCTGCAAGTCCTTGTTTCCAGGGACCTGTAAGGACAGTGAGTGAATTGTCCTTGTGCTATATTGTGCTTAAAAAAACCATTTTTTCTAGGGACAGAAAACTGTAGGTAGGGAGAGTGTTTTTTTTCTTTCACTCTGCAAGTCCTTGTTTCCAGGGACCTGTAAGGACAGTGAGTGAATTGTCCTTGTGCTATATTGTGCTTAAAAAAAACATTTATTCTAGGGACAGAAAACTGTAGGTAGGGAGAGTGTCAGTTTATTTCACTCTGCAAGTCCTTGTTTCCAGGGACCTGGAAGGACAGTGAGTGAATTGTCCTTGTGCTATATTGTGATTAAAAAAAACATTTTTTCTAGGGACAGAAAACTGTAGGTAGGGAGAGTGTTTTTTTTCTTTCACTCTGCAAGTCCTTGTTTCCAGGGACCTGTAAGGACAGTGAGTGAATTGTCCTTGTGCTATATTGTGCTTAAAAAAAACATTTATTCTAGGGACAGAAAACTGTAGGTAGGGAGAGTGTCAGTTTATTTCACTCTGCAAGTCCTTGTTTCCAGGGACCTGGAAGGACAGTGAGTGAATTGTCCTTGTGTTATATTGTGATTAAAAAAAACATTTTTTCTAGGGACAGAAAACTGTAGGTAGGGAGAGTGTTTTTTTTCTTTCACTCTGCAAGTCCTTGTTTCCAGGGACCTGTAAGGACAGTGAGTGAATTGTCCTTGTGCTATATTGTGCTTAAAAAAAACATTTTTTCTAGGGACAGAAAACTGTAGGTAGGGAGAGTGTTTTTTTTCTTTCACTCTGCAAGTCCTTGTTTCCAGGGACCTGTAAGGACAGTGAGTGAATTGTCCTTGTGCTATATTGTGCTTAAAAAAACCATTTTTTCTAGGGACAGAAAACTGTAGGTAGGGAGAGTGTTTTTTTTCTTTCACTCTGCAAGTCCTTGTTTCCAGGGACCTGTAAGGACAGTGAGTGAATTGTCCTTGTGCTATATTGTGCTTAAAAAAAACATTTATTCTAGGGACAGAAAACTGTAGGTAGGGAGAGTGTCAGTTTATTTCACTCTGCAAGTCCTTGTTTCCAGGGACCTGGAAGGACAGTGAGTGAATTGTCCTTGTGTTATATTGTGATAAAAAAAAACATTTTTTCTAGGGACAGAAAACTGTAGGTAGGGAGAGTGTTTTTTTTCTTTCACTCTGCAAGTCCTTGTTTCCAGGGACCTGTAAGGACAGTGAGTGAATTGTCCTTGTGCTATATTGTGCTTAAAAAAACCATTTTTTCTAGGGACAGAAAACTGTAGGTAGGGAGAGTGTTTTTTTTCTTTCACTCTGCAAGTCCTTGTTTCCAGGGACCTGTAAGGACAGTGAGTGAATTGTCCTTGTGCTATATTGTGCTTAAAAAAAACATTTATTCTAGGGACAGAAAACTGTAGGTAGGGAGAGTGTCAGTTTATTTCACTCTGCAAGTCCTTGTTTCCAGGGACCTGGAAGGACAGTGAGTGAATTGTCCTTGTGTTATATTGTGATTAAAAAAAAACATTTTTTCTAGGGACAGAAAACTGTAGGTAGGGAGAGTGTTTTTTTTCTTTCACTCTGCAAGTCCTTGTTTCCAGGGACCTGTAAGGACAGTGAGTGAATTGTCCTTGTGCTATATTGTGCTTAAAAAAACATTTTTTCTAGGGACAGAAAACTGTAGGTAGGGAGAGTGTCAGTTTCTTTCACTGTGAAAGTCCTTGTTTCAAGGGACAGAGAAGGACACCTGAAGGTAGCCCTTATTGCTTTTTTCCCATCTCCCTGCAGGCCATCTATTAGAATGTCTGGAAGGCAAACAAGGAGAGGCAGACAGTCAGGAGGCAATAAAAGAGGGCAAGCAGGCTCTGTGTCTGGGGGCAACAGTGCTGGTCGTGGACGCGGTGCATTGTCATCAGCACATGGCCATGGGACACGCTTGTCCTTCTTTTCGGCAGCTGGACATGTTGAGCCACATCATGCCGAAGACTTGGTAGAGTGGATGACCAAGCCCTCCTCCTCCTCCTCATCCTCTCTCACCCAGGCTCAGGGTACTGGAAAAGCAGCTGCCAAAGCGTCGTCTTCCCTGGTATCAATGTCAGACAAATCATCAGTCACTCCTTCCCTAGACCCACCATGTCCTCCTCCTGAGGAGTCCCCCGAACTGTTTCAGCACAGTGTTGGGTACATGCTCCAGGAGGATGCCCAGCGTTTCGAAGGGTCTGATGATGAAACCCAGCTAGAGGAAGGCAGTAGCGTGAGAGCAGACAGAGGGGATGCTCAAGAAGGACACCAATCTGGCAGTCATGTTCCAGCAGCTGCAGCATACTGCCAGATTGGCTCCAGTGATGAGGAGGGAGGGGATGATGAGGTCACTGACTCCACGTGGGTGCCTAATAGGAGAGAGGAGGAGGAGGAGGATGAGGAGGAGGCACATCTCCAACGAGGCAGGATGCCCTTTGGTGGCCAGCGTAAGGGCAGTACACCGACGGAATCACACCGCAGAGCTCCGCCTGTGCAGGGCGCTGCCTCTGCCCGTCATTCAAAAAGTTCTTTGGTGTGGGCCTTTTTTGAGGCTAGTGCATCAGATCGCACAGCTGCTGTTTGCAACATATGTCTCAAGCGTATATCGCGTGGCCAAAACATCAGCCGCTTGGGTACCACATGCCTGACCAGACATATGTTGACCTGCCATGCAGCTCGTTGGCAAGCCTACCTCAAAGACCCACACCAAAGAACAAAGCGGACCTCTCCTTGCACCGCATCAGCTGGGATCTCCAACCCCACTATAACTTCAGTCCTCTCTGAAACATGCACTGAGAGGAATGAAGGTGTAGAATTAGGTGTGTCACAGCCAAGTACTTGCGCCCACTCTGCTAGCAGTACACCGACGTCCGATTCTAGCAGGCAAATTTCCCTGCCCCAGCTGCTGGACCGTCGAAAGAAGTTCACTCCCAGCCATCCACATGCCCAGCGGTTGAATGCTAGCTTGGCTAAATTGCTAGCGCTTCAACTGCTGCCTTTTCAGTTGGTAGACTCGGCCCCCTTCCGTGAGTTTGTGCAATGTGCAGTTCCTCAGTGGCAGGTTCCCAAACGCCACTTTTTCTCACGGAAGGCTATTCCGGCTCTCTACCGGCATGTGGAAGGCAATGTCTTGGCCTCGCTGGACAGGGCGGTCAGCGGTAAGGTGCATATTACCGCTGACTCATGGTCCAGCAGGCATGGACAGGGACGTTACCTTTCTTTCACGGCCCATTGGGTCACTCTTTTGGCAGCTGGGAAGGATTCAGGACAAGGTGCAGTAGTGTTGGAGGTTGTCCCACCGCCACGCCTCCAAAATGCTACTACTGGTTGTGACACACCTCTCTCCTCCACCCCCTCCTCTTCTTCTTCCTCCATGGCCTCTTCCTGTGGTTTGTCCTATGAACCAGCGGTGCTCCGTAGCCGTTCACGGGGCTACGCAAGTACGCAGGCAAAAAGATGCCATGCCGTGCTTGCGCTGGTGTGTTTGGGGGACAGAAGCCACACTGGGGCAGAGGTCCTGTCTGCTCTGCAGGGCCAGGCCGAGAGGTGGTTGACGCCACGCCAGCTTAAGCCAGGAATGGTGGTTTGCGACAATGGCACCAACCTCCTCTCCGCCCTCCGACAGGGACAACTGACCCATGTGCCCTGTGTGGCTCACGTCCTTAACCTGGTGGTGCAGCGCTTCTTGGGCAGGTACCCGGGCTTACAGGATGTCCTGAGGCAGGCCAGGAAAGTCTGTGTGCATTTCCGCAGATCTTATAATGCCAGTGCTCGCCTGGCTGAGCTGCAAAAGGAGTTGAACCTGCCCAAGAACCGCCTTATATGTGACATGCCCACCAGGTGGAACTCAACGTTGGCCATGCTGCAGCGGCTGCACACGCAGCAGAGGGCCATCAATGAGTACCTGTGCGACTACGGCACCAGGACAGGGTCAGGGGAGCTTGGTTTTTTTTCTCCACGCCAGTGGGGCATGATCAGGGATGCATGCACTGTCCTGGCACCATTTGAGGAGGCCACGAGGATGGTGAGCAGTGACAGTGCATGCATCAGTGACACTGTACCTCTTGTCCACCTGTTGGAGCACACGCTGCGTGGAATAATGGACAGGGCACTTGAGGCAGAACAGAGGCAGGAAGAGGAGGACTTCCTTGCCTCTCAAGGCCCCCTTTACCCAGACAGTGTTCCTTCTGTCCCACCCATCGCACAGGAAGAGGAGGAGGAGGAGGAGGAGGAGGAGGAGGAGGAGGATTGTGTCAGCATGGAGGTGGAGGCTGGCACTCAGCATCATCAGCAGCAGTCTTTTAGGGATGATTTACAGTCCCAAGAAACCAGTGGACTTGTACGTGGCTGGGAGGAGGTGGCTGCGGATCATGTCGTCCTTAGTGACCCAGAGGACTCCGGAGCGAATGCCTCAGCAAACCTACGCTGCATGGCCTCCCTGATCCTGCAAAGTCTGCGGAAGGATCCTCGTATTCTTCGGATCAAGGAGAGGGACCATTACTGGCTGGCCACTCTCCTTGATCCACGGTACAAGGGTAAGGTTGCGGACCTTATGTTACCGTCGCAGAGGGAGCAGAGGATGAGACAACTCCGGGAGGCCTTGCAGAAAGGTCTGTGCAACGCGTTCCCAGAGACTGGGAGGTTGCAAACTCCTGGTCCTGGACAACGAGTTGCTGAGGCTTCGGCCAGTCAAAGAAGGAGCGGTGGGGAAGGTGGCCGTCTGACCGATGCGTTCAGACAATTCTTTAGTCCGCAGCCCCAAAGTATGATCGGTTCCAGCAACCATCGCCAGCGTCTGATAAACATGGTGCAGGAATATCTAGGGGCAAGGTCAGACTTGGACACCTTCCCCACCGAAAATCCTCTGGCTTACTGGGTCTTGAGGATGGATCACTGGCCAGAGCTTGCACAGTATGCAATTGAGCTACTGGCCTGTCCTGCATCCAGCGTTCTTTCGGAACGCACATTCAGTGCTGCTGGAGGATTTGTCACGGATCACAGGGTGCGCCTGTCCACCGACTCGGTTGATCGACTGACTTTCATCAAGATGAACCAGTCTTGGATCACCACCAGCTACCACACACCTGATGCTGATATAACAGACTAATTGATTTTAACATGTCACATCCCTTCAAGACTGATGCTGATGCTGAGTGCCTGTGCTGTTATGTTGACTGGCTATCCTCCTCCTCCGAGTCCTCAATGATACGATTGATGATGATAGCTTGTAAGATCATTTTTGTTTATGGGTGCCGCCACCAGTGCCTAACGCCCAATTTTTCAGCCCCTGTTTAACAGGGGCGTGTAATTACAATTTTTGAAGCAATACTTTGCAACAGGGCTCATTGCTGTGCTCCAAGTACAGTATCTGTGAGGAGTTGCAGTGTTGTGCCACCAGTGCCTAAGGCCCAATTTTTCAGCCCCTGTTTAACAGGGGCGTGTCATTACAATTTTTGAAGCAATACTTTGCAACAGGGCTCATTGGTGTGCTCCAAGTACAGTATCTGTGAGGAGTTGCAGTGTTGTGCCACCAGTGCCTAAGGCCCAATTTTTCAGCCCCTGTTTAACAGGGGCGTGTCATTACAATTTTTGAAGCAATACTTTGCAACAGGGCTCATTGCTGTGCTCCAAGTACAGTATCTGTGAGGAGTTGCAGTGTTGTGCCACCAGTGCCTAAGGCCCAATTTTTCAGCCCCTGTTTAACAGGGGCGTGTCATTACAATTTTTGAAGCAATACTTTGCAACAGGGCTCATTGGTGTGCTCCAAGTACAGTATCTGTGAGGAGTTGCAGTGTTGTGCCACCAGTGCCTAAGGCCCAATTTTTCAGCCCCTGTTTAACAGGGGCGTGTCATTACAATTTTTGAAGCAATACTTTGCAACAGGGCTCATTGCTGTGCTCCAAGTACAGTATCTGTGAGGGGTTGCAGTGTTGTGCCACCAGTGCCTAAGGCCCAATTTTTCAGCCCCTGTTCAACAGGGGCATGTAATTACAATTCTTGATCTAATAATTCACAGCAGGGTCCATTGCTGCACCCACCAAGAGTAACTGTCAGGGCTTACAGTGTTGTGGCACCAGCACCACCATCAAAGGCCCAATTTTTACTACCACTGTTCAACAATTATATGTAATTAAAATTCCTGATATAATAGTTGACAGCAGGGCGTTCCAGCACCAACCAAGAGTAACTGTGAGTGCTTACAGTGTTGTGCCAACACCAACAACTAAGGGGCCTATTTCTGCAGAGTATATACGGCAGGTCCCTACTTTCAAACATCCAACTTACAAACGACTCCTACTTGCAAACGCAAGAAGACAACAGGAAGTGAGAGGAAATCTACCACTAGGAAGGAAAATTCTCTCCTGTAAGAATAAATATGGGAGAAAGGTGTCTCCTCTGTACTGATGCTTTATCAGCAATCCTTGTTTCAAGAAAAACACCACATTTCAAAAACAGTTGTCATTGGGACGGAAAGTGAGGTGAAATGTTCTGAACAGGGGCACAGACAGCAAAACAAATGTTACAGGGGTGATAACCCTTACCTATGTTTTCCAAAAAGTTTAAAAATAGATTTTTGGTCTGGAGCTACACTTCAACAATGTACCTGTTCAAAATTACAAACAGACTCTACATAAGAACAAACCTACAGTCCCTGTCTTGTATGCACCGCCTGTATAGGGCTGTTCAGAGTATATAGGGCCTTTTTTATTTTATGTGCGGGGTTCCCCTTAATATCCATACAAGACCCAAAGGGGCTGGTAATGGGCTGGGGTAGGGGGGGGGGTCATGGGGTAGCTATGCCATTTTTCTTAAAGAATTTCATCCATATTACCGGGACCAGACATTACATTAAAGCCGCAAGCAGTTTTAAATGGCTTTTTTTTCCTTTAGAAGTGTCATTTTGTGCAGGGACAGTTCTAAACACGGGAAACACGTGGCACTTCACAGGCATACTTTAGACACCCCCCAGGTACGATATTTAAAGGAATATTTGACTTTTTTTTTTTCACTTTATGCATCATTAAAATGACTGCTCCCGAAAAACGACCGTTTTTAAAACTTCTTTTTGCATTGATACATGTCCCCTGGTGCAGAACCCGGGTTCCCAAACCCTTTTTAGGACAATAACATGCATAATAGTTGTTATAATTAGCACTTTAGAATTCGAACGTTCGCATCCATTGTATTTAATAGGGTTCTAATGTTCGTTCGAACTTTCGGTCCGTTCGCGGGTTCTGGTGCGAACCGAACCCGGGGGTGTTCGGCTCATCACTACTGGGGACAAGGTAAGTAACTTGTACCAGGATTCTGCAATGCAATCCCGAGTGTGGCTCAGGGTTACCGCTAATGGTAATGAAAATTAACCCTGAGCCACACTCATTAATACCGCCAGGGAGGTTAATGGCTAAGTTCACCTTTTTAATCTAAATTCTAGCTCCCCTATGTACCAATATAGCATTAATGTACTTCTTTTGCAAAAAAAAAAAAAAAACAGCTTTCCTTTTTTTCTACGCACGTTTACCTTTACTGTTTCAAAACACTGCTCCATTACTTCTGCCTTACTTCCTGGACTTCCTTACTTCCTGGACAGACTTTAGTTCATGACACAGGAAGGAGTTGACCAGCTGAGGTAGATAATGCAGGGTGTGTCCTAATGAGGTCAGCTGGTCAACTCCTTCCTGTGTCATCACCTAAAGTCTGTCCAGGAAATAAGGCAGAAATAATGGAACAGTGTTTCAAAACATCTATAAAGACAGTGAGGTAAACGTGCATAGAATAAATGGAAAGCTGTTTTATTTTTGCAAAAGAAGTACATTAATGCTATATTGGTACATAGGGGAGCTGGAATTTAGAAAAAACAAGATTTACCCCACTTCATGACCAGGTCATTTTTTGCGATACGGCACTGTGTTGTTTTAACTGACAATTGCGTGGTCATGTGATGCTGTAGCCAAATAAAATTGATGTCCTTTTTTTTCCCACAAATAGAGCTTTCTTTTGGTGGTATTTTATTACCTCTGTAGTTTTTTTGTTTTTTTTTCGCTATAAACAAAAAAAGAGCGACAATTTTGAAAAATAAATATTTTTTTACTTTTTGCTATAATATATATCCAATGAAAAAATGTAAAAGATGTAATTTCTTCATCAATTTATGCCAATATGTATTCTGCTATATATTTTTGGTAAAAAAAATCCCAATAAGTGTATATTGATTGGTTTGCCCAAAAGTTATAGCATCTACAAATGATGGGATATTTTTATGGACTTTTTATTTTATTTATTTTTTACTAGAAATGGTGGTGATCAGCGATTTTTAGCGGGACTGTGACATTGCAGCGGACACCTAACTGACACTCTTGACACATTTTTTGGGGACCAGTGACACTAATGCATTGGTCAGTGCTAAAAATATGCACTGGTACTGTACTAAGGGGAGGGGTTAATATCAGGGGCGATTAAAGGGTTAAATGTGTCCATAGGGGGTGCTTTCTAACTGTGTGGGGGTTGCTCTGACTGGGTGAAGACAGAGATCGGTGTTCCTGCCTAGTAAGAACACAAGATCTCCATCTTCTCCCCTGTGGTGGCTGCATTAGTTTTCTTTTTTAGTTTTTTTCCTTCTTTTCACCTGTTGACTCACCCAGTAAGTCTGTTGTTTTACAACTTTCTTTAACAGACCAAGCTGTACAGCAGAAGTGGCAGTTTGAAGGTGTAGGATATTCTATCCTAGAGACAAACCAATTACCACTGACAGGGGTGCTTACAATGGTAAGCTTTTATTCATTTATGTGAGCTTTATCCTGAAATAGGACAACAACAGTTGCTGCAACTGCTTAAAAGTTTAGCTTTAATTTTTTAGTGAGCCTAAAAAAAAAATATATATATATATATATATTTATATATTTATATATTTAAAATATTTAAAATATTCAAATATTTAAAATTGTAAAACATAAAATCCAACAGATATAAATAAAGTCGCAGAGGTGAAAAAATACTCACACAAAATAATGTCCCATAGATGTGCAATCACGTAGGTAAGGTCTTCTGTGTTGTAATAGTAAATCCAGGCTGCTTATCCCATGGCGGTCTAAGCAAGCTCAGCATTAGGGATGAGCCGAACACCCCCCCGTTCGGTTCGCACCAGAACCTTCGAACGGACCGAAAGTTCGCGCAAAATTTAGAATCCTATTAAATACAATGGACGCGAACGTTCGAAATCTAACGTGCTAATTATAACGGCTAATATGCATGTTATTGTCCTAAAAAGTGTTTGGGGACCCGGGTCCTGCCCCAGGGGACATGTATCAATGTAAAAATAATTTTTAAAAACGTTTTTTTTTTTCGGGAGCAGTGGTTTTAATGATGCATAAAGTGAAAAAAAAAGTACCTGGGGGGTGTCTAAAGTATGCCTGTGAAGTGCCACGTGTTTCCCGTGTTTAGAACTGTCCCTGCACAAAATGACACTTCTAAAGGAAAAAACTGCTCGCGGCTTTAATGTAATGTCTGGTCCCAGTAATATGGATGAAAATCATTGAGAAAAATGGCATGGCTACCCCATCACCCCACCCCCCACCCCAGCCCATTACCAGCCCCTTTGGGTCTTGTATGGATATTAAGGGGAACCCTGCACCCAAAATAAAAAAAGGCCCTATATACTCTGAACAGCAGTATACAGGCTGTGCAAACAAGAGAGGGACTGTAGGTTTGTTCTTAAGTACAATCTAATTGTAATTTGGAACAGGTAAATTTTTTAAGTGTAGCTCTAGCCAAAAAATCTATTTTTAAGCTTTTTGGAGAACATAGGGAAGGGTTATCACTAGTGTTGAGCGGACCCGAACTGTAAAGTTCGGGTCCGTACCGAACTTTAGCTTCTTCCCGAACCCGAACCCGGACTTTGCGCGAAAGTCCGGGTTCGGGTTCGGATTCGGGAATTTAATGGCGCAGTTAGAAATGCTTCAGGGGCCAGCCAATCACCATTTGATTAGCTGGTGTGCCCTTAGAAGCCATCATAGCCATGCCTACTAATGGCATGGCTGTAATTGGTCAGTGCAACATGTGACCCAGCATGTGACCAGCTTCTATATAAGAAAGAGGCACACAGCACAGATCATCACTCTGCTTTTAGACAGTGTAGGGAAAGGATCCTGGCTGCTGTTGCTGTGAGGGAGAGAATAGGAGTTAGTCCTGATTCTGCAATCTACTGATAGAAAAGATAGGGAGACAGTGTAGTGTAGTGTAGTGTAGGGGCAGGATCCTGTTTGTGCTTTCAGGGAGAGAGATTTAGATAGGAGTCCAGATTGAGAGATATAATAGCTCAGCGATCTGCATAGGTTTATCTGTTTGTGTTGCAAGCTCAGTGCACCAGCACTGCATTACGTTGAGTGATACACCTATTCCATACTGTGGCTGTATTGTGCTCTTGCTAAAAGACCTATTTTGGTCATAAAAAAAAAAAAAAAAAAAAAAAAGGCACTTTATTGTGCTTTTGCTAAAAAGACCCATTTTTGGGCCCCAAAAAAAAAAAAAAGGCACTTTATTGTGCTGTTGCAAAAAAAAAAAAGGCACTTTGTTGTGCGCAAAAAAGACCTATTTTTGGGCAAAAAAAATATTTTGCAGTGTATATCTCTAGTTGTGTGAAATAACCAATTTCTATATATTTTTCTTGTACTATGCTATACTAAAAAAAAAAAAACAACTTTTTTTTTTGAATAGCATTCTCTGCAGCTGTGCGATTCAGCGGTTATATACTGTGGTTGTGTTGTGCTCTTTCAAAAAACGCGATTTAGGGCCACAGAAAATATTTTGCAGTGTGAAATACACATGTGGAGTTGTGTAAAATAAACAATTTCTATATATTGTACAGTGCTATACTAAAAAAACAACATTTTTTTTGAATAGCATTCTCTGCACTTCTATAGCTGTGTAATTCAGTGGTTAAATACTGTGGTTGTGTTGTGCTCTTTCAAAAAACGCCATTTAGGGCCACAGAAAATATTTTGCAGTGTGAAATACACATGTGGAGGTGTGTAAAATAAACAATTTCTATATATTGTACAGTGCTATACTAAAAAAAACAACATTTTTTTTGAATAGCATTCTCTGCACTTCTATAGCTGTGCGATTCAGTGGTTAAATACTGTGGTTGTGTTGTGCTCTTTCAAAAAACGCCATTTAGGGCCACAGAAAATATTTTGCAGTGTATATCTCTAGTGTGAAATAACCAATTTCTATATATTTTTCTTGTACTATGCTATACTAAAAAAAAAAAAAAACTTTTTTTTGAATAGCATTCTCTGCAGCTGTGCGATTCAGCGGTTATATACTGTGGTTGTGTTGTGCTCTTTCAAAAAACGCCATTTAGGGCCACAGAAAATATTTTGCAGTGTGAAATACACATGTGGAGGTGTGTAAAATAAACAATTTCTATATATTGTACAGTGCTATACTAAAAAAAAACAACATTTTTTTTGAATAGCATTCTCTGCACTTCTATAGCTGTGCGATTCAGTGATTAAATACTGTGGTTGTGTTGTGCTCTTGCAAAAAACGCCATTTAGGGCCACAGAAAATAAATTGCACTGTGAAATACACATGTGGAGGTGTGTAAAATAAACAATTTCTATATATTTTCCTTGTACTGTGCTATACTAAAAAAAACAACCTTTTTTTTGAATAGCATTTTCTGTAGCTGTGCGATTCAGCGGTTACGTGCTGTGGGTGTGTTGTGGTCTGGCAAAAAACGCCATTTAGGGCCACAGAAAATATTTTGCAGTGTGAAATACACATCTGGAGGTGTGTGTAAAAAAACAATTTATATATATTTTCCTTGTACTGTGCTATACTAAAAAAAAAAACTTTTTTTTTTGAATAGCATTTTCTGCAGTTCTGTAGCTGTGCGTTTCAGCCATTACGTACTGTGGGTGTGTTGTGGTCTTCCAAAAAACGCCATTTAGGGCAAGATCCTAAATTTGAAAAATATGAGGGGAAGGTCAAAGGGACGTGGTGGCCCCGGTCGTGGTGCTGCTGGTGGAGCTCCTGTTGCAGGGAGAGGACGTGGTGGATCTGTGCCAGCTACACGCACAAGTGAAACACCTTCCTCAGGTGCGAGTAGGCGACCGAGCCTGCGGCGGTATTTTGTCACGCCTAATGAGGCTGTACCAATGTTTAGGCCAGGACAAGTACAGGCGATAGTAGATTGGGTTGCTGACAGTGCCTCGGGTTCCTTCACATTGTCTCCCACCCACTCTTCTGCTGAAAGATCAGAGTTGGCACCTGAAGCCCATGTCCATCAGTCTTTCACCTCACCCCCTTGCAAATCAGCCAAGCAGTCTGAGCCCCAAATCATGCAGCAGTCTCTTCTGCTTTTCGATGACTCTGTTAGCAGGGTTTCCCAGGGCCATCCACCTAGCCCTGCCCCAGAAGTGGAAGAGATTGAGTGCACCGATGCCCAACCACTTATGTTTCATGATGGGTACATGGGAGGACCATCGCAGCACGTCTCGGATGATGACGAAACACAGGTGCCAACTGCTGCTGCTTTCGCAATTGTGCAGACAGACATGGAGGGCAGGGGTGAAGACTGGGTGGAAGATGATGTGGAGGACGATGAGGTCCTCGACCCCACATGGAATCAACGTTATGCAGGTGACCAGTGTAGTTCGGAGGAAGAGGCGGTGGTCGCACAGAGCCACCAGCACAGCAGAAGAGGGAGCAGGGTGCAAAAACGGAGCATTCGTCCCCTAGACAGTACATCTGCTACTGCCCAACGCAGCAAGGGACCGAGCACACCAAAGCCAGGTCCAAGGACTTCCCTAGCGTGGCAGTTCTTCACACAGTGTGTTGATGACAAGACACGAGTGGTTTGCACGCTGTGCAATCAGAGCCTGAAGCGAGGCATAAACGTTCTCAACCTGAGCACAAGCTGCATGACCAGGCATCTAAGTGCAAAGCACGAGCTGCAGTGGAGTAGACACCTCAGAAACCAAGAAAGGTCTCTGGCTCCTCCTGCTTCCTCTTCTGCTGCAGTCTCGGCCTCTTCATCCACCTCTGTAGTGACAGTGGCACCTGTCACCCCGCAAACAGAGGATCTGCCAGCAACACTACCACCTGGGTCACCGACCATCTCCACAATGTCCCATGGAAGCGTTCAGCTCTCTATCTCCCAAACATTGGAGCGGAAGAGGAAGTACCCCCCTAGCCACCCGCGATCCCTGGCCCTGAATGCCAGCATTTCAAAATTCCTGGCCTTTGAAATGCTGTCATTCCGTCTGGTGGAGACGCAGAGTTTTAAAAGCCTGATGGCATTGGCTGTCCCGCAGTACGTCGTGCCCAGCCGCCACTACTTTTCCAGGCGAGCCATCCCTTCCCTGCACAACCAGGTGGGGGACAAAATCAGGTGTGCACTGCGCAACGCCATCTGTGGCAAGGTCCACCTAACTACGGATGCGTGGACCAGTAAGCACGGTCAGGGACGTTATATCTCCCTAACAGCACACTGGGTAAATGCAGTGGCTGCTGGGCCTGAGGCAGATAGCGGTTTGGCGCATGTCCTTCCACCACCGAGGATTGCAGGGCGCTTCAGTTTGCCTCCTGTTGCTAACTCCTCCTTCTCCGCTTCCTCATCCTCTACCGCCTCCTCATCCATTCAGCGTAACACCTTCACCACCAACTTCAGCACAGCCAGGGGTAAACGACAGCAGGCAGTTTTAAAACTTTCCTGTTTGGGGGAAAATCCCCACACCGCGCAGGAGTTGTGGAGGGACATGGAACAACAGACCGATGAGTGGTTGCTGTCAGTGAGCCTCAAGCCCGGCCTGGTGGTGTGCGATAATGGGCGAAATCTCGTAGCAGCTCTGGGTCTAGCCGGTTTGACGCACATCCCTTGCCTGGCGCATGTGCTGAACTTGGTGGTCCAGAGGTTCCTTAAAAATTACCCCAATATGCCAGAGCTGCTGCAGAAAGTGCGGGCTGTGTGTGCGCACTTTCGGCGTTCTCACCCTGCTGCTGCTCGCCTGTCAGCGCTGCAGCGTAACTTCGGCCTTCCAGCTCACCGCCTCATATGTGACGTGCCCACAAGGTGGAACTCCACCTTGCACATGCTGGCCAGACTGTGCGAGCAGCAGCAGGCAATAGTGGAGTTTCAGCTGCAGCAATCACGCGTGAGTCGCTCTGCGGAACAGCACCACTTCACCACCAATAACTGGGCCTCCATGCGAGACCTGTGTGCCTTGTTGCGCTGTTTCGAGTACTCCACCAACATGGCCAGTGCCAATGACGCCGTTCTCAGCGTTACTATCCCAGTTCTATGCCTCCTTGAAAAAACGCTTCGTGCGATGATGGAAGAGGATGTGGCACAGGAGGATGAGGAGGAGGAGGAGGAAGCGGGATCATTTCAAAGGCTTTCAGGGCAGTCTTTCACAAGTGGCTACGAGGGTGGGTTCCTGCACCAACAAACGCCAGGTACACAATTGTCCGGCAGAAAGGGCACAGTTCTGGAGGATGACGAGGTGGAGGAGGAGATGGAGGAGGAGGAGGAGGAGGAGGAGCCATGTTCACAGCAGGGTGGCACTCAGACCAGCTCGTGGCCATTACTGGTGCGTGGCTGGGGGGATACAGAGGACACAGACGATACACCTCCCACAGAGGACAGCTTTTCTTTGCCTCTGGGCAGCCTGGCACACATGAGCGATTACATGCTGCAGTGTTTCCGCAACGACAGCCGAGTTGCCCACATTTTAACTGGTGCTGATTACTGGGTGGCCACCCTGCTGGATCCCCGTTACAAGGACAACGTACCGTCCTTAATTCCCTCACTGGAGCGGGATCGTAAGATGCGCGAGTACAAGCGCACGCTGGTAGACGCGCTGCTGGTGGCATTCCCACCTGACAGCGGGCGTACGGTGGAAGCACAAGGCGAAGGCAGAGGAGGAGGAAGAGGTCGCCAACGCAGCCGGGGCACCGGCAGCACCTCAGAAGGCAGGGTTAGCATGGCCGAAATGTGGAAAAGCTTTGTCAGCACGCCACAACAACCAGCACCACCAGCTGAGATGGAACGTCTTAGCAGGAGGCAGCATTTCACCAACATGGTTGAGCAGTATGTGTCCACAGGCCTACACGTACTGGATGACGGGTCTGCCCCCTTTAACTTCTGGGTCTCCAAATTGGGCACATGGCCTGAGCTTGCCGTTTATGCCTTGGAGGTGCTGGCCTGCCCTGCAGCCAGTGTATTATCTGAACGTGTATTTAGCACGGCAGGGGGCGTTATCACAGACAAGCGCAGCCGCCTGTCCAGAGCCAATGTGGACAAGCTCACGTTCATTAAAATGAACCAGGCATGGATCCCACAGGACTTGTCCGTACCTTGTGCAGAATAGACATGTATACCGGTGTTGTGACAAAAACTGTCCGGCCATCGGATTGTGCCCGGCCCGTACTGCGCAGGCGCAGCGCTTGCGCAGTACAGAGGACAAGGAGATTCACAAAATCTCCGAAGATGAACGGCGCCTGCGCTGTGAGTGCAGGTTCAAGCCCCACCATCCAAGAGGACATACGGTAGCACATAGTAACAGGGCCCCTCACGGGCTCGCTTCGATCGTGGCCTTGCTTGGCTCGGCTTGAACCACGGATGGTGTGGCCTTCACCTGAACTCAACACGCAGGCGCCGTTAGTCTTGGGAGATTTTTGAAATCCCCTTGTCCTACATACTCAGCAAGCGCAGTACAGGGCGGACACTATTCGACAGGGGACAGAATTCGACACATCACCGGCCTTACCCAGCCATTGTTGTATTTTTGAACCAGTGTTGGCTACCTCGTCCTCCTCCACCGCCGCTTCCACCTACACAGCCACATCCACCGCCACCTCAACCTCCTACTCCATATGGACCTCGTCCTGCTAGGCCAAGATTAAAATTTTTATTTTATTTTTTTGTAGCGCACAGATCCTTTCCCCCTTACCTGCCTTTATGTTGTTGGCTCTTCGCAGGAGGGAGAAAGGCACACCGCACTACCAGCCCGTATCATCCTATATAAAGAGGTTGAGCGGTGTACTTGACGGGCCGTGTCCACAGCCGGAGTCAAAACTCCTCCAGAGGATGATTCTCACCTCTACTGTAGGTAGAGGCAAGTCCTTTAATTGCCAGTAAAGTCAATGTCCACACCAGCTGAAACTCCAACTCTTATTCTCTCATGGCAAAATAAACTGTACTCAGATAGAAAAGGTTAGAGCAAAGAAACAGGACAGCTTAAGGTGTGGAGGAGGTCCAGGCACAAACGTAGCACATTCACTTCACTGCTTAGGTTTCTCAAACAGTTTTTGGCGCACGGTCTCTGCCACAGACATTGAGGTTGGTCTCTGCCACAGACCGGGTGTACAAGGCCCCTGCCACGGGCCTGGAGAACTTTGGTCTCAGCCACAGACCAGGGTGTATAAGGCCCCTGCCACGGGCCGGTTGAATAAGGCCTCTGATACAGTCAAGGTGACCTTGAGCTTCTCCTTCTACGAACCTAGCCCATATCAAGGGGAAGACATCTCTCCAGGGAGTCAACAGACCATTCCTTCACCGTGACTCCCACATCGGTCCATCAGAATGATCCTCCCTTCCCTGGAACAGGGTCCCCTACACGAGGCGGCTCTGGACTCCAGGCTTTACTCCCGCCCCTAGGCCTCCATACCCAGGGCAGCAAGAACTCCAGGATAGTACCTCACCCCGGGCTAAAGGTGCCCGAGATGGAACAGGAACACATGCACCCAGGCCGAAGGCACCTGGGCGCGGACCCCACTGGACATCAGCCCCCAGGCCAAAGGTCTGCCCCTTTTATATGCTCTCCCGGCATGCACAGCAGGTTCCCCGCCCCGCTGTACTACTGCCAAGAGGGGACACAAAAGGCGCCACCTGTAGGCCGCAGGGAACTGCACACCAATACTGTCCCCCGAGGACAAAATGGTCCATGAATCCTACAGAATTAGGGTATTTGAGCCTATTTACCACTCAAACACTTTCCTTAAATTTAGCACCCCGCTACATTTTTATTTCAAAGTATTTTATTTTCCCACTAGCTTATCCATTAAATTAAATAATTTATTCCAGAAAGGGCGTATTCTGGGGCATTCCCACCATATGTGTGGCATTGTGCCGTTGAGTTTCTGAGGTTCTTAATGACTTCCTGTACCTCTTCTGCTGAAAAGGGGGCCTCCAGCATATTTTTTTATTTTTTTATTTTTTTTATGTTCTTTTAAGTTATTTCCTATCCACATTTGTTTGCAGAGCACTTGCCATGTTCTTAACAACATTTTGCTGCCATTTGCAGTCCTCTAGCCCTTTCCATTACTTTTTTAGAGCCTTTTTAGTCGTCAGAAGTCCGGGTCCCCATTGACTTCAATGGGGTCCGGGTCCGGGTTCGGGTTAAAGTTCGGTCCCGAATCCGAACTTTTTTCCGAAGTTCGGCCGAACCCGCCGGACCCGAATATCCAGCTACCCGCTCAACTCTAGTTATCACCCCTGTAACATTTGTTTTGCTGTCTGTGCACCTGTTCAGAACATTTCACCTCACTTTCCATCCCAATGACAAATGTTTTTGGAAAATTTGTTTTTTTTTATTGAAACAAGGATTGGTGATAAAGCATCAGTGGAGAGGAGACAACTTTTTCCCATATTAACTCTTACAGGAGAGAATTTGCCTTCCTAGGGGTAGATTTCCTCTCACTTCCTGTTGTCTCCTTCGGTTTGCAAGTAGGAGTCGTTTGTAAGTTGGATGTTTGAAAGTAGGGGCCTGCCATATATACTCTGCAGAAATTTGCCCCTTAGGTGTTGGTGTTGCCACAACACTGTAAGCCCTCACAGTTACTCTTGGTGGGCACTGGAACGCCCTGCTGTCAACTATTATATCAGGAATTGTATTTACATGCCACTGTTGAACAGTGGTAGGAAAAATTGGGCCGTTGGTGGTGGTGCTGGTGCCACAACACTGTGAGCCCTCACAGTTACTCTTGGTGGGCGCATGAATGGGCCCTGCTGTGAATTATTAGATCAAGAATTGTAATTGCATTCCCCTGTTGAACAGGGGCTGAAAAATTGGGCCTTTCGTGGTGGTGGTGGTGTTGCCACAACACTGTAAGCCCTCACAGTTACTCTTGGTGGGTGCAGGAATGGGCCCTGCTGTGAATTATTAGATCAAGAATTGTAATTGCATGCCCCTGTTGAGCAGGGGCTGAAAAATTGGGCCTTTGGTGGTGGCGGTGGTGCTGGTGCCACAACACTGTAAGTCCTCACAGTTACTCTTGGTGGGCGCAGGAATGGGCCCAGCTGTGAAATATTAGATCAATAATTGTAATTACATGCCCCTGTTGAACAGGGGCAGAAAAATTGGGCCTTAGGCACTGGTGCTGGTGCCACAACACTGCAACCCCTCACAGATACTGTACTTAGAGCGCAGCAATGAGCCCTGTTGCAAAGTATTGCATCAAACATTGTAATTACACGCCCCTGTTAAACAGGGGCTGAAAAATTGGGCCTTAGCCACTGGTGGCAGTGCCCAGAACCAAAAATGTTCTTTCAAGCTATCAGCATGATTATTGAGGAGGAAGAGGATAGTCACTCAGCATAACAGTATAGTCACTCTGCATCAGCATAGGCAGTCTTGAAGGGATCTGACATTTCAAAGAAAATTATTCTGTTACATCAGCATCAGGTGCCTGGTAGCTGGTGGTGATCCAAGACTGATTAATTTTTATGAAGGTCAGTCGATCGACCGAGTCAATCGAATCGGTCTGAATGTGCGTTCCGAAAGAACGCTGGATGCAGGAAAGGCCAGTATCTCAATTGCATACTGTGCAAGCTCTGGCCAGTGATCCATCCTCAAGACCCAGTAACCCAGAGGATTTTCGGTGGGAAAGGTGTCCAAGTCTGATCTTGCCCCTAGGTATTCCTGCACCATGTAAACCAGATTCTGGCGTTGGTTGCTGGAACCGATCATACCTTGGGGCTGCGGACTAAAAAATTGTCTGAACACATCGGTCAGACGGCCACCTTCTCCATCGCTCCTTCTTTGACTGACCGAAGCCTCAGCAACACGTTGTCCAGGACCAGGAATTTGTAACCTCCCAGTCTCTGGGAACGCGTTGCACAGACCTTTCTGCAAGGCCTCCCGAAGATGCCTCATCCTCTTCTCCCTCTGCGATGGCAAGATAAGGTCCGCATTCTTACCCTTGTAACGTGGATCAAGGAGGGTTGCTAGCCAGTAATGATCCCTCTCCTTGATCGCACGAATACAAGGATCCTTACGCAGGCTTTGCAGGATAAGGGAGGCCATGCAGCGTAGGTTTGCTGAGGCATTCGGTGCCGAGTCCTCTGGGTCACTGAGGATGACATGATCCACAGCCACCTCCTCCCAGCCATGTACAAGTCCATGGGACTGTAATTGATCCCTTGAAGACTGCTGCTGATGCTGAGTGCTAGTCTCCACCTCCATGCTGACACAATCCTCCTCCTCCTCCTCCTCCTCTTCCTGTGTGATAGCCGGGCCAGCAGGAACACTGTCTGGATAAAGGGGGCCTTGGGAGGTAAGGAAGTCCTCCTCTTCCTGCCTCTGTTCTGCCTCAAGTGCCCTGTCCATTATTCCACGCAGCGTGTGCTCCAACATGTGGACAAGAGGGACAGTGCATGCACTGTCACTGCTCACCATCCTAGTGGCCTCCTCAAATGGTGCCAGGACAGTGCATGCATCCCTGATCACTGCCCACTGGCGTGGTGAAAAAAATACAAGCTCCCCTGACCCTGTCTTGGTGCCATATTGCAACAGATACTCATTGATGGCCCTCTGCTGTGTGTGCAGCCGCTGCAGCATGGCCAACATAGAGTTCCACCTGGTGGGCATGTCACAGATCAGGCGGTTCTTGGGCAGGTTGTAATCCTTTTGCAGCTCAGCCAGACGAGCACTGGCATTATATGACCGGCGGAAATGCCCACAGAATTTCCTGGCCTGCTTCAGGACCTCCTGTAAGCCCTTGTACCTGCCCAAGAACCGCTGCACCACCAAGTTAAGGACATGAGCCAAACAGGGCACATGGGTCAGTTGTCCCTGTCGGAGGGCAGATAGGAGGTTGGTGCCATTGTCGGAAACAACCTTTCCTGGCTTAAGCTGGCGTGGCGTCAACCACCTCTGAGCCTGCCCCTGCAGAGCTGACAGAATCTCTGTCCCAGTGTGGCTCCTGTCCCCCAAACATACCAGCTCAAGCACCACATGGCATCTTTTTGCCTGCGTACTGGCGTAGCCCCTTGAACGCCTACGGAGCACCGCTAGTTCCGAGGACAAATCGGCACAGGAAGAGGCCATGGAGGAAGAAGAAGAGGAGGGGGTGGAGGAGAGAGGTGTGTCAGAATCACCAGTAGTAACATTTTGGAGGCGTGGTGGCGGAACAACCTCCAACACTACTGCACCTTGTCCTGCATCCTTCCCAGCTGCCAGCAGAGTCACCCAATGCGCCGTGAAAGATAGGTAACGTCCCTGTCCATGCTCTTTGGCCAATTACGGCTCTCTGTACAGACGGCGCTGTGATTGGCCAAGCATGTGGGTCATAGTGCATGCTTGGCCGATCATCAGCCAGCAATGCACTGCGATTCCGCAGTGAATTATGGGCCGTGACGCGCCACTCGAATTTGGCACGAATGGACCATAACGTTCGATCTTCGTCGAACGATCGAACAGCTGATGTTCGAGTCAAACGTGTGTTCGACTCGAACACGAAGCTCATCCCTACTCAGCATTCCCCAGCCAACTCCAGGTGGACAAATGTGACTTTCTATGCACTCAGCACTTCCTCAATGGTTTCCAGCATCAACAGAATTTGCAGCACTCAGTAAAGAAAGCACATTAAAAACTCCATAGTGTAGCAAATTTTGTGCTTTTTTTTTTTTCAAAACCAGGGTAAAACTACTTACAAGACAGTGTGGTATGCAGGTTTCAAACCACCACTTTGATTGCTCCAGCGGATGTGATGGCATTACCTCTAGGCTCCGCCCTACACGCGTTTCATCCTAATGGACGTCTTCCAGGGGCAGAGAAATTAAATTTATCATGTTTTGTTTTTGGATATAATAATGTTTGAAGGGTGTGTTCACTCGCACAACCAGCTAAGCTAGAACACAGCATAGTTCAGTTCTTCTTTAACTAGATGTGAATTAAACAGTAAACCTGTCCTCTAAGGCTCCTTTCACACTGAGGCATATTTTAGGTGTTTTAGCGCTAAAAATAGTGCATTAATAACGCCTGAAATAATCCTGCCCCAGTATGCTCAATGTGAAAGCCCAAGGGCTTTCACAGTGAGGCGATGCGCTGGCGGGAAGAAAAAAAATATCCTGCAAGCCGCATCTTTGGAGCGGTGAAGGAGCAGTGTGTATACCGCTCCTTTACCGCTCCTTCCCACTGAAATCAATGGGACACCGCGGTAATACTGCCCGCAAACTGCGGCTGTAGCCACGGTTTGCGGGTGGTATTAACCCTTTTTCGGCCGCTAGCGGGGGTTAAAACCGCACCACTAGCGGCCGAATATTGCGGTAAATACGACAGTATAGCGGAGCTAAAAATCGTGCCGCTATACCGCCACCGCACCTGCCCGCCCCAGTGTGAAAGGGGCCTAGCTACGCCCTGCAATTCTTCTTTGTCATCTGTGAATGTCCTGATGATCTTATGATGGTAAAATGCAAACACATAATATCATTATGAAATTATTATTAATACAGAATAATTGTGTACTAGATAAATATGCACAGTCTGATGTTGTTCCTGTGTGCAGACCTTTCCCTTCTTTAAGGCTCTGTTAACACTTGTGCGATGCTGGAACCGGTACGATTCCAGTGCGGGTTCACACATCGCATGTTACTGGAGTCACAGGCAGTTTACACTGCCCTCTGTGAACCGTTGCAGGTGTCAATATAAGGTAAATGACACCCCCAGATCGGTTCACAGATCGCAGTGCGGACTGTCAAATGGTACAGGAATCGGATCGCATGGGTGTGAACACCCATGCGATCCGATTCCAGTGCAGACCAAAAATAGGTCATGTGCCATTTTGGTGTAAATTTCATTGCACAGAAATCACATTTGATGTGCACAGCAATACGGTGCGTATCATATGCAATGTCTGTGATCGCACATAGATCTGTAGTGTTTACCTCTCTCTTTCCAAAATCCCTGTGTCTTTCTACTGCTCCGTTCTTCTGTTATCAGTGTGATAACTTTTGACAAGTTCTCCGGCACGGTAGACAAAACCAGCCTTAAATTTGTGTTGGGGTGGTTGCTATTAATAGATTAGCAGAGAGCTGGTCTATTCACAGCACAGCTCTGCACATTCATTCCTTCCTTTGCATATGTGGAGGGGGTGTTCCTTTCCTCTAATCAGCTGTCACACAATGTATGCCAAGAATCCACACCCAGTGCAGGACAGGAAGTACATTTTTAACACAATGTGCACTTTCTAAAGAATATAGCAAGCTGAAGACAGCAGAGATACATGTAAAACTTATGTAGGGAGATTTGTTTAATCTCTCTGTGTATCATCTGAAGCTGTTCACTTCACTGGGTATAGGAGAAGGTTTACATCCATTTTAAGGGAACCTTTTGGGGTACCCCAGGTCACCAGAACTAGTGTCCCAGAACTATTGGAAGATTTTCCCCTTGTTTGGGGACAACCCCAAATTTGGAATTTTCTTTTACTCTCACTTTTAATGATGATGGTAAAAATGACAAACAGAGAGGGGACACATAATCAATACAAACTTTTTCTAGTTCATCTCCACTCTGTCCAAACCTAAAAAAAAGTTTTACCTTTAGTTATACTTTAACTAAAACTTGCACCAGCATACAGCTCTGCATGCTGATATTAATTCATCTTAAGATCATTAGTTAAATGTAAATTTTTTGCTTTTAAGTAAATTACTGTTTTTCCATTTCCTGGTCGAGTAAGGCACTGGTGATGTAACCCTGTGACTTCATTGTCACCAGTTGGTGTTCTGCTGATCTTATGAGAGCTGGAGTTATGCTTTAATTTCTTCTTGTTTAGAAACTGTTTATCTTCTTATGTCACTATGAACATTGAGACATTAATATTAGTGCTTCAGAAATGATAAATGAGACAAAGAAATACCAATGTATTACTTCAGTGAATGTATTTCTTAACACATTTTCAGAAGACTTTTACTACTACAAATGTTTTGCTGCTCTAATGCTTTTGCTACTTCCATGTCTGTAACAAAGTGGCAATAATATTAGCTACTGTAGTTTTATTTATTTTCATGACTACACTTTGACATTTTTTTGAATACAAGAAATGAAAACCTAATAATTTATTTACAAACAACCGACATTTTACACTAGATTTAAATTTAAAGTGCAAGTATTTATTTATTAAGCTGTTACTTTTTATACTGTTTTAAATATTTTGTTTTGTTGATCCAGGGATATAGTGAAAAGTTTATGAATCATTTTGATTTATTATATCATATAATGTTTTTGCTTTTTGGTCTTTTTAAAAACAATCTGATTGAATTTTCATATCAAGCAAAAAATTCAACAGAACGTTTAGGAAAATATATTATATGCTGTATAACATTAGAAAAAGAGGAAAAATACATTAAATACATAAAAATAACATAGATTAGTTGGCAGGGCTGTTTATTTCAAAAAGCCATTAGGGGGTGCTACAGATTTGTCCTTTATCGGCCTCCATATGTCACCTGCCAGTTATTAATAGTGTTAAAAGAACAAGGTCATGGTTAAAGTATAGATCTAAATAAAGAGCCTCTGCCTATGCCCAAGGAAACTTTTTATGCAGATGGGAACTGTCTTTGCATAATTTGAAATTTAATACAACCACATGCGTCCCCTGCAACAGCTGAGTCAAGGCGATGGAAAAACGGCAAGACATTGGATCATGAGCTTGTCCACTGAGAATGAACTCTGTGTGCCGAAATGTCAGGTTCCAAGAGGTCATGGAATTTCTGACTGTAGTGTCGAATCACAATACAGTCTATGTTCACATGATGCAAGCCTTGTTTATCTACCAGTAACTAAAATAGGAACACCTTCTGGTTTATTTATAAGCTTGCTGTGATGTAAGTAACCTTGGGATCTATGTCACTTGATCACTAAATTTCTAGTGAAATACTTGCCTCCAAGTGGGCGAGGAAACTTTCAGTGCCGTGTCAGTCACTCAGACACAATGATGCCCACACGCTTTTTACTGTAGTTAGCTAATCATCTTGTCATACTTCTAAGCTTTTACTATTGCAAGCTAAGACCTGTTTTATTATATGGGCAACAAAAAACAAATATATAGAAAAATATACATGTTTTACTACAAAAACATCATAGTACATGATACATTAAATGTTGAAACATTAAAAACATGATATTGATCCATAAAGAAGGAAAACAAAAGATACAATGTCAGAATTCATAACCTCCAGAATCATCTGGGGACAGTCAAACAGTGGCTTAATCCAACGCGTTTCAAACTGCTAAAAGAAAGTTCTTCTTCAGGGATATTTATTTGTATCTTTGTCTACAATGGATCAAAATAAATCATTTAGTACAACAAATATTGAATCACCTTTCCACACCCCCAACGGTGTAAATAAAAAAGAGGTGAATCACTTTATTACATTCTTTGCAAGTATGTGCATTTCCTATGGAGATCACAGTGCTGGCATTGGTTCCTCCTTATCTGTCCCTCTGTGTGCCTTCAAAAGGTCCCACCTCCTATGGGAGACCCGGATAGTTTATCCAATGATCTGGCGCTTTAAGGTGGTCTGGTGAGTGAAAAAACATGAAGGGGAACTTCTAATTTTCAAAGGCTGGTAGTCAGAAAAAAGGACCTATAGATAGACTTTAGTTGGTAAACTTACCCCATATTTTTAAAGAAGTCCAAAAGAAAATCATAAAGTTCATGAGAAGAAGTGTCCAGCAGCCTCTGACAGATTCCACTTCTTTAACCAAAAAAACAGCAACCACCAGCGTTACTGCCTTCCTCTAGCTGGGTACCATCATCAGAGCCCTCAAAACGTTGGGCATCCTCCTTGAGCATGTACCCAACACTGTGGTCAAACAGTTCTGGGGACTCCTCAGGAGGACATGGTGGGGCTAGGAAAGGAATGACTGATGCCATTGAGCTGAGGGAAGAGGCCGCTTTGGCAGCTGCTTTGCCAGACAAAGTACCCTGAGCCTGGGTGAGAGAGGATGAGGAGGATGAGGACAGCTTGGTCATCCACTCTACCAAGTCTTCGGCATGTTGCGGCTCAACACGGCCAGCTGCCGAATAAAAGGACAAGTGTGTCCCGCGGCCACGTGCTGATGAGGATGCACCGTGTCCACGACCAGCACTGTTGCCTCTAGACACAGAGCCTGCTTGCCCTCTTTTATTGGCTCGTGACTCTCCTTTTTGTCCTTCCAGACATACTAATGGCCTGCAGGGAGATGTAGCGGCACATGGCTGGGATGTATATATATACTGATTATACTGCAGATAGCAGAATCAACTGCCTGCCTGTAGTATTATTAGTATGAGAACCCCAGCAATTGTCTTCAGTTAGCTTTAGTTGCACACTGTGCAGAGGACACAGTACACTAACTGAAAATACTGCAGCTCCCTGCCTGTGGTATTAGTATGAGAACACCAGTAGTGATGAGCCGAACACCCCCGGGTTCGGTTCGCACCAGAACCCGCGAACGGACCGAAAGTTCGAACGAACATTAGAACCCTATTAAATACAATGGATGCGAACGTTCGAATTCTAAAGTGCTAATTATAACAACTATTATGCATGTTATTGTCATAAATAGGGTTTGGGAACCCGGGTTCTGCACCAGGGGACATGTATCAATGCAAAAAGAAGTTTTAAAAACGGTCGTTTTTCGGGAGCAGTCATTTTAATGATGCATAAAGTGAAAAAAAAAAAGTCAAATATTCCTTTAAATATCGTACCTGGGGGGTGTCTAAAGTATGCCTGTGAAGTGCCACGTGTTTCCCGTGTTTAGAACTGTCCCTGCACAAAATGACACTTCTAAAGGAAAAAAAAGCCATTTAAAACTGCTTGCGGCTTTAATGTAATGTCTGGTCCCGGTAATATGGATGAAATTCTTTAAGAAAAATGGCATAGCTACCCCATGACCCCCCCCCTACCCCAGCCCATTACCAGCCCCTTTGGGTCTTGTATGGATATTAAGGGGAACCCCGCACATAAAATAAAAAAGGCCCTATATACTCTGAACAGCCGTATACAGGCGGTGCATACAAGACAGGGACTGTAGGTTTGTTCTTATGTAGAATCTGTTTGTAATTTTGAACAGGTACATTGTTGAAGTGTAGCTCCAGCCCAAAAATCTATTTTTAAACTTTTTGGGAAACATAGGTAAGGGTTATCACCCCTGTAACATTTGTTTTGCTGTCTGTGCCCCTGTTCAGAACATTTCACCTCACTTTCCGTCCCAATGACAACTGTTTTTGAAATGTGGTGTTTTTCTTGAAACAAGGATTGCTGATAAAGCATCAGTACAGATGAGACCCCTTTCTCCCATATTTATTCTTACAGGAGAGAATTTTCCTTTCTAGGGGTAGATTTCCTCTCACTTCCTGTTGTCTTCTTTCGTTTGCAAGTAGGAGTCGTTTGTAAGTTGGATGTTTGAAAGTAGGGACCTGCCGTATATACTCTGCAGAAATAGGCCCCTTAGTTGTTGGTGTTGGCACAACACTGTAAGCACTCAGTTACTCTTGGTTGGTGCTGGAACGCCCTGCTGTCAACTATTATATCAGGAATTTTAATTACATATAATTGTTGAACAGTGGTAGTAAAAATTGGGGCTTTGATGGTGGTGCTGGTGCCACAACACTGTAAGCCCTGACAGTTACTCTTGGTGGGTGCAGCAATGGGCCCTGCTGTGAATTATTAGATCAAGAATTGTAATTACATGCCCCTTTTGAACAGGGGCTGAAAAATTGGGCCTTTCGTGGTGGTGGTGGTGGTGGCGTTGCCACAAGACTGTAAGCCCTCAGAGTTACTCTTGGTGGGTGCAGCAATGGACCCTGCTGTGAATTATTAGATCAAGAATTGTAATTGCATGCCCCTGTTGAACAGGGGCTGAAAAATTGGGCCTTAGGCACTGGTGGCACAACACTACAACCCCTCACAGATACTGTACTTGGAGCACAGCAATGAGCCCTGTTGCAAAGTATTGCTTCAAAAATTGTAATGACACGCCCCTGTTAAACAGGGGCTGAAAAATTGGGCCTTAGGCACTGGTGCCACAACACTCCAACCCCTCACAGATACTGTACTTGGAGCACAGCAATGAGCCCTATGGCAAATTATTGCTAAAAAAATTGTAATTACACGCCCCTGTAAAACAGGGGCTGAAAAATTGGGCCTTAGCCACTGGTGGCGGCACCCATAAACAAAAATGATCTTACAAGCTATCATCATCAATCGTATCATTGAGGACTCGGAGGAGGAGGATAGCCAGTCAACATAACAGCACAGGCACTCAGCATCAGCATCAGTCTTGAAGGGATGTGACATGTTAAAATCAATTAGTCTGTTATATCAGCATCAGGTGTGTGGTAGCTGGTGGTGATCCAAGACTGGTTCATCTTGATGAAAGTCAGTCGATCAACCGAGTCGGTGGACAGGCGCACCCTGTGATCCGTGACAAATCCTCCAGCAGCACTGAATGTGCGTTCCGAAAGAACGCTGGATGCAGGACAGGCCAGTAGCTCAATTGCATACTGTGCAAGCTCTGGCCAGTGATCCATCCTCAAGACCCAGTAAGCCAGAGGATTTTCGGTGGGGAAGGTGTCCAAGTCTGACCTTGCCCCTAGATATTCCTGCACCATGTTTATCAGACGCTGGCGATGGTTGCTGGAACCGATCATACTTTGGGGCTGCGGACTAAAGAATTGTCTGAACTCATCGGTCAGACGGCCACCTTCCCCACCGCTCCTTCTTTGACTGGCCGAAGCCTCAGCAACTCGTTGTCCAGGACCAGGAGTTTGTAACCTCCCAGTCTCTGGGAACGCGTTGCACAGACCTTTCTGCAAGGCCTCCCGGAGTTGTCTCATCCTCTGCTCCCTCTGCGACGGTAACATAAGGTCCGCAACCTTACCCTTGTACCGTGGATCAAGGAGAGTGGCCAGCCAGTAATGGTCCCTCTCCTTGATCCGAAGAATACGAGGATCCTTCCGCAGACTTTGCAGGATCAGGGAGGCCATGCAGCGTAGGTTTGCTGAGGCATTCGCTCCGGAGTCCTCTGGGTCACTAAGGACGACATGATCCGCAGCCACCTCCTCCCAGCCACGTACAAGTCCACTGGTTTCTTGGGACTGTAAACCATCCCTAAAAGACTGCTGCTGATGATGCTGAGTGCCAGCCTCCACCTCCATGCTGACACAATCCTCCTCCTCCTCCTCCTCCTCCTCCTCCTCTTCCTGTGCGATGGGTGGGACAGAAGGAACACTGTCTGGGTAAAGGGGGCCTTGAGAGGCAAGGAAGTCCTCCTCTTCCTGCCTCTGTTCTGCCTCAAGTGCCCTGTCCATTATTCCACGCAGCGTGTGCTCCAACAGGTGGACAAGAGGTACAGTGTCACTGATGCATGCACTGTCACTGCTCACCATCCTCGTGGCCTCCTCAAATGGTGCCAGGACAGTGCATGCATCCCTGATCATGCCCCACTGGCGTGGAGAAAAAAAACCAAGCTCCCCTGACCCTGTCCTGGTGCCGTAGTCGCACAGGTACTCATTGATGGCCCTCTGCTGCGTGTGCAGCCGCTGCAGCATGGCCAACGTTGAGTTCCACCTGGTGGGCATGTCACATATAAGGCGGTTCTTGGGCAGGTTCAACTCCTTTTGCAGCTCAGCCAGGCGAGCACTGGCATTATAAGATCTGCGGAAATGCACACAGACTTTCCTGGCCTGCCTCAGGACATCCTGTAAGCCCGGGTACCTGCCCAAGAAGCGCTGCACCACCAGGTTAAGGACGTGAGCCACACAGGGCACATGGGTCAGTTGTCCCTGTCGGAGGGCGGAGAGGAGGTTGGTGCCATTGTCGCAAACCACCATTCCTGGCTTAAGCTGGCGTGGCGTCAACCACCTCTCGGCCTGGCCCTGCAGAGCAGACAGGACCTCTGCCCCAGTGTGGCTTCTGTCCCCCAAACACACCAGCGCAAGCACGGCATGGCATCTTTTTGCCTGCGTACTTGCGTAGCCCCGTGAACGGCTACGGAGCACCGCTGGTTCATAGGACAAACCACAGGAAGAGGCCATGGAGGAAGAAGAAGAGGAGGGGGTGGAGGAGAGAGGTGTGTCACAACCAGTAGTAGCATTTTGGAGGCGTGGCGGTGGGACAACCTCCAACACTACTGCACCTTGTCCTGCATCCTTCCCAGCTGCCAAAAGAGTGACCCAATGGGCCGTGAAAGAAAGGTAACGTCCCTGTCCATGCCTGCTGGACCATGAGTCAGCGGTAATATGCACCTTACCGCTGACCGCCCTGTCCAGCGAGGCCAAGACATTGCCTTCCACATGCCGGTAGAGAGCCGGAATAGCCTTCCGTGAGAAAAAGTGGCGTTTGGGAACCTGCCACTGAGGAACCGCACATTGCACAAACTCACGGAAGGGGGCCGAGTCTACCAACTGAAAAGGCAGCAGTTGAAGCGCTAGCAATTTAGCCAAGCTAGCATTCAACCGCTGGGCATGTGGATGGCTGGGAGTGAACTTCTTTCGACGGTCCAGCAGCTGGGGCAGGGAAATTTGCCTGCTAGAATCGGACGTCGGTGTACTGCTAGCAGAGTGGCCGCAAGTACTTGGCTGTGACACACCTAATTCTACACCTTCATTCCTCTCAGTGCATGTTTCAGAGAGGACTGAAGTTATAGTGGGGTTGGAGATCCCAGCTGATGCGGTGCAAGGAGAGGTCCGCTTTGTTCTTTGGTGTAGGTCTTTGAGGTAGGCTTGCCAACGAGCTGCATGGCAGGTCAACATATGTCTGGTCAGGCATGTGGTACCCAAGCGGCTGATGTTTTGGCCACGCGATATACGCTTGAGACATATGTTGCAAACAGCAGCTGTGCGATCTGATGCACTAGCCTCAAAAAAGGCCCACACCAAAGAACTTTTTGAATGACGGGCAGAGGCAGCGCCCTGAACAGGCGGAGCTCTGCGGTGTGATTCCGTCGGTGTACTGCCCTTACGCTGGCCACCAAAGGGCATCCTGCCTCGTTGGAGATGTGCCTCCTCCTCATCCTCCTCCTCCTCCTCTCTCCTATTAGGCACCCACGTGGAGTCAGTGACCTCATCATCACCTCCCTCCTCATCACTGGAGCCAATCTGGCAGTATGCTGCAGCTGCTGGAACATGACTGCCAGATTGGTGTCCTTCTTGAGCATCCCCTCTGTCTGCTCTCACGCTACTGCCTTCCTCTAGCTGGGTTTCATCATCAGACCCTTCGAAACGCTGGGCATCCTCCTGGAGCATGTACCCAACACTGTGCTGAAACAGTTCGGGGGACTCCTCAGGAGGAGGACATGGTGGGTCTAGGGAAGGAGTGACTGATGATGAGTCTGACATTGATACCAGGGAAGAGGACGCTTTGGCAGCTGCTTTTCCAGTACCCTGAGCCTGGGTGAGAGAGGATGAGGAGGAGGAGGAGGGCTTGGTCATCCACTCTACCAAGTCTTCGGCATGATGTGGCTCAACATGTCCAGCTGCCGAAAAGAAGGACAAGCGTGTCCCATGGCCATGTGCTGATGACAATGCACCGCGTCCACGACCAGCACTGTTGCCCCCAGACACAGAGCCTGCTTGCCCTCTTTTATTGCCTCCTGACTGTCTGCCTCTCCTTGTTTGCCTTCCAGACATTCTAATAGATGGCCTGCAGGGAGATGGGAAAAAAGCAATAAGGGCTACCTTCAGGTGTCCTTCTCTGTCCCTTGAAACAAGGACTTTGACAGTGAAAGAAACTGACACACTCTCCCTACCTACAGTTTTCTGTCCCTAGAAAAAATGTTTTTTTTAAGCACAATTTAGCACAAGGAGAATTCACTCACTGTCCTTCCAGGTCCCTGGAAACAAGGACTTTGACAGTGAAAGAAACTGACACACTCTCCCTACCTACAGTTTTCTGTCCCTAGAAAAAATGTTTTTTTTAAGCACAATTTAGCACAAGGAGAATTCACTCACTGTCCTTCCAGGTCCCTGGAAACAAGGACTTTGACAGTGAAAGAAACTGACACACTCTCCCTACCTACAGTTTTCTGTCCCTAGAAAAAATGTTTTTTTTTAAGCACAATTTAGCACAAGGAGAATTCACTCACTGTCCTTCCAGGTCCCTGGAAACAAGGACTTTGACAGTGAAAGAAACTGACACACTCTCCCTACCTACAGTTTTCTGTCCCTAGAAAAAATGTTTTTTTTAAGCACAATTTAGCACAAGGAGAATTCACTCACTGTCCTTCCAGGTCCCTGGAAACAAGGACTTTGACAGTGAAAGAAACTGACACACTCTCCCTACCTACAGTTTTCTGTCCCTAGAAAAAATGTTTTTTTTAAGCACAATTTAGCACAAGGAGAATTCACTCACTGTCCTTCCAGGTCCCTGGAAACAAGGACTTTGACAGTGAAAGAAACTGACACACTCTCCCTACCTACAGTTTTCTGTCCCTAGAAAAAATGTTTTTTTTAAGCACAATTTAGCACAAGGAGAATTCACTCACTGTCCTTCCAGGTCCCTGGAAACAAGGACTTTGACAGTGAAAGAAACTGACACACTCTCCCTACCTACAGTTTTCTGTCCCTAGAAAAAATGTTTTTTTTAAGCACAATTTAGCACAAGGAGAATTCACTCACTGTCCTTCCAGGTCCCTGGAAACAAGGACTTTGACAGTGAAAGAAACTGACACACTCTCCCTACCTACAGTTTTCTGTCCCTAGAAAAAATGTTTTTTTTAAGCACAATTTAGCACAAGGAGAATTCACTCACTGTCCTTCCAGGTCCCTGGAAACAAGGACTTTGACAGTGAAAGAAACTGACACACTCTCCCTACCTACAGTTTTCTGTCCCTAGAAAAAATGTTTTTTTTAAGCACAATTTAGCACAAGGAGAATTCACTCACTGTCCTTCCAGGTCCCTGGAAACAAGGACTTTGACAGTGAAAGAAACTGACACACTCTCCCTACCTACAGTTTTCTGTCCCTAGAAAAAATGTTTTTTTTAAGCACAATATAGCACAAGCACAAAACACACTGACACTCTCCCTACCTATCCTTCTCTTTCCCTAAACTAAAGGAATCCAGGTTAAGCAAGAAAGAAATAGAAGTCACTGTCCCTGCCTATGCTGCTCTATCCCTGCTCCGGAACACACTACACTAGGCCGCCGTGCTGGCGGCCTTTTATAGTGTGGGGCGTGTACTAAACACCCTCAGCAATAATTGGCCACAGGCATCCTGCCTGTGGCCAATCATTGCTCTCCTCGCTGCCGGCGCTGTGATTGGCCAAGCATGCGGGGTCACAGTGCATGCTTGGCCAATCACAGCGCCTGGATGACACTGCGATGGCGTAGTGCATTGTGGGCCGTTCGCGTCACTCGAATTTGGCGCGAACGGCCCAAATCGTTCGATCTTCGTCGAACGATCGAACAGCCGATGTTCGAGTCGAACGTATGTTCGACTCGAACACGAAGCTCATCCCTAAACACCAGCAATTGTATTGAGGTAAGCTTTAGGTGCACACTGTGCAAAGGACACTAAAACAAAATACTGCAGCTCCCTGCCTGTATTTGTATGAGAACACCAGCAATTGTATTCAGGTAAGCTTTAGGTGCACACTGTGCAAAGGACACAGTACACTAAGTGAAAATACTGCAGCTAGCACAATCACCTGCCTGCCTGTCAGTATATTATGAAGAGAATAACAGGAACGGATCTAGCTAAACTGAATACAGTCTATAAATATATATACATCACTTAGGATGCCTATATATCCTCTACACACTGTAACTGAAACTAACTGACTCGCCTGCCTGCTCTATCTAACTCAAATTAAATGACACTGTCTCTCTCTCTCTCTCTGTCTGTCTTTAACCACCGCCGAAACACACTACACAAGGCCGCCACGCAGGCACCCTTATATAGTGTGGGGCGTGTACTAAACCCCCTGAGACATAATTGGCCAAAGCCATCCTGGCTTTGGCCAATTATGGCTCTCCGTTTTTTCCGAGCTGTGATTGGCCAGTGCATGCTTGGCCAATCATCAGCCAGCAATGCACTGCGATGCCGCAGTGAATTATGGGCCGTGACGCGCCACTCGAATTTGGCGCGAATGGCCCATAATGTTCGAAATTCGGCGAACGGCCGAACAGACGATGTTCGAGTCGAACATGGGTTTGACTCGAACTCGAAGCTCATCCCTAGTAGTGATGAACCACATTAAACATTGAAGCATAATGGCAGCAGTGTGAAGCCACACTTAATAGATCTGTATCTTAAACAAGCACTTAATAATGTGACAATTGCCTGTATGTCGATAAAAATGTCATGTTATTTTTTAGTAGGAGAGATAAATCACTGAGAAAACACACAGATTCCTGTCTAATAGTTAAATGCATAGATATTATTTTTCTCCAGGAATATTAAAAATCACATAGTATCAAGTCAGCTAGAATCAATGAGACCTTGGAAAAATGAAGGTTCTCTGCTCTTACCCTTAAGGTACTGTATATTGAAATCTATAGTATATCATAAACAGTATATAGCTGACTTTGTGCCTTTACATACACTATAAATTTTATTAACTTTTTCCTTGTCTGGAAAATCCATTTCTTGATACTGCATATACCTGCTGTACTGTGGATTTTCAGGCTTTTTGAAATAACATTTAAATGTCCAGTCTGTATTATCTGGAACATTATTTTATAGGCTTAACCGTACATTAAAAAGCTGGTTATAGATCAACTGCTTATAAAACATAAAACAAAAATTATATAGGCTATCCACGCTAAAACATATATAATTTAGAAATGAACTGCCGATTCAGCAATCTGTGACACTAGATGCAAGAAATGTGATAAATACATGAAGCAGCGCTAAAAAAGTGAACTCACTATTGTAAAAACACAAAAATGAATCAATATAATGACATCAAACTTATTAGGTGAAAAAACGTATATAAAGAAATCACGCCAAATATGTAAATAAGTGTCCATAAGAGCCCATTCACAAGGACTAAAAAGGAAAAATAAATGAGAAACAAGAAAGTCCAAAGGAAGCAAAAGACATATTGTAGTACTTCTACCACCAGGTGACACCAAGTATTAAAGCCTCTTACTGTATCCTGTGGACCATCATATAGTATGGTCAAATGCGCATGTTACATCTCCTTATGAAGGGAAACTCCAAAGCGCCAAACTTGATCCAGTCAGGGTTGGTTCATCAGCAGGATGAAAAATAAAAAGCATATACGCTCATAGTGTAACCCATCAAAAACATTTATTAAAAAAATAAAAAGTGAAACTTGCAAAGGGAATTACACTAAGCAAATCCTTGGGCAACAGGTTTAAAAAAAACTTGCATATAGCATTAAAAACAGATAAAATTGCTCTCCCAAAAAGCAGCAGGCTGTGTGGCTGCACCAGACTCACCAGCCAGCAAGCGTGCGTGATGACGAAGCGACGTAGCCATACCCAACTAGTTTTGTCAAAGGGATGACATCGTCGGGGGACTAGTTTACACATGTAAGTCAGTCCCCCATGTAAGCCAGTCCCCGACAACATCATCTCCTTGACGAAACTAGTTGGGCGTGGCTACGTCGCTTCATCATCACCCACGCTTGCTGGCTGGTGAGCAGTCTGCTGTTTTTTGGGAGAGCAACTGTATCTGCTTTTATTGCTATATGCAAGTTTTTAAACCTACTGCCCAAGGATTTGCTTAGTGCGATTCCCTTTTGCAAGTTTCACTTGTTATTTTTTGAACAAATGTTTTTTATGGGTTACACTATAAGCATGTATGCTTTTTCTTTTCTTCTTGCTGATGAACCAATCCTGACTGGATCACGTTTGGCACTTTGGAGGTTCCCTTTAAAGGAGATGTAACACGCGCATTTGGCAATACTATATGATGGTCCACATGATCCGGTAAGAGGCTTTAATACTTGGTGTCACCTGGTGATGGAAGCACTACGAATTGTGATTTCGGAGACACTGGTGGAGCAAGTAAATTGTGGATGATTTGTTTCCCTTGTGAATGGGCTCTTATGGACACATATTTACTTATTAATATATTTGGTGTGATTTCTTTATACACATTTTTCACCTAATAAGTTTGATGTCATTATATTGATTTTTTTTTGTGTTTTCACAATATTGAGTTCTTGAGAATTTTTTAGTGCTGTTTATAAAACATTAAATGGGTGCCTTTATCCCCCCCCCCCCATTGTATTCTTACTTAGATACCTATGACTTCCATGTGCCAGTATGTAGATCCAGCTAGTCTGCAGATTACAGTAGGGATGAGCCGAACACCCCCCTGTTCGGTCCGCACCAGAACCTGCGAACAGACCTAAAGTTTGCGTGAACTTTAAAACCCTATTAAATACAATGGATTTGAATGTTCGAAATCAAAAGTGCTAATTAAAAGGCTAATATGCAAGTTATTGTCATAAAAAGTGTTTGGGGACTCGGGTTCTGCCCCAGGGGACATGTATCAATGCAATTTTTTTTTTTTTAAACGGCCGTTTTTCCGGGAGCAGTGATTTTAATAATGCTTAAAGTGACACAATAAAAGTGAAATATTCCTTTAAATTTCGTACCTGGGGGGGGGGGGGGGGGGGGTATAGTATGCCTGTAAAGCAGCACTTGTTTCCCTTGCTTAGAACTGTCCCTGCACAAAATGTCATTTCGGAAGGAAAACAAGTAATTTAAAAGCACTAGCGGCTATAATGAATTGTCGGCTCCCAGCAATATAGAGAAAAGTCATTGATAAAAAAAAAAAAAAATGCGTGGGGGTCCCCCCCAAATTCAATTACCAGGCCCTTCAGGTCTGGTATGGATATTAAGGGGAACCCTGCGTCAAATTTACAAAAAAAATGATACGTGTAAGTGTCAAAATGAACATGCATAGAGAATAATGAGGAATTGAAACTCTAGAGCACAGGTGGCAAACACAAGGCCCGCGGGCCGAATCCGGCCCACCGGGCCTTGTCATGTGGCCCGCGCAGCGGCACGCCAGCCTCCACCTCCTCTTCTCACAGCCACTTTCTGCTATCACGGAACAGGTCTCCTTGGCAACCGGAGTAAACACTTCCTCCGCTCTCCTCCTCAGTGTCATGGATATGCATTAATGTCTGTCTGCCATCTTACCTTCCTCCTCATGTGTTCATCTAGAGACCAGACCTCCTTCACCTGGCTTCCTTTATAATCTCCTCCCAGCCTGACTCCACCCCAGGCCCTATCACTGAACACTATATTAACCTGTGCACTGCAAGCCTGCTTTGCTGATCAACGTGTTTGTTAGGCATTGTGTGTTTGGGTTCCTGCCTGCCGTGTGCTACGTCTGTCTCTCTGTTACGTTATTGGCTTGTCCCCGACCATCGCTGTCTGCTCGTGACCCTTGACCTTCGGCTCGTTCTTCGTTATTCTTGTCTGCTTGTGGCCCCTGACCTTCGGCTTGTTATTCGGTTCTCTCTTTCGTGTGCTGCTGCTTCCCCTTATCCTACGGGGCGTGAGCTAGGAAACTCCAGGGGCCGCGACCTGGTCCCAGCCTGCAGCGTAACATCCTCACCACTAGAGGCCCTGGAGAAGACCAGCTGGGTCTTAGACTCCGCGCCCTGGGGAATCTTGGCTCTCGCTTCCGTTGGGATCCCGGTTGTGCTCCTCTGGTCCCGCTTTCCACAACCACCCAGTTTCCTATCCACAGAAGCCAGCCATAGGGTTCACTACCTCGCGGTGCACTCCTGTCCCCCTACGGTGTGCATCTGTCACCTGGCCACAGGTGACCCTGACAGTTTGATCAGCCATGAACCCGGCTGACATCCCGCTTCCCGCGGATGATCCATTGCAGGGCATAGTTCGCAGACTTGAGACCCAGGAATCAAATCAGACCCAGGTGATGCGATTCCTCCAGGATCTGGCTTCTCGATTCGAGCAGCTTCAGGTCTCCTTGGGAACCCCGAATCCGCAACCCCAAGTACAACCAGCGGCTGTACCTATCGCACCAGTCGCAGCCTCACACTCACTAAGATTGCCAGCTCCGTTCCGTTTCTCTGGGGACTCCAAGGCCTGCAGGGGGTTTCTCAGCCAATGCACTATTCATTTTGAGCTTCAGCCTCAAAGCTTCCTATCTGACCGGGCTAAGGTAGCCTATATCATTTCCCTCCTCTCCGGTGAAGCTTTGGCCTGGGCTGCCCCCCTGTGGGAGAGGAACGATCCGGTGGTTTCCAGTCTGTCCGAATTCTTGAAGCTCTTTCGTAATATCTTCGAAGAGCCGGCTCGGGCTTCTTCAGCGGCTAGTGCTGTCTTACGTCTTCGCCAAGAATCTAGTTCAGTGGGGCAATATGCTCTTCAGTTCCGTATCCACACAGCTGAATTGAGCTGGAATAATGAGGCCCTGGTCGCTACCTTTTTACATGGCCTCTCTGACCGAGTGAAAGACGAATTAGCGGGAAGAGCCATTCCCGTCGGTCTGGACGATGTAATTTCATTATGCAACCAGATCGACATTCGTTTTCAAGAGAGGTCCTTAGAAAAAAGACGCCAGCACTCTCTGGGTCCTAGCCAGTCTGAGCTCCCCTCCCTTCATTCCGTGGAGCATCCTCTACCTGCTGAAGAACCTATGCAGCTGGGCCGGACCAGACTAACCCCCGAAGAACGTGCTAGGCGCAGAACTCTGGGCTTGTGCCTCTATTGTGGGGGCAAGGGTCATTTTCGTGACTCCTGCTCGCTTCGTCCGGGAAACGCTCGGGTCTAATACATTTGGAAGGTGGAGTATTGGACCCAGAAACATCACCTTCTCGCCTGCTCTTGCCGGTGTCCCTTCATGTAGGCACTTCTCCTCAGTCAACCCTTGCATACCTGGATTCCGGGGCTGCCGGCAATTTCATGGATTGGAGAACTGCTTCTTCTATGAAGCTTACCCTTTCACCTCTCACTACCCCATTGGTAGTCTCGGCAATTGATGGCACTGTTCTCCCAGGGGGCCCTATTCGCTTCCAGACGCTACCCATTAGGATGTCGGTAGGGATTCTCCACCAGGAGTGGATATCCTTTCTTATTCTACCCAAGGCCTCTACCCCAGTTGTATTGGGCCTCCCTTGGCTACAGCTCCACTCTCCACATGTGGACTGGGTCTCTGGGCAGATCCTGGCCTGGGGTTCCTCATGTTTCTCGTCGTGTCTTCTCAAGGTGACCCCCAAGGAGAGTCTTCCGGTTGCTGCCACTTCTGTTTCTTCTGATCTTCCCGCCGCATACAGCGATTACCGGGATGTGTTCTGTAAAAAATCAGCTGAGGTGCTTCCTCCCCACAGGTCTTTTGACTGTGCTATTGATCTTGTCCCCGGAGCAACTCTACCCAGGGGTCGTACCTACCCTCTGTCCATCCCAGAGACCCAGGCCATGTCGGAGTATGTAGCAGAGAATCTGGAGAGAGGGTTCATCCGGAAATCCTCATCGCCTGCAGGGGCAGGGTTCTTTTTTGTTGCCAAAAAGGATGGTACCTTAAGACCCTGCATTGATTATCGGGGTTTAAATGCGGTTACTATTAAAAATCGATACCCCTTACCCTTAATATCTGAGCTATTCGATAGGTTGAAGGGTGCCTCCATTTTCACCAAGTTGGATCTCAGAGGCGCGTACAATCTCATTCGAATACGGGAGGGTGACGAATGGAAGACTGCATTTAACACTAGAGACGGGCATTACGAATATCTGGTGATGCCTTTTGGTCTGTGTAATGCTCCAGCCGTGTTTCAAAACTTTGTCAATGAAATCTTCAGAGATCTGCTGTACCAGTTTGTTGTCATCTATCTGGATGACATTCTGATCTTTTCTGAAAATCTGCTCGTCCACAGAAACCATGTCCGCACTGTACTTCAACGTCTTAGAGAGAACAATCTCTATGCCAAGCTGGAGAAATGTTCCTTTGAATGTTCTGAGGTCCTGTTTTTGGGGTGCTTTGTCTCATGTTCGGGGCTTCGTATGGACCCTGGGAAGGTCTTGGCTATCACCAACTGGCCTCTTCCTGCTAGCCTCAAGGCCACACAGCGCTTTCTTGGCTTCACTAATTATTATAGGCAGTTCATAAGGAATTACTCTTCCATTGCCGCGCCTATTATCGCTTTGACCAAGAAGGGTGTGAATGCCAGAGACTGGCCTCCCGAAGCTGTCTCTGCATTTCACAACCTGAAACAGGCCTTTGTTTCTGGCCCCCTCTTGAGGAGACCAAATCCTGGGAATGCATTTTTTATTGAAGTGGACGCTTCCTCAATGGGGGTGGGAGCTGTGCTTCTTCAAATCTTTGAGAAGAGACGCCAACCATGTGCGTTCTTCTCCAAAAAAATTTCTCAGGCAGAGAGGAATTATGCCATCGGTGATCGGGAACTTCTCGCAATTAAATTGGCGTTAGAGGAGTGGCGTCATCTCTTGGAGGGTTCCCCTCACTCCATAACGATCTTTACCGATCACAAGAATTTACAGTATCTACAGAATGCTAAACGTCTGAATCCTAGACAGGCCAGGTGGAGTCTCTTCTTTGCCCGTTTTAATTTCACGATTACCTACAAACCTGGTTCCTGCAACGGTCGGGCTGATGCGCTCTCTAGGTCATTTGACACTTTGGACGAGGAGTCCGCCCCTGAACCTGAGCCGATCATTCCCACCTCATGCATTGTTGCCCACTCTACCACCCTGAAGTCTAAAATTCCGCCTGGTAAGACCTTTGTCCCCACTGAGCTAAGAGCTAAGATCCTTCGTTGGGGACATGATTCCAAGGTGGCAGGGCATTCTGGATTCCTCCGATCCTTCCTACTCATCAGTCGTCACTACTGGTGGCCTAATCTCCGCTCAGACGTCAAAGACTACGTTAAAGCTTGTCATGTCTGTGCTCAGTCCAAATCCTCCACACAAGCTCCTGCTGGTCTCCTCATGCCCTTGCCTATTCCTAAGGAACCCTGGGCCCATATTGCCATGGATTTTATCACCGATCTCCCACTGTCTGAGAATAATACAGTCATTTGGGTGGTAATCGATCGATTCTCCAAGATGGCTCATTTTGTTCCTCTTCCTGGTCTTCCTTCTGCCCCTGCCTTGGTTCCCATTTTCATTCGAGAAATTCTCCGCCTACATGGGGTCCCTTCTCATATTGTTTCCGACAGGGGAGTCCAATTCACGTCTCGTTTTTGGAGAGCCTTTTGCAAATCCCTCAATATTGTCTTGGATTTTTCTTCTTCTTACCATCCCCAATCCAATGGACAGACTGAGAGGGTTAATCAGGAGTTAGAGGTCTTTCTTCGCACCTTTGTGTCTTCTCACCATGACGATTGGTCCTCTCTACTCCCGTGGGCAGAATTCTCCCATAACAATCATGTGAATACCAGTTCGCAGAAGACACCCTTTTTCACAGTTTATGGAAAACACCCTCAACTTCCTCTTCCTATGATCTGTTCTCCAGACATTCCAGCTTTGGCTTCGGTTCAGGAGTCTCTCAATTCCGTTTGGGGTCACGTTCATGATTCCCTCCGGGCAGCTGCTGAAAAATTCAAAGGCTTTGCCGACCGCCGCAGGCGTAAACCGCCTTCTCTTCAGCCAGGGGACAAAGTCTGGCTCTCTACCAGGAACATCAAGCTCCGAGTTCCTTCTCTGAAGTTTGCTCCACGATTCATCGGTCCATACACGGTAACTGCTAAACTGAATCCGGTTTGTTTCAAACTCCAGATTCCTAAGAGCCTTAAAATCACTAACTCCTTTCATGTTGCTCTTCTAAAGCCTTTAGTCCTCAATAAATTCTCTCGTCCTCTTCCTACCGTGGCGCCTGTCTCTGAGGATAATCAGGAGTACGAGATCAGTCAAATTCTGGACTCCCGACTCTGTAAAGGCGTTCTTCAGTACCTCGTTCATTGGAAAGGGTTTGGTCCTGAGGAGAGGTCTTGGATCACTGCATCTGAGGTCTTTGCACCTCGTCTGTTAAAGGAGTTTCATCTGAAGTTTCCCTCTAAACCTGGGCCCAGGCGGGGAAGGGGGAGGCCTCGTAAGAGGGAGGGTACTGTCATGGATATGCATTAATGTCTGTCTGCCATCTTACCTTCCTCCTCATGTGTTCATCTAGAGACCAGACCTCCTTCACCTGGCTTCCTTTATAATCTCCTCCCAGCCTGACTCCACCCCAGGCCCTATCACTGAACACTATATTAACCTGTGCACTGCAAGCCTGCTTTGCTGATCAACGTGTTTGTTAGGCATTGTGTGTTTGGGTTCCTGCCTGCCGTGTGCTACGTCTGTCTCTCTGTTACGTTATTGGCTTGTCCCCGACCATCGCTGTCTGCTCGTGACCCTTGACCTTCGGCTCGTTCTTCGTTATCCTTGTCTGCTTGTGGCCCCTGACCTTCGGCTTGTTATTCGGTTCTCTCTTTCGTGTGCTGCTGCTTCCCCTTATCCTACGGGGCGTGAGCTAGGAAACTCCAGGGGCCGCGACCTGGTCCCAGCCTGCAGCGTAACATCCTCACCACTAGAGGCCCTGGAGAAGACCAGCTGGGTCTTAGGCTCCGCGCCCTGGGGAATCTTGGCTCTCGCTTCCGTTGGGATCCCGGTTGTGCTCCTCTGGTCCCGCTTTCCACAACCACCCAGTTTCCTATCCACAGAAGCCAGCCATAGGGTTCACTACCTCGCGGTGCACTCCTGTCCCCCTACGGTGTGCATCTGTCACCTGGCCACAGGTGACCCTGACACTCAGTCTCTACACCCGCCCCTCGTCGTCATTGCACAGACTCACAGCTGTACATCATCGGCTATTTTGGGCGGCTTTTTCGTACTGCGCAAGCGCTGCTCCTGCGCAGTACAGGGGGGTCATTATCCGCCGGGGGACCTTTTTTCGGCAGCACACTGGCTGTGTGTGTAGTTGAGCGCATGTGCTGTCGATCCGGCATAGCCTGTCATTGGCAGAGGTACCTGACCGCTCTGGCAGCTGTGTGTATCAATCTACATCCAGCGGCTGCATCTTGAGGGAGGGGTTTTGTAGTGTTGCTATGAAAGCATTCTTGTAAATGCCATCTTACACCAGGTAAGAGAGAGTACAGATGTGAGGTTTGGGAGGTAGGGGGACTGTGGAGGTGTGTAGGAAGATGTGTTTAGAGGTGGGGGGGAGGGGGGAAGAGTGCTGGGTGCAGGGGTCAGAACCCCTGAATCCCTGCCCTCTGTACATAGTGCACCCCTTAATCCCTGCCCTCTGTACATAGCGCACCTCTGAATCCCTGTCCTCTGTACGTAGCACACCCCTGAATCCCTGCCCTCTGTACGTAGAGCACCCCTGAATCCCTACCCTCTGTACGTAGCGCACTGCTGAACTCTGCACGTAGCATAATCCTGACGTAATCCTGAACTCTGCACTCTGTATGTAGTGCGACCCAGATACAACCGGCCCTTTGAGGGCAACCACACTGCTGATGCGGCTCTCGACGAAATTGAGTTTGACAACCCTGCTCTAGAGTGACTTTTTTCTTCAGGGGTGTGTAAATTACTAGAGCAGTTTGCTTCTATAATTAAGATAAACAAACAGTAAATAAATAAATCGCTTGATATGTATGTAGCGGCACCCCCTTTTCCCACTTCTCCCTCCTTCTCTCTTTGCGGCTGGCTGACTCGTCTAGGGGTACCAGGGAGAAGAATGGGGGGGGGACGCACCACCAGCTCGTGCCCTCTGATGTGTGTTATGCAGAGGCGTGAGCTAAACCTTTACCTTCGGGTCTGTGTTCACGTCCGGAGCTTCTGCTTCTGTTGTGGAGGATGATTGCCCCTGTCACAGGCAGGGGCGCTTAGCTCCCAGTAACTTGAGTTCCACACCAAATAAAGTCCAACACTTATTTATTCTGTTAGAGCAACAAATAGTAGGCTGGCTGAACTTAAAGAACAGACAGGTGTGGGAAGGAGAAGGTCCAGGCACAATCAAAGAATTAAAGTTCTCTCCTGTTCCGTATCGTGCAAACAGGCTTGGCGCACAGTCGCTGCCACCGACCGTGAATTTGGTTTCTGCCACAAACCTTGGTGAAAGTAGAGGTCTCTGCCACAGACCTTGAATAGAGGTCTCTGCCACCGACCTGGTTCAGTTGGATCCCCGCCACTGACCACAAGAACAAAGAAAACCTCTGTTAGGATAAATGGCCCCTGTCAGGGAAAGACATCCATCCAGCCGGTCTCCAGAGGCCCACACCGTCACCGGCATTATGCTGTACCAGCTCTTCGGGAGGGTCACATCTCTGGTCCCTTACGCCATGGATTCCGGCACCCAATTCCGAGGGCACCCTAGGAATACTTCATCCCTCGCGGGACCCAGTGCAAGGTACTGGGCCCCAGGCCTTCTTGCAAAGTACCTCACCCCAGGCTTAAGGTGCCTGGGATGGAACTCGACTCCACGTGCCGGAGCCAAGGGCACCTGGACAATGGACGAACGGACAGCAGCCCCAGGCTGAAGGTGCCTGGTGCTCGGACTCCTTGTGCGCAAGATGTCCGCCCCCTTTATACCCTCTCCCAGCAAGCACAGCGGGTTCCCCGCCCCGCCGTACTGCTGCTGCGAGAGGACAAAAAGGGCACGGCCCTACAATGGTGGTTCAACCCCAGCCCAAGGCGACAGCGCCACACAGGGGCCGCAGGGAACTGGATACCATTGATATCTTCCACGAACAAAAGACAACCACAAAACCCTTGTAATTGTTGCATTTGGGCCATGCTACCGCCCAAGCACTCCCTCCAAATATTGATACCCGCTACATGTACTGTGACAGCAGGAAGGTAAAGTCACCTGGTTGCATCCAGGGGGGTAGATATATTTCTCCCAGATTCAGGCTTTATGCCGACTTATACAACTAGGTGGAGAGTTGTATAAGCCCAGCTGAGGCTAGTGGGCTCATGGATGACTCATACCTCTAGGGAGAGTGTGGGGCGTCGTGCAGACAGGGAGTTGATGAGACCAGCTGAAGCTTGTCAGCTCATTTAGGCCTCTATAAGAACTCCCAGATTCATTAGGTGTTTGCTCATGCCTGGAACCAGACCTGTGTGGACTGTCTAGGGAGAGTGAACCCCTGTGCGGTGAGACAAAGCCTGTGTGGCTATTTGCTTGGACTTTTACTAAACCAGGGACTTAGGGACTAGGACAGCACCAGGCTGATCCCAGTTGTTAGTTTAGGAAACCTGCATGTTTAGTCAGAGGTCAAACTGACCAGGATTTATTTTGTTTATGTTTCTTTTTGGCTTTGCTGTGTTTTTGTCACTGTACATAGAGAAATAAACCGCACCTTTTGATTTTGAAAACCACAACCTCCGTCTGCTGGCCCTGTTTTTGTGTGGGGAGCCCAACCAGGGGGTCACACACACCCGCTACCGAGTTAACCCCCTCACAGTTGGTGGAGAACCAGTGGCAGTTTTTTTTAAGCCAGCATGGAGGAGATACTGAAACAGCTGGCTCTAGCAAATGCCAATCAACAGCAGACAAATGCAGGTTTGCAAAGGAGCCTTGCAGCCCAGCAGCAAGCTCATCAACAAGCCCAGCAGCAATCTGAGGCCCGCTTCATAGACCTGTTACAGAAGCAAGAGCAGAGACTACAACAAATGGAAGCAGTAATGCAGCAACGTCCGCAGACCAGTGAGGAAAGCCGTCCCACTAATACCGCGTCCTTTGGGGTGAGTCGTTTATTGACAAAAATGACTGGAGAGGATGATCCAGAGGTATTTTTGACCACATTTGAAAGGACTGCTGAAAGAGAAAAGTGGCCTGAGGAGCAGTGGGCTGGACTGGTGGCTCCTCTGTTAACTGGTGAATCGCAGAAGGCTTACTATGTCCTAGAGCCTGACCAAGCAAAAGACTATGTGATGCTAAAAGCTGAAATATTGGCAAGGCTGGGTGTCACCCTGGCTGTCCGGGCTCAGCGTGTGCATAACTGGACTTTCCAGCTTGGAAAACCCCCCAAAGGTACCCTCTCTCATCCAGTGGGGTTAGTATCTCAATTACCGCATGATGCCATTGTGGGAAGGGATTTTCCGAAGTTCTGGGAACTGTGGGATGATCCTGAGCCCCCCACTGGTGCCCCTATGTACCAGGAATGTGATAGCCAGAACTCCTCTGAGAGTGGTGAGGACTCTCCAGAATTTCCCTTGTCAGTATTGGCAGGGGAGACTCAAGAAACTGGAGAGGAGCCCACCTCCTCAGACGAAAACCTACCGTCTGTGGAGTTTTCTGATCTGGAGGTTCACAGGGAAAATTTTGCCACAGAACAGTTAAAAGACCCCGCCCTAATAAAGGCACGGGAAAACGTAGTGGAAATAGATGGCGAGTTAGTGAACCCAGATAATACCTGCACTTACCCATACTTCAGCGTAGAGAAGGACCTACTGTATCGGGTGGCAAAAAGGGCAGAAGAAACCGTTGAGCAGCTTGTGGTGCCCAAACCTTATAGGATATTGGTACTTGTCCCTACGGTTGAAAGTAAATTCCTTGCCAAATGGCAAGGCCCCTACGAGATAATGGAAAAAGTGAGCGAAGTGAATTACAAGGTCAGACAACCAGGAAGGCGAAAGCCCGAACAGATATATCACGTTAATCTGTTGAAAGCCTGGAGGGATAGAGAGTCCCTAGTCACAGACACTTGGTCACCAGCTCAAACTGGTTGCGTGATTCCTGAGGTTGGAATCGCAGCCACCTTGTCACAACCCCAACAACAGGAGGTTAAGGAGTTTGTGCTTCGCAACAAGGAGGTGTTCTCTGAGCTGCCGGGACAAACATCTGGGGTAGAGCATGATATTATTACCCCGCCCGGTGAAAGGGTGAAGTTAAAACCCTATCGGATCCCAGAGGCCCGACGGGAGGCAATACGGGAGGAAGTACAGAAAATGCTGAACTTAGGGGTGATAGAGGAGTCCCAAAGTGATTGGTCTAGTCCCATTGTGTTGGTGCCTAAACCGGATGGGAGCTGGCGATTTTGTAACGATTTTCGTCAGTTGAACAAAGTTACAAAATTTGACACCTACCCCATGCCACGTATAGATGAGTTGATCGACCGGCTGGGAACAGCCCGATACATGACGACTCTTGACCTCACAAAAGGGTATTGGCAAATTCCCCTGGCCAAGTCGGCCAAAGAGAAAACCGCATTTGTAACCCCAGACGGGGCGTTCCAATATAAGAGAATGCCGTTCGGGTTACAGAATGCGCCGGCCACATTCCAGCGGAAAATGGACCAGATACTGAGGCCCCATCGGAAGTATGCTGCGGCTTACCTGGATGACGTAATTGTCCATAGCACAGATTGGGCCTCACATCTGCCAAAAGTGCAAGCAGTCCTAGACTCTATCCGGGAAGCGGGGTTTACGGCTAACCCCAAGAAGTGTACCATTGGGCAGGAGGAGGCCAAATATCTTGGGTACACCATTGGCAGGGGAGTGATAAAACCCCAACTCAACAAAGTCGAGGCCATCCAGAGTTGGCCACGTCCCAACAGCAAGAAGCAGGTACGGGCCTTTCTGGGAATCGCGGGTTATTATCGGCGCTTCATTCCCCACTTTGCTTCTAAGGCTGTGCCCCTAACCAACCTGACGAAAGGGAAAGGGTCGGCCATGATTAAATGGACCCCCGAGGCTGAGGCAGCATTCCAATTCTTGAAACAAGCCTTATGTAGCCAGCCAGTGTTGTACTCACCCGACTTCTCTAAAGACTTTGTCGTACAAAGTGATGCGTCAGATGTGGGGTTAGGAGCAGTATTGTCCCAGGTCTGGAACGGGGAAGAGCACCCAGTCATTTACCTCAGCAGGAAGTTGAAGTCCCATGAGGTAAATTACGCCACGGTTGAAAAGGAGTGTTTAGCGGTGAAGTGGGCTCTAGATTCCCTTCGGTACTATCTGCTAGGTAGGCACTTTGACATGGTTACGGATCACGCTCCGTTAAAGTGGATGGCTCAAAACAAGGAGACAAATAGAAGAGTGAATAGGTGGTTCCTGGCCCTCCAGGAATTCAACTTCACAGTAAAGCATCGCCCTGGCGTTCAAATGGGGAATGTGGATGCTTTGTCTCGAGTACATGAATGCCTGATTGCTGGTGTTCCAACCCCAAGGTTAAAACAAGAGGGGGGGGTATGTGACAGCAGGAAGGTAAAGTCACCTGGTTGCATCCAGGGGGGTAGATATATTTCTCCCAGATTCAGGCTTTATGCCGACTTATACAACTAGGTGGAGAGTTGTATAAGCCCAGCTGAGGCTAGTGGGCTCATGGATGACTCATACCTCTAGGGAGAGTGTGGGGCGTCGTGCAGACAGGGAGTTGATGAGACCAGCTGAAGCTTGTCAGCTCATTTAGGCCTCTATAAGAACTCCCAGATTCATTAGGTGTTTGCTCATGCCTGGAACCAGACCTGTGTGGACTGTCTAGGGAGAGTGAACCCCTGTGCGGTGAGACAAAGCCTGTGTGGCTATTTGCTTGGACTTTTACTAAACCAGGGACTTAGGGACTAGGACAGCACCAGGCTGATCCCAGTTGTTAGTTTAGGAAACCTGCATGTTTAGTCAGAGGTCAAACTGACCAGGATTTATTTTGTTTATGTTTCTTTTTGGCTTTGCTGTGTTTTTGTCACTGTACATAGAGAAATAAACCGCACCTTTTGATTTTGAAAACCACAACCTCCGTCTGCTGGCCCTGTTTTTGTGTGGGGAGCCCAACCAGGGGGTCACACACACCCGCTACCGAGTTAACCCCCTCACAGTACATACAACTATTTTTGTTCCTATGTCACTAGAGAAAATATGGAACTTACATGTTGACGAAATCTATGCATACACATGTAATTTAATATAATTCTGGTTTTAAATTATTTTGTGGCGTGTACATGTGTCTGCATATATTTCGTCAACATGTAAGTTCCATATTTGCTCTAGTGACATAGGAACTAGTGATGAGCCGAAAACCCCCGGGTTCGGTTCGCACCAGAACCCGCGAACGGACCGAAAGTTTGCACAAACTTTAGAACCCTATTAAATACAATGGATGCGAACGTTCGAAATCTAAAGTGCTAATTATAACGACTAATATGCATGTTATTGTCCTAAAAATGGTTTGTGAATCCGGGTTCTGCACCAGGGGACATGTATCAATCCAAAAAAAAGTTTTAAAAACTGCCGTTTTTCGGGAGCAGTCATTTTAATGATGCATAAAGTGAAAAAAAAAAAGAGTCAAATATTCCTTTAAATATCGTACCTGGGGGGTGTCTAAAGTATGCCTGTGAAGTGCCACGTGTTTCCCGTGTTTAGAACTGTCCCAGCACAAAATTACATTTCTAAAGGAAAAAAAGCCATTTAAAACTGCTTGCGGCTTTAATGTAATGTCTGGTCCCCGTAATATGGATGAAAATCTTTAAGAAAAATGGCATAGCTACCCCATCACAGCCCCCCCCCCTACCCCAGCCCATTACCAGCCCCTTTGGGTCTTGTATGGATATTAAGGGGAACCCCGCACACAAAATAAAAAAGGCCCTATATACTCTGAACAGCCGTATACAGGCGGTGCATACAAGACAGGGACTGTAGGTTTGTTCTTATGTAGAATCTGTTTGTAATTTTGAACAGGTACATTGTTTAAGTGTAGCTCCAGCCAAAAAATCTATTTTTAAGCTTTTTGGAAAACATAGGGAAGGGTTATCACCCCTGTAACATTTGTTTTGCTGTCTGTGCAGTGTGCACCTGTTCAGAACAGTTCACCTCACTTTCCGTCCTAATGACAAATGTTTTTTGAAAATTTGGGGTTTTTATTGAAACAAGAATTGGTGATAAAGCATCAGTGGAGAGGAGACACTTTTTTTCCCATATTAACTCTTACAGGAGAGAATTCGCCTTCCTAGGGGTAGATTTCCTCTCACTTCCTGTTGTATCCTTCCGTTTGCAAGGAGGAGTCGTTTGTAAGTTGGATGTTTGAAAGTAGGGGCCTGCCGTATATACTCAGCTGAAATTTGCCCCTTACATGTTGGTGTTGCCACAACACTGTGAGCCCTCACAGTTACTCTTGGTGGGCGCATGAATGGGCCCAGCGGTGAATTATTAGATCAAGAATTGTAATTGCATGACCCTGTTGAACAGGGGCTGAAAAATTGGGCCTTTGGTGGTGGTGGTGGTGGTGTTGACACAACACTGTAAGGCCTCACAGTTACTCTTGGTGGGCGCAGGAATGGGCCCTGCTGTGAATTATTAGATCAAGAATTGTAATTGCATGCCCCTGTTAAACAGGGGCTGAAAAATTGGGCCTTTGGTGGTGGTGGTGGTGGTGTTGACACAACACTGTAAGGCCTCACAGTTACACTTGGTGGGCGCAGGAATGGGCCCTGCTGTGAATTATTAGATCAAGAATTGTAATTACATGCCCCTGTTAAACAGGGGCAGAAAAATTGGGCCTTAGGCACTGGTGCCACAACACTGCAACCCCTCACAGACACTCTAGTTGGAGCACAGCAATGAGCCCTGTTGCAAAGTATTGCATCAAAAATTGTAATTACACGCCCCTGTTAAACAGGGGCTGAAAAATTGGGCCTTAGCCACTGGTGCTGGTGCCACGACACTGCAACCTCTCCCAGATACTCTAGTTGGAGTGCAGGAATGAGCCCTGCTGCCAAGCATTGCATAAAAAATTGTAATAACACGCCCCTGTTAAACAGGGGCTGAAAAATTGGGCCTTAGCCACTGGTGGCGGCACCCAGAAAAAAAAATGTTCTTCCAAGCTATCATCATCAATCGGATCATTGAGGAGGAGGAGGATAGTCAGTCAACATAACAGGACAGTCTCTCAGCATCAGCATCAGTCTTGAAGGGATGTGACATTTGAAAATAAATTAGTCTGTTATATCAGCTTCAGGTGTTTGGTAGCTGGTGGTGATCCAAGACTGGTTCATCTTTATGAAGGTCAGTCGATCAACAGAGTCGGTGGACAGGCCAGTAGCTCAATTGCATACTGTGCAAGCTCTGGCCAGTGATCCATCCTCAAGACCCAGTAAGCCAGAGGATTTTCGGTGGGGAAGGTGTCCAAGTCTGACCTTGCCCCTAGTTATTCCTGCACCATGTATATCAGACGCTGGCGATGGTTGCTGGGACCGATCATACCTTGGGGCTGCGGACTAAAGAATTGTCTGAACGCATCGGTCAGACGGCCACCTTCCCCACCGCTCCTTCTTTGACTGACCGAAGCCTCAGCAACTCGTTGTCCAGGACCAGGAGTTTGTAACCTCCCAGTCTCTGGGAACGCGTTGCACAGACCTTTCTGCAAGGCCTCCCGGAGTTGTCTCATCCTCTGCTCCCTCTGCAACGGTAAGATAAGGTCCGCAACCTTACCCTTGTACCGTGAATCAAGGAGAGTGGCCAGCCAGTAATGGTCCCTCTCCTTGATCTGAAGAATACAAGGATCGTTCCGCAGACTTTGCAGGATCAGGGAGGCCATGCAGCATAGGTTAGCTGAGGCATTCGGTCCGGAGTCCTATGGGTCACTAAGGACGACATGATCCGCAGCCACCTCCTCCCAGCCACGTACAAGTCCACTGGTTTCTTGGGACTGTAAATCATCCCTAAAAGACTGCTGCTGATGATGCTGAGTGCCAGGCTCCACCTCCATGCTGACACAATCCTCCTTCTCCTCCTCCTCCTCCTCTTCTTCCTGTGCGATGGGTGGGACAGAAGGAACACTGTCTGGGTAAAGGGGGCCTTGAGAGGCAAGGAAGTCCTCCTCTTCCTGCCTCTGTTCTGCCTCAAGTGCCCTGTCCATTATTCCACGCAGCGTATGTTCCAACAGGTGGACAAGAGGTACAGTGTCACTGATGCATGCACTGTCACTGCTCACCATCCTCGTGGCCTCCTCAAATGGTGCCAGGACAGTGCATGCATCCCTGATCATGCCCCACTGGCGTGGTGAAAAAACCCGAGCTCCCCTGACCCTGTCCTGGTGCCGTAGTCGCACAGGTACTCATTGATGGCCCTCTGCTGCATGTGCAGCCGCTGCAGCATGGCCTAAGTTGAGTTCCACCTGGTGGGCATGTCACATATAAGGCGGTTCTTGGGCAGGTTCAACTCCTTTTGCAGCTCAGCCAGGCGAGCACTGGCATTATAAGATCTGCGGAAATGCACACAGACTTTCCTGGCCTGCCTCAGGACATCCTGTAAGCCCGGGTACCTGCCCAAGAACCGCTGCACCACCAGGTTAAGGACGTGAGCCACACAGGGCACATGGGTCAGTTGTCCCTGTCGGAGAGCGGAGAGGAGGTTGGTGCCATTGTCACAAACTACCATTCCTGGCTTAAGCTGGCGTGGCGTCCACCACCTCTTGGCCTGCCCCTGCAGAGCAGACAGAACCTCTGCCCAAGTGTGGCTCCTGTCCCCCAAACACACCAGCGCAAGCACGGCATGGCATCTTTTTGCCTGCGTACTTGCGTAGCCCCTTGAACGCCTACGGAGCACCGCTGGTTCCGAGGACAAAGCACAGGAAGAGGCCATGGAGGAAGAAGAAGAGGAGGGGGTGGAGGACAGAGGTGTGTCACAACCAGTAGTAGCATTTTGGAGGCGTGGCGGTGGAACAACCTCCAACACTACTGCACCTTGTCCTGCATCCTTCCCAGCTGCCTAAAGAGTGACCCAATGGGCCGTGAAAGAAAGGTAACGTCCCTGTCCATGCCTGCTGGACCATGAGTCAGTGGTAATTTGCACCCTACCGCTGACCGCCCTGTCCAGCGAGGCCAAGACATTGCCTTCCACATGCCGGTAGAGAGCCGGAATCGCCTTCCGTGAGAAAAAGTGGCGTTTGGGAACCTGCCACTGAGGAACCGCACATTGCACAAACTCACGGAAGGGGGGCGAGTCTACCAACTGAAAAGGCAGCAGTTGAAGCGCTAGCAATTTAGCCAAGCTAGCATTGAACCACTGGGCATGTGGATGGCTGGGAGTGAACTTCTTTCGATGGTCCAGCAGCTGGGGCAGGGAAATGTGCCTGCTAGAATCGGACGTCGGTGTACTGCTAGCAGAGTGCCCGCAAGTACTTGGCTGTGACACACCTAATTCTACACCTTCATTCCTCTCAGTGCAGGTTTCAGAGAGGACTGAAGGTATAGTGGGGTTGGAGATTCCAGCTGATGCGGTGCAAGAAGAGGTCCGCTTTGTTCTTTGGTGTGGGTCTTTAAGGTAGGCTTGCCAACGAGCTGCATGGCAGGTCAACATATGTCTGGTCAAGCATGTGGTGCCCAAGCGGGTGATGTTTTGGCCACGCGATATACGCTTGAGACATATGTTGCAAACAGCAGCTGTGCGATCTGATGCACTCGACTCAAAAAAGGCCCACACCAAAGAACTTGAATAATGGGCAGAGGCAGCGCCCTGCACAGGCGGAGCTCTGCGGTGTGATTCCGTCGGTATGCTGCCCTTACACTGGCCCCCCGAGGGCATCCTGCCTCGTTGGAGATGTGCCTCTTCCTCATCCTCCTCCTCCTCCTCCTCCTCTCTCCTATTAGGCACCCACGTGGAGTCAGTGACCTCATCATCCCCTCCCTCCTCATCACTGGAGCCAATCTGGCAGTATGCTGCAGCTGCTGGAACATGACTGCCAGATTGGTGTCCTTCTTGAGCATCCCCTCTCTCTGCTCTCACGCTACTGCCTTCCTCTAGCTGGGTATCATCATCAGACCCTTCGAAACGCTGGGCATCCTCCTGAAGCATGTACCCAACACTGTGCTCAAACAGTTCGGGGGACTCCTCAGGAGGACATGGTTGGTCTAGGGAAGGAGTGACTGATGATGACATTGATACCAGGGAAGAGGACGCTTTGGCAGCTGCTTTGCCAGTACCCTGAGCCTGGGTGAGAGAGGATGAGGAGGATGAGAAGGGCTTGGTCATCCACTCTACCAAGTCTTCGGCATGATGCGGCTCAACACGTCCAGTTGCCGAAAAGAAGGACAAGCGTGTCCCATGGCCACGTGCTGATGGCGATGCACCGCGTCCACGAACAGCACTGTTGTCTCTAGACACAGAGCCTGCTTGCCCTCTTTTATTGGCTCCTGACTGTCTGCCTCTCCTTGTTTGCCTTCCAGACATTCTAATAGCCTGCAGGGAAATGGGAAAACCAGCAATAAGGTCTAGCTTCAGGAGTATATTTTGCAGGAATCACACTACGCCTGCTGTAGGTGCTGCAAATGCCTGTTGGTGTAACACACCAGGAAAAAGCAGCAATACAGGCTAACTTCAGGTGTAATATGATCAGGAGGCACACTCCGCCCGCTGTAAGTGCCGCAAATGCCTGTTGGTGTAACATAGTTGTAAAGAGAACCTCGCGCCAAATATATACTAATAAACTAAATAACAAAAAAAGCTGCTCCCCTGCGAAGTGATAAGCTCCCAGTGATAGTGTTGAATATAGGGGGCGCTAGTACTATTTAATATACCAAAGTGCTAAATTATAATTTAAACAATTTGACAACCTTATAAGCTCTTAATTGGTAACCCAATGTAAAGCATTAGTGACAGTCCCAATATGAGTCCTTCAATTTACATAGTGTTTAAAGTCCATAACCAACATAAATACACATTTGCTGTTGTGGTCAATCTTGAAGAAAATTGTCACTAATGCTTTACATTGGGTTACCAATTAAGAGCTTATAAGGTTGTCAAATTGTTTAAATTATAATTTAGCACTGTTGGTGTAACACACCAGGAAAAAGCAGCAATACAGGCTAACTTCAGGTGTAATATGATCAGGAGGCACACTCCGTCCGCTGTAAGTGCCGCAAATGCCTGTTGGTGTAAAACACCAGGAAAAAGCAGCAATACAGGCTAACTTCAGGTGTAATATGATCAGGAGGCACACTCCGCCCGCTGTAAGTGCCGCAAATGCCTGTTGGTGTAACACACCAGGAAAAAGCAGCAATACAGGCTAACTTCAGGTGTAATATGATCAGGAGGCACACTCCGCCCGCTGTAAGTGCCGCAAATGCCTGTTGGTGTAACACACCAGGAAAAAGCAGCAATACAGGCTAACTTCAGGTGTAATATGATCAGGATGCACACTCCGCCCGCTGTAAGTGCCGCAAATGCCTGTTGGTGTAACACACCAGGAAAAAGCAGCAATACAGGCTAACTTCAGGTGTAATATGATCAGGAGGCACACTCTGCCCGCTGTAAGTGCTGCAAATGCCTGTTGGTGTAACACACCAGGAAAAAGCAGCAATACGGGCTAACTTCAGGTGTATAATGTGCAGGAGGCTTAGCAACAATGACACTGACACTGTCCACTGCCTATCCTTCTCTCTCCCTGCACACAAGGTTTATCAAAGTATATGACACTGACACTCTACCTGCCTATCCTTCTCTCTCCCTGCACACAAGGTTTAGCAAAGAATATGACACTGACACTGTCCCCTGCCTATCCTTCTCTCTCCCTGCACACAAGGTTTATCAAAGTATATGACACTGACACTCTCCCTGCCTATCCTTCTCTCTCCCTACACACAAGGTTTAGCAAAGAATATGACACTGACACTCTCCCTGCCTATCCTTCTCTGTCCCTACACACAAGGTTTAGCAAAGAATAGATTTGACACTGTCCCTGCCTATCCTTCACTTTCCCTGCTCCGGAACACTCTACACGAGGCCGCCGCGCTGGCAGCCTTTTATAGTGTGGGGCGTGTACTAAACCCCCTCAGCTATAATTGGCCACAGGCATCCTGCCTGTGGCCAATCATTGCTCTCCTCGCTGCCGGCGCTGTGATTGGCCAAACATGCAGGGTCACAGTGCATGCTTGGCCAATCACAGCGCCGGGATTACACTGCGATGGCGCAGTGTATTGTGGGCCATTCGTGTCACTCGAATTTGTCGCGAACGGCCCAAATCGTTCGTTGTTCGCCGAACGCGGCGAACAGCCGATGTTCGAGTCGAACTTATGTTCGACTCGAACACCGAGCTCATCCCTAATAGGAACACAAATGGTTGTATGTATATATCATGCAATTTATTTATTTGTTGTTTGTTTATCTTCATTATAGAAGCAAACTGCTCTAGTAATTTACACACCCCTGAAGAAAGAAGTCTCTGAAAAATGTTGGGTGGGGTCTATGCGATTTGCCATGGTGTTATCATCACGGTAGTCCTGTGACCACTCTAGAGTTTCAATTCCTCATTGTTCTCTATGCATGTTCATGTTGACACTTACACGTATCAGCCACCCTTGTTAGCGTTTTTAATATTGTTAACCTAATCAATTTTGTATAAATTTTACTACTTTTTTTCGATGTTATTGATTTAAATTGATTATTGATTTAAATTGATTGGGCCATTAAAGTCCATTAAGGGGGAGCCTTCTCAATTTTTCCATGCTGATAGTAGGGGAGAGAAGAGTCCGGTTGGTAATGGGGGAATGTGAGGCCTCTCCCCCTGGAGAATTGAATAGGTTCTATCCCTGTATGACATGTTTGTTTAAAAAACAAACAAAAAAAAAACGAGAGTTTACAATCCCCTTAACAAAGTTACAGTAAAATGCGTAGGATTCTAAAATATTTTTAATGTTTCGTTACAACAGGAGGTAGTGCCCTCTTGTCTGAAATCATTAATATGTAATTGTTCTAATTCCAAAGAAATCTAGTATCTCCAGTCTAAATAACTATTGTCCCGTGGCTCTTACCTCCAGTGTAATGAAATGATTTGAGAAGCCAATACTTAGATTAAAATGTGTATTCCGCCAGGGATGGATGGTTACCAATTTGCCTTTAGGGCAAATAGATCTACGGAGGATGCTATTGCATTAGGCTTACATTCTGTGTTGACCCATTTAGAGGACAAAAACAGTTACAACTGAATGCTTTTTATTGATTTTAGTCCAATTCTACCCATGAAACTTATTGCTAAATTAAATTCACTGGGACTAAGCCCAACCCATTGTAATTGGGTGTTTGATTTCCTTACTGAAAGTCAGCAGAGGGTAAAAATTGGTAATTACTACTCGTCGACACTGTCCCTTAATACAAGGGTGCAGCCAGGATGTATACTAAGCCCTTTCCTGTTTACTTTATATACTTATAACTAGGGATGAGCTTCGAGTTCGAGCCAAACTCATGTTCGACTCGAACATTGCCTGTTCGCCCGTTCGCCGAACAGCGAACAATTTGGGTTGTTCGCGGAAAATTCGAAAAGTCTATGGGAGAAATCTAAAGTGCTAATTTTAAAGGCTTATATGCAAGTTATTGTCATAAATGCGTGCGGTTCCCCCCAAATATTCATACCAGGCCCTTTAGGTCTGGTATGGATTTTAAGGGGAACTCCACCCCAAATTTTCTTTTTAAATGGCGTGGAGTTCCCCCAAAAATCCATACCAGACCCTTTATCCGAGCACGCAACCTGGCAGGCCACAGGAAAAGAGGGGGGAAGAGAGAGCGCCCCCCCTCCTGAACCGTACCAGGCCACATGCCCTCAACATTGGGAGGATGCTTTGGGGGTCTGTGACCCCTCAAAGCACCATGTCCCCATGTTGATGGGGACAATAGCCTCATCCCCACAACCCTTGCCCGGTGGTTGTGGGGGTCTGCGGGCGGGGGGCTTATCGGTATCTGGAAGACCCCTTTAACAAAGGGGACCCCCAGACCCCGGCCCCCCCTATGTGAATTGGTAATGGGGTACATTGTACCCCTACCATTTTACAAGGAAAGTGTAACAAATTGTAAAAAAAAAATCCCAGACACCGTTGGGAAAGTCCTTTATTAAAAATAAAAATATAAAAAATGAAAAAAAAACATTCCAGCGATGAAATCCAGTGTCCCGCGGTGATCCGATGTCCAGCGCTGTCCACACGAAACGTCATTGGCTGAGCCTGAGCGGACCTGATGGGGAACTTCCTCCGCAGTGTATTAAATGAATAGACCCGCCCCTTCTAAAGTTCCCCATCAGGTCTTCTCAGCCAATGACGTAGGTGTAAGGCTAAGCAGACCAGATGCGGAACGTGAGAAGGGGCGGGCCTATTCATTTATTAAACTGCGAAGGCAGTTCCCCATCAGGTCCGCTCAGCCAATGACATAGGCAGGGTCTGACATACAAGGGGGCGGACCTGATGCAGAACTTCCTCTGCAGTGTAATAAATTAATAGACACGCCCCTTCTCACGTTCCGCATCTGATCCGCTTAGCCTTACACCTACGTCATTGGCTGAGCGGACCTGATAGGGAACTTTAGAAGGGGCGGGTCTATTAATTTATTACACTGCGGAGGAAGTTCCCCATCAGGTCCGCTCAGGCTCAGCCAATGACGTTGCGTGTGGACAGCACTGGACATCGGATCACCGCGGGACACTGGATTTCATCGCTGGAATGTTTTTTTTTTCTTTTTTCTTTTTCTTTTTTTAATAAAGGACTTTCCCAACGGTGTTTGTGTTTTTTTTTTCATTTGTTACACTTTCTTTGTGAAATGGTAGGGGTACAATGTACCCCATTACCAATTCACATAGGGGGGGTCTTCCAGATTCCGATAAGCCCCCTGCCCGCAGACCCCCACAACCACCGGGCAAGGGTTGTGGGGATGAGGCCCTTGTCCCCATCAACATGTTGAGGGCATGTGGCCTGGTACGGTTCAGGAGGGGGGGGGCGCTCTCTCATCCTCCCCCTCTTTTCCTGCGGCCTGCCAGGTAGCGTGCTCGGATAAAGGGTCTGGTATGGATTTTTGGGGGAACTCCACGCCATTTTTTTTTTTGGGGTGGAGTTCCCCTTAAAATCCATACCAGACCCAAAGGGCCTGGTATGGATATTTGGGGGAACCCCACGCATTTTTTTTTAAATTTGCGTCAGGGTTCCCCTTAATATCCATACCAGACCTGAAGGGCCTGGTAATTGAATTTGGGGGGACCCCCACGCATTTTTTTTTCTTTACCAATGACTTTTCTATGTATTGCCGGGATCCGTCAATTCATTATAGCCGCGAGTGAGTTTTAAATGACTTTTTTTCCTTCAGAAATTACACTTTGTGCAGGGACAGTTCTAAGCATGGGAAACAAGCAAAAATTTAGAGGCATACTATACACACACCCTAGGTACAAAATGTAAAGGAATATTTCACTTTTATTGTTTCACTTTAAGCATTATTAAAATCACTGCTCCCGAAAAAACTGACGTTTTTAAAACTTTTTTTTGCATTGATACATGTCCCCTGGGGCAGGACCCGGGTCCCCAAACACTTTTTAGGACAGTAACTTGCATATTAGCCATTATAACTAGCACTTTTTATTTTGAATGTTTGAGTCCATTGTATTTAATAGGGTTCTAAAGTTCACGCAAACTTTCTGTCTGTTCGCAGGTTCTGGTGCGAACCAAACAGGGGGTGTTCGGCTCATCCCTACTTATAACTGTGTCTCTCATTTTGAGGTAGACTCTGTTAAAATTTGCAGATGACACTAGGATTGTAGGGAGAATAAGGTATAGTGAAAAGGTTGTATATTGGCAAGAAACAGAGAGCCTAGTGGGCTGGTACAGTTTAGAGTTAAAGGTACACAAGATGAAGGAACTAATTATAGCTCTTAGATCTTATAGTTAGGGAACCAGTTATGAGCCAGTTGTGATTGGTGGGATGGAGGTTGAAAGGGTACATGAGTTTTGTTTCTTCGGGACAACACTTATGGAGGATTTGTTGTGGACAAGGTACATATCCCACCTGGCTGGCAGGGCTCATCAGAAGCTGTGGAGGGCCTGTTTTTTTGGAGTGGGTCTCCTCAGCTTCTATAAAGCTGCTATTGAGACAGGGGCGGATCCAGGGGGGGCAACGGGGCAATTGCCACCCCCGAGAAATCTGTTGCGGGCTGTTCGGGTGAGAGAGCGGGTGGATGAGAGGGCTGCCGGGTGGCTCGATTTGTGGGCGGGCGGGTAAGAGAGAAGATTGGACGGGCTGCCGGGTGGCTCCGTGTGTGGGTGGGTGAGAGAGCAGGCTAGGTGTGAGTGGGCGGCTGGCCAATCAGCAAGCTGACGGGCAGGGGAGCAGTGAGATGAAATCATCTCTCACCGACCCACATCCCTGCAGTAACTTCTGCCCTTACTGTGCAGGCAGCGTGGGCAGCAGAGAGATTACATTATCTCTCTGCTGCCTGACTCTGGGACAAAGAAGCAAGAGACAAGCAAAACACCACCTTAGCAGGCCCATGACAATCCGCAAGGTGTGGCAGGTGTCGTGGCAAGTGACAATCCGCATCTGGTGGCAGGTGACGTGACAAGTGACAGACCGCAACGTGTGGCAGGTGACGTGGCAAGTGACAATCCGTTAGGTGTGGCAGGTGACATGGTAAGTGACAATCCGCCACATGTGGCAGGTGACAATCTGCATCTGGTGGCAGGCAAGTGACAATCCGCATTGTGTGGCAGGCGACGGTGGCAAGTGACACACTCGGGCTCCCACTGATTCTGCATTATGGTGAGTTGAACCATTTCATTTTATATTACAATGTAATAATAGAAATAATGCACTTCAATCATCCTGACACCATAACAACCATGGTGCCAGGATGATTGAAGTGCCAACACCAGCCATTTCCCCGATTAATTGGCCACAAATTTTTTTTATTTTCTGGCAGTGCCCCTCCCGAGACTAGACTCTGGATCCGCCCCTGCATTGATAGTGTTTTACATTCCACATATCTTTTGTGGCAAGAGTCGTACATAGTCAATGACATAAATGCCTTACAAAGGGTGATAAAAACTGTGCAGAAGATTATTACTGGAGTGAATTTTCCAGTATTTAAGAACTGTGGTGAGGTTAGAAGGGTTTTCACCCGGGAAATGCATTGTTAAGTGTTCTTGCATAGCAAGACCACTTACTGTTATTTCACATATATATTATTATTCTTATTATAGCCAAATTTACCACCATAACTCCTCCCACAGCTTTTACACTACATAGACAGTAATATACTGAAACGTGCATATCGTTCCCGATTGGTGTGCTATTACTTTGTGGAACGTTTCGTCGAATGGTTCACAAAATATCGTTGTTTTTGTGGCAAAATTGGACCCATAGGAATGAATGGTGAAATGTTCAAAACTAGAGTGGGAGCTGACAAAAGCTGAAAAATCAGGACATGATTTAGAAACTGCCACCACTCCCTCATTTTCAAGCCCACCTACACAAATACTATATCAAAACGTTCAGCTATCCCTGATTCCACTACACATGTCCACGGCTAAGCCATAGTCCTGATAGTTTTCACAATATGACTATTTGTTTTCAACTCACGCCATCCATTGACATTCATTGAAACACCACTCTAGCCACCTAAAATTTGAAGGGCAATATCTAAACTGCGACTGTGCCTTCATTTTTAATATTTCAGAGACATACTATGCATCAAAATGTAGGTCTGGGTCTTGTGATTATCACAATATAAAGCTATTCGCTGTAGGATTTATTAAAATACGACCGTTTGAAGAATGAAAAGTAATCAGGAGAGGCAAAATACTCTGACCTGTGCCAGGCTGGAGCAGCAAAGAAAGTGATGTCATACAGTGTGAGCTGAAAAATGAGGACATGGTTTCTAAACTGCCACCACTCCCTCATTTTCAAGCCCACCTACACAAATCTTATATCAAAACGTTTCTCACTCTATCAAGCTTGTCATGTGCACTTTTTAAATTTGATCAATCAATTGGTTAGTGTAATGTTTACTATCTTTACTCACTCCAAACCCTCCACACAGTTACTCTGCCCACTCCATAAAGTTACTCTGCCCAGTCCAACCTTTCCACAGTTACTCCAGCCACTCCAACCACACAACAGTTACTCAAGCCACTCCGCCCAGTTACTCCGCCCACTCCAGTTGTAGACTACTGGTGAAGGCAAGAACACTTCACACAATTTCCCCAGAAATTTTAGCTTTTCTAGTTTGTATTGCTATCTTCTGGTAGGCAGTTTAGGAAGATTTCCTCCCACACCACATTTTTTTTAGCTTAAATTAGATTGTAGGGTGTGTTCTGTTTTGGTGTGTGATTGTTTTTATATGGGCTTGTATTTTTGTGTGAAATTTGTGATTTTTTTTTTATGTGATGGGGCTACATCTGTATTTCATTTTATGATTTTTATAAAAAAAATGTTTTTAAATGATTACAAATTCTTCTTGAATCTCTCTGCAAAATGAAAAGGTATTTTTTTTTTACTCCACTGTTTTAACATTTTTACAAATGTTTTTTAAAATGACATGGTTGACTGTCATATCACTTGTTTGAGTGAAGTGCTCTGGATGATCTAGGCCAGTGATGCCGAACCTTGGCACCCCAGATGTTTTGGAACTACATTTCCCATGATGCTCATGCACTCTGCAGTGTAGTTGAGCATCATGGGAAATAGAGTTCCAAAACATCTGGGGTGCCAAGGTTCGCCATCACTGATCTAGGCTGTATTCATGGGGTTTTGTTCTAGCACTGGGCAGAAGTCGATGCTTGCTTGCATTGATTCCTACTCGGAGTTACTGAGAGGAAATGTAGAAGCTGCCTGCTTTCAGGTTTGCAAATTTTTGACTAAAACCTCAATTGTTGATATCCAGCAAGGGACAAGTCACTGCTGTGACTTATTCATGTGTGCATACATTTCATCTTGAGCTACTGTGTATGCAACAACTTAAGGAGACATGGGAAAATCATGTGATGGTGTAAATGTGCATAAATCGCCACCTACCGATTGGATAAATAAATGCGTACTCTTTATAAGCAAAAATTCACATTTACCTGGTAAAACGATATGTAAAACATTTTTTTTAGTCTGACCATAACAATCATTAAATAAAAAATGTAGGCATATGTATACCTTCAGCAATATCAAGAAGGAAGATCCATTAAGCCACATATCAGATGGCATATCCGTGTGGAGAGGTGAATGAAAGCCTTAGCCTGGGCTCCAACCGGGCCACACCCCAATGCGTTTTGTTCCACCCCTCCAAGCTTAATTATGGGGATCGTGGGAGTACCCCGTGATTATGCTCTGAGGGTCGAGATAAACACATTGGGGGCATGGCCTGGTCGGAGCCCAGGCTGCGGCTGCCATTCACCTCTCCACTGGTCTGCCATTTGGCGTTCGGCTTAATGTATCTTACTTCTTGATATTGCTGCAACTTGGAGCCTGGAATAGCTCCTTTGCAGCTAGAACTCCCAGCAGTTTAGCTTGGACTCTACCTCTTATCTGAGCGGTACCCACATTTTTTTATTTGGTCAAATATGTATACCTTCCCTTTGAACTAAAGGATCAATTGTCTTCCTACCTCTCCAGGGCTTGCATCAGCTGTTTTTAAATATTTGCTGTCAGGCTCTATTACTAATACCTTTACAACTTGTTCCCTTTCCAGGCAAATTTAGGGCATGTGTGTCTTTCACTCTTTATTAGCTCAGTCCTGGTTTATTAGTTCAGATCGCAATCTACCAGTAGATCGTGGGTAGGTGGCTGGTAGATCATGGTTTGGGCTTGCTGATCAGCCATTCCAATCATCAGAAAAACTGCAATGAAGAGAGACTACTTGTAAAGTTGTAGTTGTAGTAGGGAGTAAGAGCTGCATAAGCCAATGCCTCCTCAGTAGTGCTGGTTCCTGTCCCATGCAGAATGATACCAACTGCACTCCATCTCCTATCCTGGCTAGCAGTCTCCATAGTGGTGCAAGCAGCAGGAAAGAGGAGATCTTTAAATAAGTGTGAAGCAATACACTGTGCATATTGGTATAGGGCTGCTTTCACACTGATGTGCTGCGGTTTACCCACACCACTTTTGCAGTGCAGTGTACCTGCAGCTTTCCTGTGGGTTTTCTGCACCTAACCATAGGGAGAAAAGGAGGCTTCAATGGACTATATCGGCACCATATGTAAAACTGATAGACAGTTCAAGGTATAAGTATAATTTTTTTTACTTATACCTTGAACTGTCTATCAGTTTTACATATGGTGCCGATATAGTCCATTGAAGCCTCTTTTTCTCCCTATATAACAATTGATGGGACGAAGGCACCAACTTATATTTCTTGATACCTATAGCACTTCCAACACACTGCACCTAACCATAGACTTCTATTATAACCTGCTGGTGAAAGTGCACCACACCTGGAGGATATATTTATTAAGAGTCTATGGCAAGGAAGCATGCAGTTGCAGGGCCTTTGCAGAGTGTCCCCATTTACTTGAATGGGTCACGATTGGCAGTCGGTAGCAACCACCAAGAGCAACAGAGGGCTTAATTCCTTCTGTGGCATGTGTACACCTTTGGTTGCTGCCTCAACTCAACCGCAGGGTTTTACCACTCACCAAGTTTACATGTGAATGAGCCCTAAGGGTGAAGCTGCTGAATGCAACTAGGGCTCATTCACAAGTGCAGAAGGCACTGCTGTTCCTCTAAAAAGTGATCTGAGTGTGTTTGACAGGTGGTGAGGAGGCAATATGTTGCCTCCTCAAAACCTGATTTAAACCAATTGCAACACGGTAGTACAACAATTAGAGGTTTAAATTAGGTGCGAGGAGAAGACACTGTGCCCAGTGATCTTTGACTTCTCCCATGTTATTCAAGTAGATCTCCACCTCTTTAAGGTTGCCTACCCCTGGTATATAGGGTATATGTGGTATCTGTACACTTGCAGATAAAGTAAATCTATGCTTCGCATATGCAGGAAAACAGTTTTTCATAGATTTCTTGAATGATTAGTCTTTTTTTTTAATGTTTTTGAATTGTGTTGAAATAACCAGAAAAGAGTTGCTTCATAGTTAGCCAGGTTGAAAAGACATTGTCCATCAAATTCAACCAATATAAAAAAAGAATAAACTAATAGAATACCTCCATAAATAGAACCCTATACGCACAGATGCTGGTGAAGAAACATCTGCACCTACTTTTCTGGCTTGGCCCACATGCCTTTACAGTTACAAGAGAAGCTTGCTCTCTCATAAGGCCGGGTTCACACTGGGGCGACAAACGCTCTGACATTGGGAGCTCATGTCGCATGACGTGTGAAAATCAATGTTTCCCTATGGGAGCCGTCTTAACTGGTCCGACACATGTCGGTCCGACTTTGAAAATGCTCCCTGTACTACTTCGGTCCGACTTCAGCCCATTGACTATCATTGAAGTCGGATCAAAGTCGGACCACAGTCTTGCATGATCCAACCTTGGCATGCGACTTGTGCTGTGCTGCTCTTGAGGGGGAACTCCAGGCCAAATTTTAAATAAAAAAACACCTCCAGGAGCATACCAGGCCCTTGGGTCTGGTCTGGATTTGAAGGGGAACCCCTACGCCGAAAAAACGGCGTGGGGGTCCCCCCCAAAATCCAAACCAGACCCTTATCCGAGCACGCAACCTGGCAGGCCGCAGGGGAAGAGGGGGGGACGAGAGAGCGGCCCCCCTCCTTCCTGAACCATATCAGGCCGCATGCCCTCAACATGGGGGGTTTGGTGCTCTGGGGCAGGGGGGCGACCTGCGGTCCCCCCACCCCAAAGCACCCTGCCCCCATGTTGATGAGGACAGGGCCTCTTCCCAACAACCCTGGCCGTTGGTTGTCAGGGTCTTAATAAGGGGGCCCCCAGTTCCCGGCCCCCCACCCTATGTGAATGAGTATGGGGTACATCGTACCCCTACCCATTCACCTGGTGGAAAAAAAATGTCAATAAAAAACACACACAGCTTTTTAAATTAATTTATTGCACAGCTCCAGGGGTCTCCGCGCTCTCCGGTTCTTTCTTCTGCCGGGCCTCCGCTATCTTCTTCCAGCTCTTTTGCTAGCGGGGCCCGGTCTTCTCCGTCGCCTTCTTCTTCTCCCGCTCTCCGGTTCTTCTCTCGCTCCCTGGTTCTTTCTTCCGCCGGGCCTCCGCTATCTTCTTCCAGCTCTTTTGCTAGCGGAGAGGCCCGGTCTTCCTGTCGTCTCGTCCGGCTCTCTGTTGTCCTTCTGCCGGCCCCTCCACTATCTTCTTCCAGCTCTTTGCTAGTGGAGGGGCCGGTCTTCCCGTCGCCGTCACCGTCTTCTTCTCTCTTCTCCTCCTCGATTTTGACTTGTCGCTTCCTCTCGCTGTAATACTGGCTGTTCGCTCAGCTCTGAATTAATATAGGCTTCTCATGACGTCACAGTCACATGCTCCGGGTGGCCCTGGAGCATGTGACTGTGACGTCATGGGAACATGTGACTGTGACATCATGAGAAGCCTATATTAATTCGGAGCGGAGCGAACAGCCAGTATTACAGCGGGAGGAAGCGACGAGTCAACATCGAGGAGGAGAAGAGAGAAGAAGACGGCAACGGGAAGACCGGCCCCTCCACTACTGGAACTCAAGCGTGTGTGGCGGCAACCAGACGAGGAGTACAAAGACAAGTGTTGCCACTGTAGTCCTCTTCCACTCCTCCATGACGACATCACTGAGCTGGTGCATATTAGAGACCTTGCTCTCCTCCACCTTCTGTTTGAGGATGCCCCACAGATGCTCAATAGGATTTAGGTCTGGAGACATGCTTGGTCAGTTCATCACCTTTACCTTCAGCTTCTTTAGCAGTTTGGCAGTTGTCATCTTGGAGGTGTGTTTGGGGTCTTTATCATGTTGGAATACTGCCCTGCGGCCCAGTCTCCACTCTGCTTCAGTATGTCACAGTACATGTTGGCATTCATGGTTCCCTCAATGAACTGTAGCTCCCCAGCTGCCCACAGACTGCCCACAGTTAAGCATGGTGGTGGGAGTGTCATGGTCTGGGGCTGCATGAGTGCTGCCGGCACTGGGGAGCTACAGTTCATTGAGGGAACCATGAATGCCAACATGTACTGTGACATACTGAAGCAGAGTGGAGACTGGGCCGCAGGGCAGTATTCCAACATGATAAAGACCCCAAACACACCTCCAAGATGACAACTGCCAAACTGCTAAAGAAGCTGAAGGTAAAGGTGATGAACTGACCAAGCATGTCTCCAGACCTAAACCCTATTGAGCATCTGTGGGGCATCCTCAAACAGAAGGTGGAGGAGAGCAAGGTCTCTAATATGCACCAGCTCAGTGATGTTGTCATGGAGGAGTGGAAGAGGACTACAGTGGCAACCTGGGAAGCTCTGGTGAACTCCATGCCCAAGAGGGTTAAGGCAGTGCTGGAAAATAATGGTGGCCACACAACAAATTGACACTTTGGGATCAATTTGGACATTTTCACTTAGGGGTGTTGCCAGTGGTTTAGACATTAATGGCTGTGTGTTGAGTTATTTTAAGGGGACAGCAAATTGACACTGTTATACAAGCTGTACACTCACTAATTTACATTGTAGCAAAGTGTCATTTCTTCAGTGTTGTCACATATAATAAAATATTTACAAAAATGTGAGGTGTGTACTCACTTTTGCGAGATACTGTAAATATTTTAAGAGTTAGTGGAGTTCCTGCACTAGAATTATTGCTCTCACTCTAATGTTTGCGGCGATACCTCACATGTGTGGTTTGAACGCCATTTACATATGCTTGCGCGACTTACGTATACGCTCGCTTTTGCATGAGAGCATGGAGGGATGGGACACTTTAAATTTTTTTTCTTTCTTATTTTACTTTTTATTTTTTATTTTTACACTGTCCCTTTATTTATTTTTTATTTTGTTATCATCTTTCTTCCTACTACAAGGAATGTAAACATCCCTTGTAATAGAAATAAGGATGACAGGTCCCCTTTATTGAGAGATCTGGGGTCAAAAAACAAAAACAAATCTTTAATATACCTTTAAAAGCAAAAGATCAAAAAAAAATTTTTTTTTATTTTTGGTAAAAAAATAACTGATTTTCTATGGCTCGGGAACCAGAAGTGACATCAGATGTCACACCGGTCCTCCAAGGGCATAGACACATCCTAACCTCACTCTTCTCTATACCCAGCTACCACCAGCATTGGATTGCTCCTGGGCTTCACTGATCAGTAAGGTAGGCCTGGGGAAGTGATCCTGCGCCAAATCCACCCATGGGATCTCTTTTATCGGAAAGAGAATTGACCATAGTGAAAAAAGATACCAGGGCTATGGCAGCTAGCTGCTGCTATAATCTCGGTATTTAATGTAAAATAAATGACGTATTTTTACTATGGGACAGTAGTCAAGTGATTTGATAATGGACGTGTGCATCGATATTTAAGTAAATGTATTAGTACTATATACCCGTTCCTGCAGCTGAAACATATATGTACAGCTTGTCCTGTCATCTGAGAAATTTTATAGCAGTGAAATATCTGATGCTTTACTTGCAAATAGTACTTGTGTTAGACCATGTTGGTGGTATTTATCTCCTAATAGAACAGATTGAGATACCAAGAATTTCTGCATATGATCCAAGGATGAAGCCTGCCAAGTTAGATCTGAAATGGAATAAACAATCTGTGGTCACTGGGTTGCTGTAGAGCGCTTGTCCCATAGCTGTAGGTGCAGCTTTCCGGAGACTCCAGACTGGAAATGATATCCCCGAAAGGACTGAATGTTCACACTTATTTTATGTGTCCTTGGCTTCCCTTCTCAAATGCTTGACGGTAATTTGAACTTGGATTTTGGCACTTTTAGTAGAAGGAGAATACAACATACACCCTCTGTTTGGACTAAACAGCATAATAAATTCCATAGTGTGACATAGTGAAATGAGAGGATGTGCAGATTAATTATTTGTGCAACAAATCATAAGTCAACTTTCATTAGTTTGTCCACATTATACTGGTAAAGTCTAATGCAGCGTACACATGGTCGGAATTTCCGATGAAAAAAGTCAGACGGAATTTTTTCATCGGATATTCCGACCGTATGTGTGCCCCATCTGACTTTTTCCGTCGGAAATTCCGACGGAGTTAGAAAGAGAACATGTTCTCTTTTTTTCGGCGAAAAAATTTTCTATCAGAAATTCCATTCGTCTGTATGGAACTCCGACAGAGAAAAAAACACACATGCTCAGAATCAAGTCGACGCATGCTCGGAAGCATTGAATCTGGTGTGACAGTGTGTATGCAAGACAGCTTGAACGGAATTCCGTCCGAAAAATCCATCTGAGTTTATCCCGATGGAAAATCGTGTGTTCAAGGCATTACTCCATCCAAAACTTTTGTTAGTTTTGGATAGGGTGGGGGAAAGTCTGAACCTATGTCATAAATATTGTCTGTGTACCACAGCAGACATTTTTTTTCTTACTTCCTATCTCGTTGACAGACAGGTATTAGGAGAAAATCTACTCAACTAGAATACAGACATATACATAATTATTTCGATGACGTTCCAACCTTTCCCCATGCTACAAAAAAAAGATTTGATTTATTGCTGTTTCTGTATGTCAAGCCATTATATTAATCAATGAGGCTGATATTAGGCAGGCCAATAAAGACTGAAGCAGGAGGAGGCAGACCTAAGTTCAACCATTCAAGAGAGCCTGCAGGGTTTCTAAATAAATAAACACAAATGAAAATTTCACTATAGGTCTCTGCCGGGGCCGGAGGATGGAACCCCAACATTCAGAGGGGACACAGGCATACAACACTTGTTGAATGCCAAAGAGATTGATGGAGGCTGCAGTGCTGGAATAAATGAGAGAAAGGAAAAATGGGCTACTGGAGCTGAGAAAAAAACCTTTTAATTTACAAAGGGTTTTATTGATATTCAATCCAATAAATCAAGCCAACAGTTAGATGGTTACATTGTATGTTAATCAGATAAAAATCTGAGAAATAAGCATATTCAAGGCTCGGCCCCTCAAAAGAATTAAAGTCATATGCCGCGTACACACGCTTGGAATTTCCGACAACAAATGTCCGATGGGAGCTTGTTGTCGGAAATTCCGACCGTGTGTAGGCTCCATCGGATATTTGCTGAGCTGGTTCTCATATTTTCCGACAACAAAAACCGTTCTGGTCAGTGGCGGCTGGTGCTCAAAATTTTTTTGGGGGGGCGCAAACAAACAAACAAACAAAAAAACAAACATCAATTGCAGCCTCACTGTGCCCAGACGCAGCCACTGTGCCCATCAATTGTCGCCACCGTGCCCATCAATTGTCGCCACTGTGCCATCAAACGCAGCCACTGTGCCCAGCAATTGTCGCCACTGTGCCATGCCATCAATTGTCGCCACTGTGCCATCAATTGTCGCCACTATGCCATCAATTGTCGCCACTGTGCCATCAAACGCAGCCACTGTGCCATGCCATCAAACGCAGCCACTGTGCCATGCCATCAAACGCAGCCACTGTGCCATCAATTGTCACCACTGTGCCAGCAATTGTCACCACTGTGCCCATCAATTGTCACCACTGTGCCCATCAATTGCCGCCAGTTTGCCCCCTCAAAAACCACCAGATTGCTTCCCCCTGTCCCCTAGCACTTACCTTTCTCGGGTCAGCCATCCGCCCTCGATGTCTTCTCCCAAGTCCCGCCCTCGATGTCGCTTCAGCCAACCAGGTTACCGGTAACCAGACCCGGTGAACCTGATTGGCTGAGACAAGTGTCAGTGTTAACCAGGGAATGCACACCCCCTGCGTCCCCTGGTTAACTATTTGGAAGCCGATTAGAGCCCACAGGCTGTAATCGGAAAGCCTATCAGAGCCACTGGCTCTAAAAGGCACTTCCAAACACCAACAAACTGCTATTATTCAGATGGGCGGCGCTCACCAGGGGGCCGGCCATCTGAATAGTGGGTGGCAGCGGCAACAATAAATAGAGATTCATGCAATGCATGAATCTCTATGTATTGTACACTTGAGTGACGGCGCAGGGGAGAGAGGGGGCGGTGCTCCTGCACCCACTATGGATGCACCACCGCTGGTTCTGGTAAATTCAGAGCGTGTGTAGACAATTCCGAGGCACAAAATTCCACGCATGCTCTGAATCAAGTATGAGACGGAAGCGCTCGGTCTGGTAAAACTAGCGTTCGTAATGGAGATAGCACATTCATCACGCTGCAAAGAGCAGTAACGGACTGAAAAGCACGAGGCTCAAAAGTGCGAATCGTCTCTCACCAAACTTCTACTAACAAGAGATTAGCAGAAGGAGCCCAAAGGGTGGCGCACTTGGTATTGAACTTCCCTTTTATAGTGCCATCGTACGTGTTGTACTCGACCGCGTTCTTGACGTTTGCAATTTCCGACAACATTTGTGTGACCGTGTGTATGCAAGACAGGTTTGAGCCAACATCCGTCGGAAAAAAATCCACAGTTTTGTTGTCGGAATGTCCGATCGTGTGTATGCGGCAATAGAGTTACTAGCCAAAGCAACTGAAAGATTCCTGTCACAGTGTACAAAATAATAATATGAAAGCATCTGGACATACAACTGAATGCAGCTAGGCAGAATCCCCCTTTCGTATGTTTCACTACATAACATGGATTGTTATCTATACATGTACAGTGGAATCTTGGATTACGAGCATAATCCGTTCCAGGAGAATGCTCGTAATCCAAAGTACTTGCATATCAAAGCCAGTTTCCCCATTGAAGTCAATGGAAATGAAAATAATTTGTTCCGCATTGACTTCAATGGTATGCAATACCACATGCGGCCAGAGAGCCTCGAAAACGGCCGGAAAGGCCCGAGGACAGTTCGGCTGACCTCCGAAAACCTCGGAAAGACTTCATTCCCAAGCCTTTCCGAGGTTTGTCGAGGTCAGCCGAACTGTCCTCGGGCCTTTCCGGACGTTTCCGAGGCTCCGGCGCCCCCCACATCAGGCCAAACACGGTACTGCACCCGCTTTGGCCTGAATCCTGCTCGTTTTGCGAGACAACACTCGCAAGCCGAGTTAGGATTTTAGCAAATACAATGCTCGTATTGCGAAACGCTCGTTAATCGCGTTACTCGCAATCCGAGGTTCCACTGTACATGTAAGCAAAAATGCAATGTATAGAGAATAGAGGTGCTATCACCATAACCATCCCAGTCAGGACAATGCCTGGTGGCCAGATAGGCATATAAAATAAACTAGTAAGGTAAGGCAGAAAGAGCAGATAATTGAAGAGAAAGAGAGAGAACTAAAGGTAAATGGGAAAGGGAAAGTTAAGAAGAGTCTCACGGAGTGTGCGTCTGAGGATCACTAAATCGAGAGACTCAAGTTGTCAAGTCTGAAAAGTTGGCAATGGGCAATCCAAGGTTGCCAGACCCGAAGACATTTTTCATGGGTGTCTGAGACTATGGCTGGTAATTTCTCATTCACCATAATGTCGTTCATACGATTTTTGACCGATTCGAAACTGAGTATAGGGGTTTTCCAGACCCTCGCAATAGTTAATGAGAAAACCTTTTCTACTGCAAGAAAGTGTCATTTTGATTTCTCTAGAGAAAATAGAGATATAATGAAATGTTAGATGCCTTTATGTACTAAATACATGTATTTTTTTTTACTAAAAGTAACTTCTATTTATGCATTGTTTCCTTATATGCTCAGTTTTGATTGTCCAAGTTTGTATTAAGCCCCGTTCACGCGGTCGGACTTTTGGCCAACAAACTTCATTTTGAGCAAGTTGGACCAACAATCCGACCGTGTGTATGCTCCATCGGACAAACTTTTTTTGCTTTTTTTCTTGTTTTCATCGGACAAAAGTTGGGTCTGCAAACGGACAAACTTTTGCCCAACAAAAGTCCGATGGAGCAAAGTCCGACCGTGTGTACAGAAAACCATCGGACTTTTGTCCGATGGACAAAACAACTAATGTTAAAATCAACCAACAATAGCAGAAGTTGACCAAAGGGTGTCGGTAAAGAGCAGAAAAGAGCAGAAAAACCACGTGATGTTGCAAAAAGTTTTGGGAAAGTTTGCAGAAAAGTCAGAGCGTGTGTATGCTATGGGTGTGCCCGGCCAACTCCGTTCGGACAAAAAAACACGGAAAAATACGATGGAAGTCCGACCGTGTGTACGGGGCTTTAGGTTTACTTTAAGTCTGAAAATTTTCAGCTGATAGATCCAAAACCTGTGCTCTTATATTACTCAGCAAGCATAAGTTATTAATATTTTAGGACCAGACAGAATATTTTAGAAAGGTCTCTTAGATACATGGTTTTAAGCTCATTTCTGGGGCTTAGCAACATAACCTCATCCAATTACTGCAGTTATCAGCTATGTTAGGCCACATACTTGTGAAACCTCAGCCAAAGCTTTAATAATATCACACTGAGAAAACGTGTTCTATAAAAGTATCCTAGAAATGGAGACCCTTAATGACAAGAAGCAGTTGTCTACATCATGGTAAACTCATTGCCAGCTATCATATATCAGAAAAGTGACTAAAGAAATCTGCCTGTCATCTTTAGCATACGGAAATATGAGAATATGAAGGACCAGCAATTGTTGCCAAGATTAGATGACCTTTACTGCATTGTTTTTATTCTGTCTTAGACAAATGTCATCCTGTTTCTATCATGTCAGCAAGTGAGGTTTCTCATGACAAAGCCAAGGCCCACATGGTTCTAGTTTAGTCAAACTTGGTTCCAAAACATGATTTAACATTATTTATCTTTAAATAACAAATGCTGCCCATAAACAATAATCATAGTGAAGGTTTATCCAGTGTATTTTTTTTTTTATAAAGGACAAAATACAAAAGCTAATTTAGCTTATTATGAAATTTAGGCCTCATGCCCACGGACGTTTTTACAGCCGCGTTTTTTACAGCTTAAAAACGCCTGTCCATGTTGTTGTATAATTTTTTAGACTTTTAAAAAAAAACAAAAAAAAACGTCAGAGCTCAAAAACGCAATTGCGGCGTTTTTGCGCGTTTCCGCACGTTTTTGCGTTTTTTTAACGTTTCACGGTTTTTTATGCCGACGCCGAGGAACGCACTGGTCCTGGTTTTTTTTTACAGCTTAAAAACACCTAGGTGGGCATGAAGCTATAGACTAACATGGACAGGCATTTTTAAGCTGTAAAAAACGCTCAAAAACGCGGCTGTAAAAACGTCCGTGGGCATGAGGCCTTATGATTATGATAAAATGCTTCCTCAGAATTCATTATACTAGAAAAAAAGAAAAACTGAAACATATAACATAACACTACAATCTCATACTAGATATATGAAAATAGCTGGTGCTTGTAGAGCCGTGGAGTATTTATTGAGTGGCCCTCTGAGCCCTCCAGATGACAATCCGTGTTCCTTACCTAGGTGATTCCTCAATCCAGTAAAGGATACATATAATTTAGACCAAGTGCTAGTAGTTAAATGGCTTGTTTTATTTATTTCACATTATTTTACCACATTTACTGTCGATCCTCTTTCCTCTTTTTATCTTTTATCTCCTATCTTTTGCAATGGATCCTTCTAAGATAAATACCAGATGTGGCCTGTAGGGAGCACAAATGACATTTAATTGTAAAGAGGCTGCAATTACCGTGTTTCCCCGAAAGTAAGACCTACCCCGAAAATAAGACCTACCCCGATTTTCCAGGAGGGCTGCAATAAAAGCCCTACCCTGAAAATAAGCCCTAGTTTAGGCTGGTTGTGGGCTGCTGGAGTCCTCTCTATTGCTGCTGGAGTCCTCCCCTTCCCCCAGCTGTCAGCGGGGGAATTCAGCCCCCCCTCTGCAAGGCTCAGAGCGGGTAGAAGAGCTCAGGCAGGTCACAGAAGCATTGAGCCGCGGTCAGCTGATCCCCACTGCTCTCCTCTTTTGCCAGCTGTCATCGGGGGATCTCAGCCCCCCTCCCTCTGCAAAGCTCGGAGCGGGTAAGAGAGCTCAGACGGGTCACCGAAGTGCCGCGCCGCGCTCAGCTGATCCCCGCTGCTCTTTTCTTCTGCCAGCTGTCATCAGGGGATCTCAGGGCCCCCCTCCCTCTGCAGTGCTTGTGCCAGGGAAGAACGATCAGGCGGGTCATGGAAGCGCAGAGCGGCGCTGTAGGAAGGTATATGACATGGTTAGATTGCAGAGACACATACCCTTTGCATTATATTCTGCTGTGGTGGCGAGGATTCTGGCAGTTTGCAAGCACTTTTACGCTGTGCACACTGGGGATTAAATTGCAAGCCCTAGTGTGTTTTTGGTTGCAAAAATGAATATAAGACCTGGGCGTATTTTTGGGGAAACACGGTATTATTATAGGTAGTTATATACCAGCGAAAATGTACACTGTGCTATAAAATAATTCTTTATATTAACATCAGTCCCTGGCTTCAAGGATCTTAAATTCCTACCACACATACATACATATACTAGAACCCAGGGCTTTTTTTCAATGGGAATTTACAGTTCTGGCACCTTCACCACTGAATGTATGTAATGGCAAGGGGGGGGGGTCTTTTAACCACTTCAATACCGGGCTTTTTATACCACCTCAATACCGGGCCTATTCTGGCACTTCTCTCCTACATGTACAAATCATCATTCTTTTGCTAGAAAATTACTCAGAACCCCCAAACATTATATATGTTTTTTTAGCATAAACCGTAGGGAATAAAATGAGGGTCATTGCAACTTTTTTTCTTGCACGGTATTTGCGCAATAATTTTTCAAACGCCTTTTTTTTGGAAAAAAATGGTTTCATGAATTAAAAAATAATAAAACAGTAAAGTTGGCCCAATTTTTTTGTAAAATATGAAATATGATGTTACGCCAAGTAATAAGATACCTAACATGTCACGCTTTAAAATTGTGCACACTCATGGAATGGCGCCAAACTACGGTACTTAAAAATCTCCATAGGCGACGTTTTGAAATTTTACAGGTTACCAGTTTAGAGTTACAGAGGAGGTCTAGTATTAGAATTGTTGCACGCACCCCAGCGCACGCGGTGATACCTCACATATGTGGTTTGAACGGCGTTTACATATGTGGGCGGGACTTGCGTGTGCGTTCAAATCTGATCGCGAGCTACCGGGGACAGGGGTGTTTTCATTTTTTTTTTATTATTTTTTTTTTTTATTTTACTTAATTGTTTTTATTTTTAATTTTTTTTTTTTTGATCACTTTTATTCCTATTACAAGGAATGTAAACATCCCTTGTAATAGGAATGGTATGTGACAGGTCCTCTTTATGGAGAGATGCAGGGTCAATAAGACCCCACATCTCTCCTCCAGGCTGGAAAGCATGAGATTGTGAAAAAAATGTCACCGATCTCATGCTTACTAGCCGCAATCGTGACTTTGTTTACTTCTGAGTAGGGATGAGCCGAATACCCCCCTTCGGTTCGCACCAGAACCTTCGAACGGACCGAACGTTCGCACGAACTTTAGAACCCTATTAAATACAATGGACGCGAACGTTCAAAATCTAAAGTGCTAATTATAACGCCTAATATGCATGTTATTGTCCTAAAAAGGGTTTTGGGGGCCGGGTCCTGCCCGAGGGGACATGTATCAATGTAAAAATAATCTTTTAAAACGGTTGTTTTTTCGGGAGCAGTGATTTTACGGTAATGATGCATAAAGTGAAAAAAATTTAATAAAATATTCCTTTAACCACTTCCCACCCGGCCACTGTATATATACGGCCGGGTGGGTGCTCTCTCCTTCTGAGTGGACGTTCCTGAACGTCCTTCAGAAGGAGCGTGATCGCGCGCGCGCGCGCACCCGCGCGATCCCGATGCGCGCGTGTCCCGCGGACACGCCGCATCTCGGAACAGCAGGAGGGCACTGTGATTCGCCCTCCTGATCGGCACGATGGCTGTGTGTAATCACAGCCATCGTGATGTAAACACAGAGAGGGGGGGCTGGCACTTGTGAGGGGATCGTGCCGCCACGTGCACGTGCAGCGGCGCGATCCCGATCTGCCTGTACCCCCCAGAGATAGAAGGTGTGTGCAAACAGGAGGGCCATGTGATTGGCCCTCCTGATGACATGACAGCTGTCCAATGACAGCCGTCATGTAATGTAAACACAGAGCAGTTGTAACTGCTCTGATCTCTTCCTCTCCTCACACAGAGCCTGTCAGTGAGGAGAGGAAGAGACAATCTGTGCTGTAGCCGGGAGATCAGTGAGTTTTTAGCTGTTTGTCTGCTGTTTACCCACTGATCACCCAGCTAGTGTCCCCAAAAAACAGTGTCCCCAAAACAGTGTCCCCAAAACACAGTGTCCATAAAACACAGTGTCCATAAAACAGTGAAAACATCTGCCCGCCAACATCTTGCGAATCTGCCCGCCAACATCTTGCGCATCTGCCCGCCAACATTTGGCACAGCTGCCCGCCAACAGCTGCCCACCAACAGCTGCCCACCAACATCTGGCGCATCTGCCCGCCAACATCTTGCGCATCTGCCCGCCAACATCTTGCGCATCTGCCCGCCAACATCTTGCGCATCTGCCCGCCAACATCTGGCACAGCTGCCCGCCAACATCTGGCACATCTGCCCGCCAACATCTGATCGCCAGCATCTGACCGCCAACAGCTGCCCGCCAACAGCTGGCACATCTGCCCGCCAACATCTGCCCTGCCAACATCTGGCACATCTGACTCCCAACATCTGGCAGTAAACATCTGCCCGCCAACAGCTGCCACATCTGCCCGCCAACAGCTGCCACATCTGCCCGCCAACAGCTGCCACATCTGCCCGCCATCTGCCCGCCAACAGCTGCCCGCCAACATCTGGCACAGCTGCCCGCCAACATCTGATCGCCAGCATCTGACCACCAACAGCTGCCCGCCAACAGCTGGCACATCTGCCCGCCAACATCTACCCTGCCAACATCTGGCACATCTGACTCCCAACATCTGGCAGTAAACATCTGCCCGCCAACAGCTGCCACATCTGCCCGCCAACATCTGGCCGCCAACATCTGACATCTGCCCGCCAACATCTGACCGCCAACAGCTGCCCTGCCAACATCTGGCACATCTGCCCGCCAACATCTGACACATCTAGCCGCCAACATCTGACTGCCAACAGCTGCCCGCCAACATCTGCCCTGCCAATATCTGGCACATCTGACCGCCAACATCTGGCACATCTGACCGCCAACATCTGGCACATCTGCCCACATGGCTAAACGATTCTACAGCAGCGAGGAGGCTCTCCAGATACTCCAGGGTATGTCGGACGAGAGTAGCGAGGAACTCTCTCTGTCAGAATCGGATAGTGAATATTATCCAGAGGAAAGTAGTGGCTCTGAAATAGAAACTGAGGATAGAATCGTAACAAGTGAGATCAGGAGTTATGAGCAGGCGCCGCAGACATCCACCAGCAGCGCAGCACTCCAGGACATCCACCAGCAGGCATCCACCAGCAGCGCAGGACTCCATGATGATATGCAGGCATCCACCAGCAGCGCATCACGCCAGGATAGGCAGGCATCCGCCAGCAGCGCATCACGCCAGGATAGGCAGGCATCCGCCAGCAGCGCATCACGCCAGGATAGGCAGGCATCCGCCAGCAGCGCATCACGCCAGGATAGGCAGGCATCCGCCAGCAGCGCATCACGCCAGGATAGGCAGGCATCCGCCAGCAGCGCATCATGCCAGGATAGGCAGGCATCCGCCAGCAGTTCTGCAACTTTTCTAGAGGATAGGCCAAATGCTAGCAATGGGGCGTCCCATCAACAACGAGGCAGGGCCCATACTAGCCTCCCCGATCTTCTACTGTATCCAACATGGCTGCCCGATACGTCAGTAGAACCTATCATTCCCCCTTTTACAGCCCAGCCAGGCCCTCAGATACAGTCGGAAAATGCTACCCCGATTTATTATTTTGAATTATTTTTTACTGATGATATCCTAACCTACATTGTGGAGCAGTGTAATCTATACGCCAGTCAATATATAGCCAACAATCCAAATTCTTCCTATGCCCGTCCTTTTGTTTGGAAACCCCTCACCGTGGAAGAATTTAAAATTTTCCTTGGCCTAACCCTCAACATGGGGCTGACAAAAAAAAATGAACTCCATTCCTACTGGTCTACCCGACCTATCTACCACATGCCAATCTATTCATCTTTTATGAAAATAACCCGTTACGAGATGATAATGAGGTTTCTACACTTCAACGACAATGCCCAATGCCTCCCTCGAAATCATCCCAATTATGATAAATTATTTAAAATTCGGCCCCTAATCAATTTTTTTTGCGCCAGCTTCAAGCAGATGTTTACCCCTGATGTAAATATATGTGTAGATGAATCATTAGTACACTTCACAGGAAGACTTGGAATAAAGCAATACCTCCCCAGTAAAAGAGCCAGACGTGGGGTAAAATTTTATAAGGCATGTGACAGGGCCACGGGTTACACATATGATTTTATAATTTATGAGGGAAAAGACAGACAGCTAAACCCCCCTGGATGCCCTACCTACATGGGAACAAGTGGCAAAATTGTCTGGCAGCTGATTGAACCATTGCTTGGGAAAGGTTACCACCTATACGTAGACAATTTCTATACAAGTCTCCCACTTTTTCGCCATCTGTACCAAAAGAAAACTGTGGCCTGTGGGACAGCACAGACCAACCGTAAAGGCTTCCCACAGAGATTGGTTGCCAAGAAACTGAAACAGGGGGAAATGGCCAGTATGCGGACTGAAGAGGTCCTAGCATTGAAGTGGAGAGATAAAAAAAGAGATGTCTACATCCTTTCCACAATGCATGATGACACCTTGGTGGAACTGCAGAGAAGAAGAGGCCCCGTCCAGAAGCCAAAATGTGTGCATGACTATAATCTTTACATGGGGGGGGGTGGATATGAATGACCAGATGATGCAGCCCTACTTGGCCACCAGGAAATCACTGTTTTGGTACAAAAAAGTTGCCATTTATTTGATGCAACTAGCCCTTTTCAATTCTTATATCATTTTTTCTAAGTGCACCCAAAGTTCCCTAACCTATCTAAAATTCCAAGAAGACTTGATCGAAGCCCTTCTCTATCCCCATGGCCAAGCCCCTCAACTAATTCGCTCCGATGCAGTAGCCAGACTCCACGAAAGGCACTTCTCCGAAATCCTCCCTCTTACCGAAACAGGTCGCAAACCCCCAAAAAAATGTCGTGTGTGTTCAAGTAGAGGAATTCGTCGTGACACCCGATACTACTGTCCCCAATGTCCCTCCCAGCCAGGCCTTTGTATTGGAAAGTGCTTTCAGAGCTATCATACTTTACTAAACTATTAGTAAAGTGAAGATGATTTTTTTTCCAGTTTCCACCATCTGCCATTTCTGTGAATAACCCGGACTGTTTTTGACTATGCCTCTGCCAACCATGTTTCTGCCTTCAACGTGAATTGACCTCGGCCTGTTACATGACCATGCTTTTTGCCTGCCTCCTAAACTGATCATTTGAGTACAGCACAGGGGTCTCACATATTTGAGGGGCTCCAGAAAAGAGTTTCCGAGTGGAGAAAATGTTTTTCTCCAGGTTTTGTTTTTCTCGGATTAGGGTCTGGAGACTCGGAGGCTTCGTAGAGATTTGGGTGGGAAGAAGCCTCTACCCCTGTTCTTAGGTCTTTCCTGACCAAGGTCTAAATGTTATAGTGCTGCCACCTGAACTGGCCGTGCCTCTGCCTGCCACCTGAACTGGCCGTGCCTCTGCCTGCCACCTGAACTGGCCATTCCTCTGCCTGCCACCTGAACTGGCCATTCCTCTGCCTGCCACCTGAACTGGCCATGCCTCTGCCTGCCACCTGAACTGGCCATGCCTCTGCCTGCCACCTGAACTGGCCATGCCTCTGCCTGCCACCTGAACTGCCTGCTAAACCATGGACCATGTTCATAGGTTTCCATATCTCTGTTTCCCTGCTGGACAATTCCTGGACATTTCCTATGGCTGTCTGGACCAATGCTTTGACTGCTCTGGAACGGTATTCCTGCCTGCTAAAACCATAGGTGAGCCTTTTTTTTATTACCTTTTGCTCAGCAGAATGTATTTTGGGGTGTAATTCTTGGTGTGTACATGCTATGTGTTAGAAGCCTGAAGGTGCTACTTGCATGTTGGGCCTCTGTATGTGGCCAGGCTGTGGAAAAGTCTCACACATGGGGTATCACTATACTCAGGACGAGTAGCAGAATGTATTTTGGGGTGTTATTTTTGCTGTGTACATACTATGTGTTAGAAAGATCTTCTGAATTGACAACTTTGTGAAAAAAAAATATGTTTTAATTTTTTTTCCACACTTTCCAAAAACTTTTGGAAAGAAATTACATGTTCAAAAGACTTATTATGCCTCATAGAAAATACATTGGGTTGTTTTCTTTCCAAAATGGGGTCATTTTGTGGGTAATTCCATTGTCCTTGTTCTCCAGGGCCTTCAAAAATGTGATAGGTACTCAGGAAATGAAATGTGTAATTTATGCCTTTAGAGCGCCTGATGGTGCTACTTGGATGTTTGGCCTCCGTATGTGGCCAGGATGTGGAAAAGTCTCACACATGTGGTATCGCCATACTCAGGACGAGTAGCAGAATGTATTTCGGGGTGTTATTTTTGCTATGTACATACTATGTGTTAGAAAGATCTTCTAAATTGACAACTTTGTGAAAAAAAAATATGTTTTAATTTTTTTCCCACATTTTCCCAAAACTTTTGGAAAGAAATTACATGTTCAAAAGACTTATTATGCCTCATATAAGATACATTGGGTTGTTTTCTTTCCAAAATGGGGTCATTTTGTGGGTAATTCCATTGTCCTTGTTCTCCAGGGCCTTCAAAAATGTGATAGGTACTCAGGAAATGAAATGTGTAATTTATGCCTTTAGAGCGCCTGATGGTGCTACTTGGATGTTTGGCCTCCGTATGTGGCCAGGATGTGGAAAAGTCTCACACACTGGGTATCGCCATACTCAGGATGAGTAGCAGAATGTATTTTGGGGTGTTATTTTTGCTATGTACATACTATGTGTTAGAAAGATCTTCTAAATTGACAACTTTGTGAAAAAAATATATGTTTTAATTTTTTTTCCACATATTCCCAAAACTTTTGGAAAGAAATGACATGTTCAAAAGACTTATTATGCCTCATAGAATATACATTGGGTTGTTTTCTTTCCAAAATGGGGTCATTTTGTGGGTAATTCCATTGTCCTTGTTCTCCAGGGCCTTCAAAAATGTGATAGGTACTCAGGAAATGAAATGTGTAATTTATGCCTTTAGAGCGCCTGATGGTGCTACTTGGATGTTTGGCCTCCGTATGTGGCCAGGATGTGGAAAAGTCTCACACACTGGGTATCGCCATACTCAGGATGAGTAGCAGAATGTATTTTGGGGTGTTATTTTTGCTATGTACATACTATGTGTTAGAAAGATCTTCTAAATTGACAACTTTGTGAAGAAAAAAAATATATATATATATTTCTTAATTTTCCAAGGCATTGTGGGAAAAAAATTGCAACTTCAAAAAATTCACGATGCCTCTTACTAAATACCTCCGACTGTCTTCTTTCCAAAAAGTGGTCATTTGGGGGGTATTTGTACTGTCCTGACATTTTAGGGCCTCAAGAAATGAGATAGGCCATCAGTGCATTAGGATTGATCAATTTGCAATAATGCGTAGCTTAGTTTGTAGACTCTATAACTTTCACACAAACCAATTATCATACACTTATCAGGATTTTTTTTACCAAAGACATGTAGTAGAATACATTTTGGCCTAAATTTTTGCCGAAATTTGATTGGTTTGGATTTCTTTTAAAACAGAATGTAGAAAATGTTGTTTTTTTTCAAAATATTCGCTCTTTTTTCGCTTTTATCGCAAAAAATTGAAAATGAAATTGTGAACAAATACCACCAAAAGAAAGCTCTATTTGTGTGAACAAAATGATAAAAATTTCATTTGGGTACAGTGTAGCATGACTGAATAATTGTCATTCAAATTGCGAGAGCACTGAAAGCTGAAAATTGGTCTGGGAAGGAAGGGGGTTTAAGTGCCCAGTATTGATGTGGTTAAATAAGGTACCTGGGGGGTGTCTAAAGTATGCCTGTGAAGTGGCATGTGTTTCCCGTGTTTAGAACTGTCCCTGCACAAAATTACATTTCTAAAGGAAAAAAAGCCATTTAAAACTGCTTGCGGCTTTAATGTCATGTCTGGTCCCGGCAATATGGATGAAAATCATTGAGAAAAATGGCATGGCTACCCCATCACCCCCCCACACCCTACCCCAGCCCATTACCAGCCCCTTTGGGTCTCTTATGGATATTAAGGGGAACCCTGCACCCAAAATAAAAAAAAGGCCCTATATACTCTGAACAGCAGTATACAGGCGGTGCATACAAGACAAGGACTGTAGGTTTGTTCTTAAGTACAATCTGTTTGTAATTTGGAACAGGTACATTGTTTAAGTGTAGCTTTAGCCAAAAAATCTATTTTTAAGCTTTTTGGAGAACATAGGGAAGGGTTATCACCCCTGTAACATTTGTTTTGCTGTCTGTGCACCTGTTCAGAACATTCCACCTCACTTTCCATCCCAATGACAAATGTTTTTGGAAAATTTGTGGTTTTTATTGAAACAAGGATTGGTGATAAAGCATCAGTGGGGAGGAGACACCTTTTTCACATATTAACACTTACAGGAGAGAATTTCCCTTCCTAGGGGTAGATTTCCTCTCACTTCCTGTTGTCTCCTTCCGTTTGCAAGTAGGAGTCGTTTGTAAGTTGGATGTTTGAAAGTAGGGCCCTGCCATATATACTCTGTAGAAATTTTCCCCTTAGGTGTTGGTGTTGCCACAACACTGTGAGCCCTCACAGTTACTCTTGGTGGGCGCTGGAACGCCCTGCTGTCAACTATTATATCAGGAATTGTATTTACATGCCATTGTTGAACAGTGGTAGGAAAAATTGGGCCTTTGGTGGTGGTGCTGGTGTCACAACACTGTAAGGCCTCACAGTTACTCTTGGTGGGCGCAGGAATGGGCCCTGCTGTGAATTATTAGATCATGAATTGTAATTGCATGCCCCTGTTGAACAGGGGCTGAACAATTGGGCCTTAGGCACTGGTGCAGGGGCCACAACACTGCAACCCCTCACAGATACTGTACTTAGAGCGCAGCAATGAGCCCTGTTGCAAAGTAATGCATCAAAAATTTAGGCTTTAGGTGAATGCTATGCAAAGCACACAGTAGTACACTAAGTGAAACACTGACTGTTTGCAGCTAGCACAATCACCGGCCTGCCTGTCACAGTATAGAGAATAACTGTATCCAGGTGAGCTTTAGGTGAATGCTATGCAAAGCACACACTAAGGCCCCTTTCACACGATCCTTGTCTGTGTGCGGGCTTGACTTTGCTCAGCGGGGATCACTCCTTCGATCCCCGCTGAGCAGGCAGATGACAGGTCTGTCTCCGCACACTGTGCAGGGACCGACCTGTCAGAGCGCCGCTCTCCCCTATGGGGGATCGGATGACGACAGACCGTAGAGTCCGTTGTCATCCGATCTGATCCGATCCGCAGACAGATAGAAAAGTAGGGTTTTCCTCCGTCACACTTTGGCGGTTCGGAGCGGGTCGGATGTCAGTGGACATGTCACCGCTGACATCCGTGGCTCCATAGGGGTACATGGAGCATCCATTCAGGTCCGCCTAAAAAACTGACAGGCAGACCTGAACGGTCCGTCTGTGTGAAAGAGCCATAAGTGAAACACTGACTGTCTGCAGCTAGCACAATCGCTTGCCTGTCACAGTATAGAGACTAACAGGAACGGATCTAGCTAAACTCAATACAGTGTATAAATATATATATAACACCTAGGATGCATATATATCCTCTACACACTGTAACAGCAGCTAACTATCTCGCCTGCCTACTCTATCTAACTCAATATAAATGACACAGTCTATCTGTCACGTACCTTATGATGGGAGCCCAATGTGCAGGGAGCGGCCTCTCGTAATCCCCTGGCTCGAGAGCCCCTGATAGAGCAGACAGAGGCTCAGGAGGACAGGGGGCACAAGTGCCTGGCAGGTAAGCAGGATATTGGGTAGTTGCGGCAGCAGATGGTGCATGGCAAAACTGGAACAGTCCAAAGGTAGCTGGAAGGTGCACAGTAGGACCAATCAGAATGCAGACAACAGGCAGATGTATAAAAGTCCCAGATCAGACTGCAGGAACAAGGTGGTGTATTGTAGTACAGGCTGAGGTGTACTGTAGCTCAGGCACAGGTTCAGGGTAGTTCAGGCAGAGATGCGCTATGATTCAGGCAGAGATGCACAGTGGCTTCAGGCAGGATGCACTGTAGTTCAGGTGGAGGTGCCTTGTAGTTCAGACAGACCGGTGGGTCGGACCAGCAGCGACCAGGTACAGGGATGACCAAGAGAGTTGTCAGAGCAAGCCAAAGTCGGGGCGGGCAGCAATCGGGGTTAAACAGAGACAAGCCGGATCAGATAACAGGTGTACAGGAATCAGAAGTCAATAGCAGGGGTCTCGGGAACGCTGTAGACCAGACAGCAAGGAGCAAGGTATGCAGATAGTTTAAATACCTTGTTTGGCGCCAAATGCTGTCACCGCACGTGCTCCCGCGCACGCCGATCGCGCTATTGTGCACGCGCATGCGCGGAATGGACCTATGGAGTATAGACGATCTCCTGGCGGCACTGTTGCCAGGCAGATTGTAAAAACGCCTTTCCTGACACTATCTCTCTGAAACTGCCTCTTTCACAAACGCCAACACACTACACAAGGCCGACTTCCAGGCGGCCTTATATAGTGTGGGGCATGTACTAAAGCCCCTGAGCCATAATTGGCCAAAGCCACCCTGGCTTTGGCCAATTACGGCTCTCCGTTTTCTCCGCGCTGTGATTGGCCAAGCATGCGGGTCATAGTGAATGCTTGGCCAATCATCAGCCAGCAATGCACTGCGATGCCGCAGTGAATTATTGGCAGCGTCGCGCAACACAAATTTAGCGCGAACGGACCATAACGTTCGTTCTTCGTCGAACGATCGAACGGCCGATGTTCGAGTTGAACGCGTGTTCGACGCAAACACGAAGCTCATCCCTACTTCTGAGAACCCGGGCGTGACGTCATCACATCGCGCCCGGGCCTAGAGATGACTGCTTCACCTCCGGCGCCGGACGATTCATTCTCCGGGCCCCCGATGGCACGGGAGAGCCCGGAGAAGCACCAGATGGTGGCGGGAGGGGGGGATGTCCCCGGGAGGGGGGGATGTCCCCTCCCGCCGCCTATAGGAACGATCAAGCGGCGGAACTGCCGCTATGATCATTCTTATTGTGCACAGAATCGCCGGCAGAAGAGAAGGATATCTGAATGATGCCTCTAGCTGCAGGCATCATTCAGATATCCCCCCACAAAGCCCAGAACGTCATATGACGCCCACCCAGGATGGGAGATACTATCTGTGGACGTCATATGACTATGGGCGGTATTGAAGTGGTTAATGATGGCTGCTGGGGATCTATTGTCACTGACTGGCATCCATTTTTGTGTGGAGGTCTATTGTTGCTGGGGGGATCTACTGTTGAGGGAGTGGTCTATTTTCACTGGCTGCCAAAGGGTCTATTGATACTGGCTGCTGCCCACATAGCAAGCAATTGTGTGGCAAGAGTGAAAACGACTTACTAAGCTATTGCTAGACTTGCCAGGCTTCACAAGTTTGATGCACAAGTCTGCATTGCATGACTCGAGATCAACTTTGTTTGCAAACATTCTGCAAGTCTACTGCAAGTTCTGGTTATGTTGTGCAATAGTCATCCCACCACAGGGATCACTGTGGCTGAATTTTCATGCTGTAAACTTGCACAGATCTCACGGTAGACTCACCACTGCAACTTTGATCTTGCTAGAGACTTGCCATGCAAATGTTCTACAAATCGGAAAAGTGTCAGCTAGAACTTGTGTACAACTTACCAGTGAAAATGTGCAGCAAGTTAACAGACTTATGCCGCATACACACGACCGTTTTTAATGTCATGGAAAAAAACAATGGTTTTCTCGACGTGATTCTTCTCAAGCCTGCATTGCATACACACTATCGTGAAAAAAATTGCTCGAGCAAAGCGTGATGACGTACAACACGTACGACAACACGTACAACGGCACTATAAAGGGGAAGTTCCATTCGGATGGCGCCACCCTTTGGGCTGCTTTTGCTGATTTCGTGTTACCGCGTGTTAGTAAAAGTTTGGTGAGAGACGATTCGCGCTTTTCAGTCTCCGTGCTGTTCAGTCCATTACAGCGTGACGAATGTGCTATCTCCATTACGAACGCTAGTTTTACCAGAACGAGCGCTCCCGTCTCATCACTTGCTTCTGAGCATCCGCATTTTTTTCCCGTCATTAAAGCCTACACACGACCGTTTTTCACGACCACGACCACGAGCAGGTTCTAAATTTTTAATGCCCATTTTCTCGTCGAGAAAAACACACAACCGTTTTTCACGCCCAATTAAAAAAATTCTTGTCATGAAAAACGGTCGTGTGTACGCGGCATTACAATTCAACACTGCCACAAATATGTGGCAAGTTATCCTTGCTATCTGGGTGTGAGATCTGTTGTAGCTGCAGGGGATCTATTGTTTCTGGGATGGTATTTTGTTGCGAGGGGGACTCGTTGTTAAGGAGGGGAGTTTATTGTTGTTTGGGGATCTATTGGTGCTGGGTGGTCTGTTTCTAGGGGGGTCTATTGTTGATGGCTGCAGGGGATCTATTTTATTGCTTTTCTTGTTCCAAATAAATCACTTAGAACTAGGGCTGTGGAAATTAACTATTAATTCCTCGATTAATCGATTACGTTTTTTGATCGATCAAAATTCTTTTGATCGATCAAAATTCCGGGTCTTCAGGGAGTTCCGTCGGAGATCCGGTGATGCCACAGACACCGGCGGGGCTTGCCGTGTCCATCTGAGGGACTCCTTTGCTGTGCCTTCATATCTGCATGTCGGCGGGACCTTACTATCTGCCACACGCAAGGGCTGTTACACTTCCCCCTATCACTTCCCTCTATCAACCTGGGATTCTACAGCCATCCACTGGGAGTTGTGATAGTTCCCTTCACGGGACATCTACATGCCAACGGACTCATGTTAACCCCTGCTCATCTGGATTCAGCAGTGGTATCGTTGTACACATTTTTAAACCAGTATCATACTTAGCTACATGTTTTTATGACTGCTTTTGCTACCGTTTGGTATTACTCGCACCATTTTTACAGTTTATGGAGCTACATTTTGTTACCTACTTGAAGACTATAAAAGTTTTAATGCTATTCCCATCGAGCGCTGCCTTTGTGTGTTTTTTGTATCCTGCTAATCATTTTTCCAGTGGTTGGTAGCTGCACTGGGAATCAGCCTGCAAGGAGATCAGCTAAAAGTAGTTGGATCTATATGTGCGTTATAATTAATCGAAATTAGTCGATTAATCGATTAAAAAATAATCGATTAATCGAACACGAAAATTTTAATCAGTAACAGCCCTACTTAGAACTCCAAAATATTATTTATCTCTGAATTCTCCAAAAGGGGTGGTACTGGGAGGTGGGTAGGAGGTGGAACCAAGTAACAGTGCCCAAAGGTGGGTAGGGGGTGGAGACAATGGGTGACTCAGAAGGGGGGAGTTCTTGCACCTGCTCTCTGAGAAAAAAAAGCCCTGCTAGAACCCATTTAGATAGAAGAATTAACCTACCAGAATGTCTTTGGAGTGTGGGAGGAAACCCATGCAAGAAGAATGTGCAAACTACATGTGAGTATCCTGGCTGGATTTGAACCAAGGTCTCTAGTGCTGTATGGTAAGAGTGCTAACCACTAAGCTGCAATGATCTATAACAGTCTCACTGAATGTGACTCCAGTCTATAACACCTAAAACATGTCCCGTCACCAATAAATGATATTGCATGTTCACAGTCTCTGACCATCTTCTCTACCACCTATGCTGCCTCTGACCATATCTTGTTGCATTTGTACAATCTCTGACAAATTTCAGTAACATTACAATCACTCAATTTTATGTGTGGCCCATTTTTATGTCAGGTGCCCCTATATATAGAACTAGGAGCATGCAGCTGTGCACACTGGAAGTTTTAAGACTGCACTTTTACAGCCTATGTTCTATACTAAAGATCAATCATTTGCTCACCCTGATAGACAATCATTTTGATCACATGAGGTTTGTATACACGTGAGGTTTTTGTTAATCTGCCTGTTGTGACTGTGTCTTGCACAGACAGAATTACAGTGACAGCTAAAGATGGCAGACTGTAGCTGTCATAATGCAATACACATGTGTAATATGATTATGTGTACACTTTTTTTAAATGTACCGTATATACTCGAGTATAAGCCGAGTTTTTCAGCACATTTTGTTGTGCTGAAAATGCCCCCCTCGGCTTATACTCGAGTCACCTTTTTGCGCCTGATCTCCTGAACTTTGGGGACCTGATACCAAACTTGGCACACATGTAGCCCAACTCTTCCTCTACAAGTGTGCAAAGTTTGTTGTCCGGGAGACCTATGGCCGGGGAGCACCGATTTTTCAAAGCCGAGCACCCCTTCCATAAACTCCCATGTTAAACGGTAATTTCTCTGGTGAATTTGGGGACCCGGTACCGGCTGGTCTTTCGTCCTATGGACCCTAAACTTGGCACACATGTAGCCCCATTTCTCCTCTATAATTTTGCAAAGTTTTTTGTCTGGGGAACCCACGGCCGGGGAGCACCGATTTTTCAAACCCGGGTACCCCTTCCATAGACTCCAATGTTAAACGTCAGTCTAGTCATGGACACAGTGAGGCATGGGCACAGTGAGGCATGCACATGGACACAGTGAGGCATGGGCACAGTGAGGCATGCACATGGACACAGTGAGGCACAGTGAGGCATGCAGATGGACACCCTAGGCTTATATACTCGAGTCAATACGTTTTCCCAGTTTTTTGTGGTAAAATTAGGTGCCCCGGCTTATATTCGGGTCGGCTTATACTCGAGTATATACGGTATGTGTGAAATAATGATATAATATATATATTTTTTTATATTTCCTGGTCCATTTTTCAGCATTTGATAAAAAGAGGAGGGTAGTTATTGTAACAATCTAATAAATAAATGCCTATACATATCCTTACATCCAAACTCCAGACTGTAGGAAAAAAAACCTTACATGGGGCCCCCACTCTATACATCTATAAGGACATGAAAAGGCTGCAATACTTACCCCCCCCCCCCCCCCGTGCTATGCTAGGCTTCAGGTGTCCTCATCTCCTCCTTCTGGCACTCCAGTCTGTGGGCAGTCCCTCAGCAACATCACATAGAATATAAAATAAATTAAAAATACTTGCGCTTTGACCAATAGTGGCAGCAGCACCTAAAAAGTCTTAACACTACACTTCACTAATAATACAAAAAAATAAGTGTACCTGTACAGATAACTAATAGGTATAGCCCAAAAATCTAAAGATATCATGAAAATAAATGGAACAAAATACCGTATTTATCGGTGTATAACACGCACAGGCGTATAACACGCACCCTAACTTTAAGAGGGAAGTTTCAGGAAAAAATAACTTTCCACAGCCCCCTGCGTATAACACGCAGGCACAGTTTACCCTATATTTTCAGGGTAAAAAAGTGAGTGTTATACGCCAATAAATACAGTACATCACATGTGCAAATTACATACAGTGATCACAATTAGGGATAAGCTTCGTGTTCGAGTCGAACATACGTTCGACTCGAACATCGGCTGTTCGATCGTTCAACGAAGATCGAACGATTTGGGCCGTTCGCGCCAAATTCGAGTGACGCGAACGGCCCACAATGCACTACGCCATCGCAGTGTCATCCAGGCGCTGTGATTGGCCAAGCATGCACTGTGACCCCGCATGCTTGGCCAATCACAGCGCCGGCAGCGAGGAGAGCAATGATTGGCCACAGGCAGGATGCCTGTGGCCAATTATTGCTGAGGGTGTTTAGTACACGCCCCACACTATAAAAGGCCGCCAGCACGGCGGCCTAGTGTAGTGTGTTCCGGAGCAGGGAAAGAGAAGCATAGGCAGGGACAGTGACATTTATTTTTTCTTGCTTAACCTGGATTCCTTTAGTTTAGGGAAAGAGAAGGATAGGTAGGGAGAGTGTCAGTGTGTTTTACTGTGCGAATCCTTGTTTCTAGGGACAGGGAAGGACAGTGAGGGAATTCTCCTTGTGCTATAGTGTGCTTTAAAAAAAAAAAATTTCTAGGGACAGAAAACTATAGGTAGGGAGAGTGTCAGTGTGTTTTACTGTGCGAATCCTTGTTTCTAGGGACAGGGAAGGACAGTGAGGGAAATTCTCCTTGTGCTATAGTGTGCTTTAAAAAAACATTTTTTCTAGGGACAGAAAACTATAGGTAGGGAGAGTGTCAGTGTGTTTTACTGTGCGAATCCTTGTTTCTAGGGACAGGGAAGGACAGTGAGGGAAATTCTCCTTGTGCTATAGTGTGCTTTAAAAAAAATTTTTTCTAGGGACAGAAAACTATAGGTAGGAAGAGTGTCAGTTTCTTTCACTGTGATAATCCTTGTTTCTAGGGACAGGGAAGGAAAGTGAGGGAAATTCTCCTTGTGCTATAGTGTGCTTTAAAAAAAACATTTTTTCTAGGGACAGAAAACTATAGGTAGGAAGAGTGTCAGTTTCTTTCACTGTGATAATCCTTGTTTCTAGGGACAGGAAAGGACAGTGAGGGAAATTCTCCTTGTGCTATAGTGTGCTTTAAAAAAACATTTTTTCTAGGGACAGAAAACTATAGGTAGGAAGAGTGTCAGTTTCTTTCACTGTGATAATCCTTGTTTCTAGGGACAGGGAAGGAAAGTGAGGGAAATTCTCCTTGTGCTATAGTGTGCTTTAAAAAAACATTTTTTCTAGGGACAGAAAACTATAGGTAGGAAGAGTGTCAGTTTCTTTCACTGTGATAATCCTTGTTTCTAGGGACAGGGAAGGAAAGTGAGGGAAATTCTCCTTGTGCTATAGTGTGCTTTAAAAAAACATTTTTTCTAGGGACAGAAAACTATAGGTAGGAAGAGTGTCAGTTTCTTTCACTGTGATAATCCTTGTTTCTAGGGACAGGGAAGGACAGTGAGGGAAATTCTCCTTGTGCTATAGTGTGCTTTAAAAAAACATTTTTTCTAGGGACAGAAAACTATGGGTAGGAAGAGTGTCAGTTTCTTTCACTGTGATAATCCTTGTTTCTAGGGACAGGGAAGGAAAGTGAGGGAAATTCTCCTTGTGCTATAGTGTGCTTTAAAAAAACATTTTTTCTAGGGACAGAAAACTATAGGTAGGAAGAGTGTCAGTTTCTTTCACTGTGATAATCCTTGTTTCTAGGGACAGGGAAGGAAAGTGAGGGAAATTCTCCTTGTGCTATAGTGTGCTTTAAAAAAACATTTTTTCTAGGGACAGAAAACTATAGGTAGGAAGAGTGTCAGTTTCTTTCACTGCGATAATCCTTGTTTCTAGGGACAGGGAAGGAAAGTGAGGGAAATTCTCCTTGTGCTATAGTGTGCTTTAAAAAAACATTTTTTCTAGGGACAGAAAACTATAGGTAGGAAGAGTGTCAGTTTCTTTCACTGTGATAATCCTTGTTTCTAGGGACAGGGAAGGAAAGTGAGGGAAATTCTCCTTGTGCTATAGTGTGCTTTAAAAAAACATTTTTTCTAGGGACAGAAAACTATAGGTAGGAAGAGTGTCAGTTTCTTTCACTGTGATAATCCTTGTTTCTAGGGACAGGGAAGGACAGTGAGGGAAATTCTCCTTGTGCTATAGTGTGCTTTAAAAAAACATTTTTTCTAGGGACAGAAAACTATAGGTAGGAAGAATGTCAGTTTCTTTCACTGTGATAATCCTTGTTTCTAGGGACAGGGAAGGAAAGTGAGGGGAATTCTCCTTGTGCTATAGTGTGCTTTAAAAAAACATTTTTTCTAGGGACAGAAAACTATAGGTAGGAAGAGTGTCAGTTTCTTTCACTGTGATAATCCTTGTTTCTAGGGACAGGGAAGGACAGTGAGGGAAATTCTCCTTGTGCTATAGTGTGCTAAAGCATTCCTCATCAACCATCTTTGAAATCCTTGTTTTTTGGACAGTCAGGGAAATTGTCGTTGTGCTATTCTGTGCAAAAGCAATCATCCTCAACCATATTTAGAAATCCTTAAGTAAAGGGACAGAGAAGGACACCTGAAGGTAGCCCTTATTGCTTTTTTCCCATCTCCCTGCAGGCCATCTATTAGAATGTCTGGAAGGCAAACAAGGAGAGGCAGACAGTCAGGAGGCAATAAAAGAGGGCAAGCAGGCTCTGTGTCTGGGGGCAACAGTGCTGGTCGTGGACGCGGTGCATTGTCATCAGCACATGGCCATGGGACACGCTTGTCCTTCTTTTCGGCAGCTGGACATTTTGAGCCACATCATGCCGAAGACTTGGTAGAGTGGATGACCAAGCCCTCCTCCTCCTCCTCATCCTCTCTCACCCAGGCTCAGGGTACTGGAAAAGCAGCTGCCAAAGCGTCCTCTTCCCTGGTATCAATGTCAGACTCATCATCAGTCACTCCTTCCCTAGACCCACCATGTCCTCCTCCTGAGGAGTCCCCCGAACTGTTTGAGCACAGTGTTGGGTACATGCTCCAGGAGGATGCCCAGCGTTTCGAAGGGTCTGATGATGAAACCCAGCTACAGGAAGGCAGTAGCGTGAGAGCAGACAGAGGGGATGCTCAAGAAGGACACCAATCTGGCAGTCATGTTCCAGCAGCTGCAGCATACTGCCAGATTGGCTCCAGTGATGAGGAGGGAGGGGATGATGAGGTCACTGACTCCACGTGGGTGCCTAATAGGAGAGAGGAGGAGGAGGAGGATGAGGAGGAGGCACATCTCCAACGAGGCAGGATGCCCTTTGGTGGCCAGCGTAAGGGCAGTACACCGACGGAATCACACCGCAGAGCTCCGCCTGTGCAGGGCGCTGCCTCTGCCCGTCATTCAAAAAGTTCTTTGGTGTGGGCCTTTTTTGAGGCTAGTGCATCAGATCGCACAGCTGCTGTTTGCAACATATGTCTCAAGCGTATATCGCGTGGCCAAAACATCAGCCGCTTGGGTACCACATGCCTGACCAGACATATGTTGACCTGCCATGCAGCTCGTTGGCAAGCCTACCTCAAAGACCCACACCAAAGAACAAAGCGGACCTCTCCTTGCACCGCATCAGCTGGGATCTCCAACCCCACTATAACTTCAGTCCTCTCTGAAACATGCACTGAGAGGAATGAAGGTGTAGAATTAGGTGTGTCACAGCCAAGTACTTGCGGCCACTCTGCTAGCAGTACACCAACGTCCGATTCTAGCAGGCAAATTTCCCTGCCCCAGCTGCTGGACCTTCGAAAGAAGTTCACTCCCAGCCATCCACATTCCCAGCGGTTGAATGCTAGCTTGGCTAAATTGCTAGCGCTTCAACTGCTGCCTTTTCAGTTGGTAGACTCGGCCCCCTTCCGTGAGTTTGTGCAATGTGCGGTTCCTCAGTGGCAGGTTCCCAAACGCCACTTTTTCTCACGGAAGGCTATTCCGGCTCTCTACCGGCATGTGGAAGGCAATGTCTTGGCCTCGCTGGACAGGGCGGTCGGCGGTAAGGTGCATATTACCGCTGACTCATGGTCCAGCAGGCATGGACAGGGACGTTACCTTTCTTTCACGGCCCATTGGGTCACTCTTTTGGCAGCTGGGAAGGATGCAGGACAAGGTGCAGTAGTGTTGGAGGTTGTTCCACCGCCACGCCTCCAAAATGCTACTACTGGTTGTGACACACCTCTCTCCTCCACCCCCTCCTCTTCTTCTTCCTCCATGGCCTCTTCCTGTGGTTTGTCCTCGGAACCAGCGGTGCTCCGTAGGCGTTCAAGGGGCTACGCAAGTACCCAGGCAAAAAGATGCCATGCCGTGCTTGCGCTGGTGTGTTTGGGGGACAGAAGCCACACTGGGGCAGAGGTCCTGTCTGCTCTGCAGGGCCAGGCCGAGAGGTGGTTGACGCCACGCCAGCTTAAGCCAGGAATGGTGGTTTGCGACAATGGCACCAACCTCCTCTCCGCCCTCCGACAGGGACAACTGACCCATGTGCCCTGTGTGGCTCACGTCCTTAACCTGGTGGTGCAGCGGTTCTTGGGCAGGTACCCGGGCTTACAGGATGTCCTGAGGCAGGCCAGGAAAGTCTGTGTGCATTTCCGCAGATCTTATAATGCCAGTGCTCGCCTGGCTGAGCTGCAAAAGGAGTTGAACCTGCCCAAGAACCGCCTTATATGTGACATGCCCACCAGGTGGAACTCAACGTTGGCCATGCTGCAGCGGCTGCACACGCAGCAGAGGGCCATCAATGAGTACCTGTGCGACTACGGCACCAGGACAGGGTCAGGGGAGCTTGGTTTTTTTTCTCCACGCCAGTGGGGCATGATCAGGGATGCATGCACTGTCCTGGCACCATTTGAGGAGGCCACGAGGATGGTGAGCAGTGACAGTGCATGCATCAGTGACACTGTACCTCTTGTCCACCTGTTGGAACATACGCTGCGTGGAATAATGGACAGGGCACTTGAGGCAGAACAGAGGCAGGAAGAGGAGGACTTCCTTGCCTCTCAAGGCCCCCTTTACCCAGACAGTGTTCCTTCTGTCCCACCCATCGCACAGGAAGAGGAGGAGGAGGAGGAGGAGGAGGAGGATTGTGTCAGCATGGAGGTGGAGGCTGGCACTCAGCATCATCAGCAGCAGTCTTTTAGGGATGATTTACAGTCCCAAGAAACCAGTGGACTTGTACGTGGCTGGGAGGAGGTGGCTGCGGATCATGTCGTCCTTAGTGACCCAGAGGACTCCGGAGCGAATGCCTCAGCAAACCTACGCTGCATGGCCTCCCTGATCCTGCAAAGTCTGCGGAAGGATCCTCGTATTCTTCGGATCAAGGAGAGGGACCATTACTGGCTGGCCACTCTCCTTGATCCACGGTACAAGGGTAAGGTTGCGGACCTTATGTTACCGTCGCAGAGGGAGCAGAGGATGAGACAACTCCGGGAGGCCTTGCAGAAAGGTCTGTGCAACGCGTTCCCAGAGACTGGGAGGTTACAAACTCCTGGTCCTGGACAACGAGTTGCTGAGGCTTCGGCCAGTCAAAGAAGGAGCGGTGGGGAAGGTGGCCGTCTGACCGATGCGTTCAGACAATTCTTTAGTCCGCAGCCCCAAAGTATGATCAGTTCCAGCAACCATCGCCAGCGTCTGATAAACATGGTGCAGGAATATCTAGGGGCAAGGTCAGACTTGGACACCTTCCCCACCCAAAATCCTCTGGCTTACTGGGTCTTGAGGATGGATCACTGGCCAGAGCTTGCACAGTATGCAATTGAGCTACTGGCCTGTCCTGCATCCAGCGTTCTTTCGGAACGCACATTCAGTGCTGCTGGAGGATTTGTCACGGATCACAGGGTGCGCCTGTCCACCGACTCGGTTGATCGACTGACTTTCATCAAGATGAACCAGTCTTGGATCACCACCAGCTACCACACACCTGATGCTGATATAACAGACTAATTGATTTTAACATGTCACATCCCTTCAAGACTGATGCTGATGCTGAGTGCCTGTGCTGTTATGTTGACTGGCTATCCTCCTCCTCCGAGTCCTCAATGATACGATTGATGATGATAGCTTGGAAGATCATTTTTGTTTATGGGTGCCGCCACCAGTGGCTAAGGCCCAATTTTTCAGCCCCTGTTTTACAGGGGCGTGTAATTACAATTTTTTTAGCAATAATTTGCCATAGGGCTCATTGCTGTGCTCCAAGTACAGTATCTGTGAGGGGTTGGAGTGTTGTGGCACCAGTGCCTAAGTCCCAATTTTTCAGCCCCTGTTTAACAGGGGCGTGTCATTACAATTTTTGAAGCAATACTTTGCAACAGGGCTCATTGCTGTGCTCCAAGTACAGTATCTGTGAGGGGTTGTAGTGTTGTGCCACCAGTGCCTAAGGCCCAATTTTTCAGCCCCTGTTCAACAGGGGCATGCAATTACAATTCTTGATCTAATAATTCACAGCAGGGCCCATTCCTGCACCCACCAAGAGTAACTCTGAGGGCTTACAGTGTTGTGGCAACGCCACCACCACCACCACCACGAAAGGCCCAATTTTTCAGCCCCTGTTCAAAAGGGGCATGTAATTACAATTCTTGATCTAATAATTCACAGCAGGGCACATTCCTGCACCCACCAAGAGTAACTCTGAGGGCTTACAGTGTTGTGGCAACGCCACCACCACCACCACCACGAAAGGCCCAATTTTTCAGCCCCTGTTCAAAAGGGGCATGTAATTACAATTCTTGATCTAATAATTCACAGCAGGGCCCATTCCTGCACCCACCAAGAGTAACTCTGAGGGCTTACAGTGTTGTGGCAACGCCACCACCACCACCACCACGAAAGGCCCAATTTTTCAGCCCCTGTTCAAAAGGGGCATGTAATTACAATTCTTGATCTAATAATTCACAGCAGGGCCCATTGCTGCACCCACCAAGAGTAACTCTGAGGGCTTACAGTGTTGTGGCAACGCCACCACCACCACCACCACGAAAGGCCCAATTTTTCAGCCCCTGTTCAAAAGGGGCATGTAATTACAATTCTTGATCTAATAATTCACAGCAGGGCCCATTCCTGCACCCACCAAGAGTAACTCTGAGGGCTTACAGTGTTGTGGCAACGCCACCACCACCACCACCACGAAAGGCCCAATTTTTCAGCCCCTGTTCAAAAGGGGCATGTAATTACAATTCTTGATCTAATAATTCACAGCAGGGCCCATTGCTGCACCCACCAAGAGTAACTCTGAGGGCTTACAGTGTTGTGGCAACGCCACCACCACCACCACCACCACGAAAGGCCCAATTTTTCAGCTCCTGTTCAAAAGGGGCATGTAATTACAATTCTTGATCTAATAATTCACAGCAGGGCCCATTCCTGCACCCACCAAGAGTAACTCTGAGGGCTTACAGTGTTGTGGCAATGCCACCACCACCACCACTAGTGATGAGCCGAACACCCCCGGGTTCGGTTCGCACCAGAACCCGCGAACGGACCGAAAGTTCGAACGAACATTAGAACCCTATTAAATACAATGGATGCGAACGTTCGAATTCTAAAGTGCTAATTATAACAACTATTATGCATGTTATTGTCCTAAAAAGGGTTTGGGAACCCGGGTTCTGCACCAGGGGACATGTATCAATGCAAAAAGAAGTTTTAAAAACGGTCGTTTTTCGGGAGCAGTCATTTTAATGATGCATAAAGTGAAAAAAAAAAAGTCAAATATTCCTTTAAATATCGTACCTGGGGGGTGTCTAAAGTATGCCTGTGAAGTGCCACGTGTTTCCCGTGTTTAGAACTGTCCCTGCACAAAATGACACTTCTAAAGGAAAAAAAAGCCATTTAAAACTGCTTGCGGCTTTAATGTAATGTCTGGTCCCGGTAATATGGATGAAATTCTTTAAGAAAAATGGCATAGCTACCCCATGACCCCCCCCCCCCCTACCCCAGCCCATTACCAGCCCCTTTGGGTCTTGTATGGATATTAAGGGGAACCCCGCACATAAAATAAAAAAGGCCCTATATACTCTGAACAGCCCTATACAGGCGGTGCATACAAGACAGGGACTGTAGGTTTGTTCTTATGTAGAATCTGTTTGTAATTTTGAACAGGTACATTGTTGAAGTGTAGCTCCAGACCAAAAATCTATTTTTAAACTTTTTGGAAAACATAGGTAAGGGTTATCACCCCTGTAACATTTGTTTTGCTGTCTGTGCCCCTGTTCAGAACATTTCACCTCACTTTCCGTCCCAATGACAACTGTTTTTGAAATGTGGTGTTTTTCTTGAAACAAGGATTGCTGATAAAGCATCAGTACAGAGGAGACACCTTTCTCCCATATTTATTCTTACAGGAGAGAATTTTCCTTCCTAGTGGTAGATTTCCTCTCACTTCCTGTTGTCTTCTTGCGTTTGCAAGTAGGAGTCGTTTGTAAGTTGGATGTTTGAAAGTAGGGACCTGCCGTATATACTCTGCAGAAATAGGCCCCTTAGTTGTTGGTGTTGGCACAACACTGTAAGCACTCACAGTTACTCTTGGTTGGTGCTGGAACGCCCTGCTGTCAACTATTATATCAGGAATTTTAATTACATATAATTGTTGAACAGTGGTAGTAAAAATTGGGCCTTTGATGGTGGTGCTGGTGCCACAACACTGTAAGCCCTGACAGTTACTCTTGGTGGGTGCAGCAATGGGCCCTGCTGTGAATTATTAGATCAAGAATTGTAATTACATGCCCCTGTTGAACAGGGGCTGAAAAATTGGGCCTTAGGCACTGGTGGCACAACACTGCAACCCCTCACAGATACTGTACTTGGAGCACAGCAATGAGCCCTGTTGCAAAGTATTGCTTCAAAAATTGTAATGACACGCCCCTGTTAAACAGGGGCTGAAAAATTGGGCCTTAGGCACTGGTGGCACAACACTGCAACTCCTCACAGATACTGTACTTGGAGCACAGCAATGAGCCCTGTTGCAAAGTATTGCTTCAAAAATTGTAATGACACGCCCCTGTTAAACAGGGGCTGAAAAATTGGGCCTTAGGCACTGGTGGCACAACACTGCAACTCCTCACAGATACTGTACTTGGAGCACAGCAATGAGCCCTGTTGCAAAGTATTGCTTCAAAAATTGTAATTACACGCCCCTGTTAAACAGGGGCTGAAAAATTGGGCGTTAGGCACTGGTGGCGGCACCCATAAACAAAAATGATCTTACAAGCTATCATCATCAATCGTATCATTGAGGACTCGGAGGAGGAGGATAGCCAGTCAACATAACAGCACAGGCACTCAGCATCAGCATCAGTCTTGAAGGGATGTGACATGTTAAAATCAATTAGTCTGTTATATCAGCATCAGGTGTGTGGTAGCTGGTGGTGATCCAAGACTGGTTCATCTTGATGAAAGTCAGTCGATCAACCGAGTCGGTGGACAGGCGCACCCTGTGATCCGTGACAAATCCTCCAGCAGCACTGAATGTGCGTTCCGAAAGAACGCTGGATGCAGGACAGGCCAGTAGCTCAATTGCATACTGTGCAAGCTCTGGCCAGTGATCCATCCTCAAGACCCAGTAAGCCAGAGGATTTTCGGTGGGGAAGGTGTCCAAGTCTGACCTTGCCCCTAGATATTCCTGCACCATGTTTATCAGACGCTGGCGATGGTTGCTGGAACCGATCATACTTTGGGGCTGCGGACTAAAGAATTGTCTGAACGCATCGGTCAGACGGCCACCTTCCCCACCGCTCCTTCTTTGACTGGCCGAAGCCTCAGCAACTCGTTGTCCAGGACCAGGAGTTTGCAACCTCCCAGTCTCTGGGAACGCGTTGCACAGACCTTTCTGCAAGGCCTCCCGGAGTTGTCTCATCCTCTGCTCCCTCTGCGACGGTAACATAAGGTCCGCAACCTTACCCTTGTACCGTGGATCAAGGAGAGTGGCCAGCCAGTAATGGTCCCTCTCCTTGATCCGAAGAATACGAGGATCCTTCCGCAGACTTTGCAGGATCAGGGAGGCCATGCAGCGTAGGTTTGCTGAGGCATTCGCTCCGGAGTCCTCTGGGTCACTAAGGACGACATGATCCGCAGCCACCTCCTCCCAGCCACGTACAAGTCCACTGGTTTCTTGGGACTGTAAATCATCCCTAAAAGACTGCTGCTGATGATGCTGAGTGCCAGCCTCCACCTCCATGCTGACACAATCCTCCTCCTCCTCCTCCTCCTCCTCCTCTTCCTGTGCGATGGGTGGGACAGAAGGAACACTGTCTGGGTAAAGGGGGCCTTGAGAGGCAAGGAAGTCCTCCTCTTCCTGCCTCTGTTCTGCCTCAAGTGCCCTGTCCATTATTCCACGCAGCGTGTGCTCCAACAGGTGGACAAGAGGTACAGTGTCACTGATGCATGCACTGTCACTGCTCACCATCCTCGTGGCCTCCTCAAATGGTGCCAGGACAGTGCATGCATCCCTGATCATGCCCCACTGGCGTGGAGAAAAAAAACCAAGCTCCCCTGACCCTGTCCTGGTGCCGTAGTCGCACAGGTACTCATTGATGGCCCTCTGCTGCGTGTGCAGCCGCTGCAGCATGGCCAACGTTGAGTTCCACCTGGTGGGCATGTCACATATAAGGCGGTTCTTGGGCAGGTTCAACTCCTTTTGCAGCTCAGCCAGGCGAGCACTGGCATTATAAGATCTGCGGAAATGCACACAGACTTTCCTGGCCTGCCTCAGGACATCCTGTAAGCCCGGGTACCTGCCCAAGAAGCGCTGCACCACCAGGTTAAGGACGTGAGCCACACAGGGCACATGGGTCAGTTGTCCCTGTCGGAGGGCGGAGAGGAGGTTGGTGCCATTGTCGCAAACCACCATTCCTGGCTTAAGCTGGCGTGGCGTCAACCACCTCTCGGCCTGGCCCTGCAGAGCAGACAGGACCTCTGCCCCAGTGTGGCTTCTGTCCCCCAAACACACCAGCGCAAGCACGGCATGGCATCTTTTTGCCTGCGTACTTGCGTAGCCCCGTGAACGGCTACGGAGCACCGCTGGTTCATAGGACAAACCACAGGAAGAGGCCATGGAGGAAGAAGAAGAGGAGGGGGTGGAGGAGAGAGGTGTGTCACAACCAGTAGTAGCATTTTGGAGGCGTGGCGGTGGGACAACCTCCAACACTACTGCACCTTGTCCTGAATCCTTCCCAGCTGCCAAAAGAGTGACCCAATGGGCCGTGAAAGAAAGGTAACGTCCCTGTCCATGCCTGCTGGACCATGAGTCAGCGGTAATATGCACCTTACCGCTGACCGCCCTGTCCAGCGAGGCCAAGACATTGCCTTCCACATGCCGGTAGAGAGCCGGAATAGCCTTCCGTGAGAAAAAGTGGCGTTTGGGAACCTGCCACTGAGGAACCGCACATTGCACAAACTCACGGAAGGGGGCCGAGTCTACCAACTGAAAAGGCAGCAGTTGAAGCGCTAGCAATTTAGCCAAGCTAGCATTCAACCGCTGGGCATGTGGATGGCTGGGAGTGAACTTCTTTCGACGGTCCAGCAGCTGGGGCAGGGAAATTTGCCTGCTAGAATCGGACGTCGGTGTACTGCTAGCAGAGTGGGCGCAAGTACTTGGCTGTGACACACCTAATTCTACACCTTCATTCCTCTCAGTGCATGTTTCAGAGAGGACTGAAGTTATAGTGGGGTTGGAGATCCCAGCTGATGCGGTGCAAGGAGAGGTCCGCTTTGTTCTTTGGTGTGGGTCTTTGAGGTAGGCTTGCCAACGAGCTGCATGGCAGGTCAACATATGTCTGGTCAGGCATGTGGTACCCAAGCGGCTGATGTTTTGGCCACGCGATATACGCTTGAGACATATGTTGCAAACAGCAGCTGTGCGATCTGATGCACTAGCCTCAAAAAAGGCCCACACCAAAGAACTTTTTGAATGACGGGCAGAGGCAGCGCCCTGCACAGGCGGAGCTCTGCGGTGTGATTCCGTCGGTGTACTGCCCTTACGCTGGCCACCAAAGGGCATCCTGCCTCGTTGGAGATGTGCCTCCTCCTCATCCTCCTCCTCCTCCTCTCTCCTATTAGGCACCCACGTGGAGTCAGTGACCTCATCATCCCCTCCCTCCTCATCACTGGAGCCAATCTGGCAGTATGCTGCAGCTGCTGGAACATGACTGCCAGATTGGTGTCCTTCTTGAGCATCCCCTCTGTCTGCTCTCACGCTACTGCCTTCCTCTAGCTGGGTTTCATCATCAGACCCTTCGAAACGCTGGGCATCCTCCTGGAGCATGTACCCAACACTGTGCTGAAACAGTTCGGGGGACTCCTCAGGAGGAGGACATGGTGGGTCTAGGGAAGGAGTGACTGATGATTTGTCTGACATTGATACCAGGGAAGACGACGCTTTGGCAGCTGCTTTTCCAGTACCCTGAGCCTGGGTGAGAGAGGATGAGGAGGAGGAGGAGGGCTTGGTCATCCACTCTACCAAGTCTTCGGCATGATGTGGCTCAACATGTCCAGCTGCCGAAAAGAAGGACAAGCGTGTCCCATGGCCATGTGCTGATGACAATGCACCGCGTCCACGACCAGCACTGTTGCCCCCAGACACAGAGCCTGCTTGCCCTCTTTTATTGCCTCCTGACTGTCTGCCTCTCCTTGTTTGCCTTCCAGACATTCTAATAGATGGCCTGCAGGGAGATGGGAAAAAAGCAATAAGGGCTACCTTCAGGTGTCCTTCTCTGTCCTTTGAAACAAGGACTTTCACAGTGAAAGAAACTGACACTCTCCCTACCTACAGTTTTCTGTCCCTAGAAAAAATGTTTTTTTTAATCACAATATAGCACAAGGACAATTCACTCACTGTCCTTCCAGGTCCCTGGAAACAAGGACTTGCAGAGTGAAAGAAAAAAAACACTCTCCCTACCTACAGTTTTCTGTCCCTAGAAAAAATGTTTTTTTTAATCACAATATAGCACAAGGACAATTCACTCACTGTCCTTCCAGGTCCCTGGAAACAAGGACTTGCAGAGTGAAATAAACTGACACTCTCCCTACCTACAGTTTTCTGTCCCTAGAATAAATGTTTTTTTTAAGCACAATATAGCACAAGGACAATTCACTCACTGTCCTTACAGGTCCCTGGAAACAAGGACTTGCAGAGTGAAAGAAAAAAAACACTCTCCCTACCTACAGTTTTCTGTCCCTAGAATAAATGTTTTTTTTAAGCACAATATAGCACAAGGACAATTCACTCACTGTCCTTACAGGTCCCTGGAAACAAGGACTTGCAGAGTGAAAGAAAAAAAACACTCTCCCTACCTACAGTTTTCTGTCCCTAGAAAAAATGTTTTTTTTAATCACAATATAGCACAAGGACAATTCACTCACTGTCCTTACAGGTCCCTGGAAACAAGGACTTGCAGAGTGAAAGAAAAAAAACACTCTCCCTACCTACAGTTTTCTGTCCCTAGAAAAAATGTTTTTTTTTAATCACAATATAGCACAAGGACAATTCACTCACTGTCCTTACAGGTCCCTGGAAACAAGGACTTGCAGAGTGAAATAAACTGACACTCTCCCTACCTACAGTTTTCTGTCCCTAGAATAAATGTTTTTTTTAAGCACAATATAGCACAAGGACAATTCACTCACTGTCCTTACAGGTCCCTGGAAACAAGGACTTGCAGAGTGAAAGAAAAAAAACACTCTCCCTACCTACAGTTTTCTGTCCCTAGAAAAAATGTTTTTTTTAATCACAATATAGCACAAGAACAATTCACTCACTGTCCTTACAGGTCCCTGGAAACAAGGACTTGCAGAGTGAAAGAAAAAAAACACTCTCCCTACCTACAGTTTTCTGTCCCTAGAAAAAATGTTTTTTTTAATCACAATATAGCACAAGGACAATTCACTCACTGTCCTTACAGGTCCCTGGAAACAAGGACTTGCAGAGTGAAATAAACTGACACTCTCCCTACCTACAGTTTTCTGTCCCTAGAATAAATGTTTTTTTTAAGCACAATATAGCACAAGGACAATTCACTCACTGTCCTTACAGGTCCCTGGAAACAAGGACTTGCAGAGTGAAAGAAAAAAAAACACTCTCCCTACCTACAGTTTTCTGTCCCTAGAATAAATGTTTTTTTTAAGCACAATATAGCACAAGGACAATTCACTCACTGTCCTTACAGGTCCCTGGAAACAAGGACTTGCAGAGTGAAAGAAAAAAAACACTCTCCCTACCTACAGTTTTCTGTCCCTAGAAAAAATGTTTTTTTTAATCACAATATAGCACAAGGACAATTCACTCACTGTCCTTACAGGTCCCTGGAAACAAGGACTTGCAGAGTGAAAGAAAAAAAACACTCTCCCTACCTACAGTTTTCTGTCCCTAGAAAAAATGTTTTTTTTAATCACAATATAGCACAAGAACAATTCACTCACTGTCCTTACAGGTCCCTGGAAACAAGGACTTGCAGAGTGAAAGAAAAAAAACACTCTCCCTACCTACAGTTTTCTGTCCCTAGAAAAAATGTTTTTTTTAATCACAATATAGCACAAGGACAATTCACTCACTGTCCTTCCAGGTCCCTGGAAACAAGGACTTGCAGAGTGAAATAAACTGACACTCTCCCTACCTACAGTTTTCTGTCCCTAGAATAAATGTTTTTTTTAAGCACAATATAGCACAAGGACAATTCACTCACTGTCCTTACAGGTTCCTGGAAACAAGGACTTGCAGAGTGAAAGAAAAAAAACACTCTCCCTACCTACAGTTTTCTGTCCCTAGAAAAAATGTTTTTTTTAATCACAATATAGCACAAGAACAATTCACTCACTGTCCTTACAGGTCCCTGGAAACAAGGACTTGCAGAGTGAAAGAAAAAAAAACACTCTCCCTACCTACAGTTTTCTGTCCCTAGAAAAAATGTTTTTTTTAATCACAATATAGCACAAGGACAATTCACTCACTGTCCTTACAGGTCCCTGGAAACAAGGACTTGCAGAGTGAAAGAAAAAAAACACTCTCCCTACCTACAGTTTTCTGTCCCTAGAATAAATGTTTTTTTTAAGCACAATATAGCACAAGGACAATTCACTCACTGTCCTTACAGGTCCCTGGAAACAAGGACTTGCAGAGTGAAAGAAAAAAAACACTCTCCCTACCTACAGTTTTCTGTCCCTAGAAAAAATGTTTTTTTTAATCACAATATAGCACAAGGACAATTCACTCACTGTCCTTACAGGTCCCTGGAAACAAGGACTTGCAGAGTGAAAGAAAAAAAACACTCTCCCTACCTACAGTTTTCTGTCCCTAGAAAAAATGTTTTTTTTAATCACAATATAGCACAAGGACAATTCACTCACTGTCCTTACAGGTCCCTGGAAACAAGGACTTGCAGAGTGAAATAAACTGACACTCTCCCTACCTACAGTTTTCTGTCCCTAGAATAAATGTTTTTTTAAGCACAATATAGCACAAGGACAATTCACTCACTGTCCTTACAGGTCCCTGGAAACAAGGACTTGCAGAGTGAAAGAAAAAAAACACTCTCCCTACCTACAGTTTTCTGTCCCTAGAAAAAATGTTTTTTTTAATCACAATATAGCACAAGGACAATTCACTCACTGTCCTTACAGGTCCCTGGAAACAAGGACTTGCAGAGTGAAAGAAAAAAAACACTCTCCCTACCTACAGTTTTCTGTCCCTAGAAAAAATGTTTTTTTTAATCACAATATAGCACAAGGACAATTCACTCACTGTCCTTACAGGTCCCTGGAAACAAGGACTTGCAGAGTGAAATAAACTGACACTCTCCCTACCTACAGTTTTCTGTCCCTAGAATAAATGTTTTTTTAAGCACAATATAGCACAAGGACAATTCACTCACTGTCCTTACAGGTCCCTGGAAACAAGGACTTGCAGAGTGAAAGAAAAAAAACACTCTCCCTACCTACAGTTTTCTGTCCCTAGAAAAAATGTTTTTTTTAATCACAATATAGCACAAGAACAATTCACTCACTGTCCTTACAGGTCCCTGGAAACAAGGACTTGCAGAGTGAAAGAAAAAAAACACTCTCCCTACCTACAGTTTTCTGTCCCTAGAAAAAATGTTTTTTTTAATCACAATATAGCACAAGGACAATTCACTCACTGTCCTTACAGGTCCCTGGAAACAAGGACTTGCAGAGTGAAAGAAAAAAAACACTCTCCCTACCTACAGTTTTCTGTCCCTAGAATAAATGTTTTTTTTAAGCACAATATAGCACAAGGACAATTCACTCACTGTCCTTACAGGTCCCTGGAAACAAGGACTTGCAGAGTGAAAGAAAAAAAACACTCTCCCTACCTACAGTTTTCTGTCCCTAGAAAAAATGTTTTTTTTAATCACAATATAGCACAAGGACAATTCACTCACTGTCCTTACAGGTCCCTGGAAACAAGGACTTGCAGAGTGAAAGAAAAAAAACACTCTCCCTACCTACAGTTTTCTGTCCCTAGAAAAAATGTTTTTTTTAATCACAATATAGCACAAGGACAATTCACTCACTGTCCTTACAGGTCCCTGGAAACAAGGACTTGCAGAGTGAAATAAACTGACACTCTCCCTACCTACAGTTTTCTGTCCCTAGAATAAATGTTTTTTTAAGCACAATATAGCACAAGGACAATTCACTCACTGTCCTTACAGGTCCCTGGAAACAAGGACTTGCAGAGTGAAAGAAAAAAAACACTCTCCCTACCTACAGTTTTCTGTCCCTAGAAAAAATGTTTTTTTTAATCACAATATAGCACAAGGACAATTCACTCACTGTCCTTACAGGTCCCTGGAAACAAGGACTTGCAGAGTGAAAGAAAAAAAAACACTCTCCCTACCTACAGTTTTCTGTCCCTAGAAAAAATGTTTTTTTTAATCACAATATAGCACAAGGACAATTCACTCACTGTCCTTACAGGTCCCTGGAAACAAGGACTTGCAGAGTGAAATAAACTGACACTCTCCCTACCTACAGTTTTCTGTCCCTAGAATAAATGTTTTTTTAAGCACAATATAGCACAAGGACAATTCACTCACTGTCCTTACAGGTCCCTGGAAACAAGGACTTGCAGAGTGAAAGAAAAAAAACACTCTCCCTACCTACAGTTTTCTGTCCCTAGAAAAAATGTTTTTTTTAATCACAATATAGCACAAGGACAATTCACTCACTGTCCTTACAGGTCCCTGGAAACAAGGACTTGCAGAGTGAAATAAACTGACACTCTCCCTACCTACAGTTTTCTGTCCCTAGAATAAATGTTTTTTTTAAGCACAATATAGCACAAGGACAATTCACTCACTGTCCTTACAGGTCCCTGGAAACAAGGACTTGCAGAGTGAAAGAAAAAAACACTCTCCCTACCTACAGTTTTCTGTCCCTAGAAAAAATGTTTTTTTTAATCACAATATAGCACAAGGACAATTCACTCACTGTCCTTACAGGTCCCTGGAAACAAGGACTTGCAGAGTGAAAGAAAAAAAACACTCTCCCTACCTACAGTTTTCTGTCCCTAGAAAAAATGTTTTTTTTAATCACAATATAGCACAAGGACAATTCACTCACTGTCCTTCCAGGTCCCTGGAAACAAGGACTTGCAGAGTGAAAGAAAAAAAACACTCTCCCTACCTACAGTTTTCTGTCCCTAGAAAAAATGTTTTTTTTAATCACAATATAGCACAAGGACAATTCACTCACTGTCCTTCCAGGTCCCTGGAAACAAGGACTTGCAGAGTGAAATAAACTGACACTCTCCCTACCTACAGTTTTCTGTCCCTAGAATAAATGTTTTTTTTAAGCACAATATAGCACAAGGACAATTCACTCACTGTCCTTAGAGGTCCCTGGAAACAAGGACTTGCAGAGTGAAAGAAAAAAAACACTCTCCCTACCTACAGTTTTCTGTCCCTAGAAAAAATGTTTTTTTTTAAGCACAATATAGCACAAGGACAATTCACTCACTGTCCTTCCAGGTCCCTGGAAACAAGGACTTGCAGAGTGAAAGAAAAAAAACACTCTCCCTACCTACAGTTTTCTGTCCCTAGAAAAAATGTTTTTTTTAAGCACAATATAGCACAAGGACAATTCACTCACTGTCCTTCCAGGTCCCTGGAAACAAGGACTTGCAGAGTGAAAGAAAAAAAACACTCTCCCTACCTACAGTTTTCTGTCCCTAGAAAAAATGTTTTTTTTAATCACAATATAGCACAAGGACAATTCACTCACTGTCCTTACAGGTCCCTGGAAACAAGGACTTGCAGAGTGAAAGAAAAAAAACACTCTCCCTACCTACAGTTTTCTGTCCCTAGAAAAAATGTTTTTTTTAATCACAATATAGCACAAGGACAATTCACTCACTGTCCTTCCAGGTCCCTGGAAACAAGGACTTGCAGAGTGAAAGAAAAAAAACACTCTCCCTACCTACAGTTTTCTGTCCCTAGAAAAAATGTTTTTTTTAATCACAATATAGCACAAGGACAATTCACTCACTGTCCTTCCAGGTCCCTGGAAACAAGGACTTGCAGAGTGAAATAAACTGACACTCTCCCTACCTACAGTTTTCTGTCCCTAGAATAAATGTTTTTTTTAAGCACAATATAGCACAAGGACAATTCACTCACTGTCCTTAGAGGTCCCTGGAAACAAGGACTTGCAGAGTGAAAGAAAAAAAACACTCTCCCTACCTACAGTTTTCTGTCCCTAGAAAAAATGTTTTTTTTTAAGCACAATATAGCACAAGGACAATTCACTCACTGTCCTTCCAGGTCCCTGGAAACAAGGACTTGCAGAGTGAAAGAAAAAAAACACTCTCCCTACCTACAGTTTTCTGTCCCTAGAAAAAATGTTTTTTTTAAGCACAATATAGCACAAGGACAATTCACTCACTGTCCTTCCAGGTCCCTGGAAACAAGGACTTGCAGAGTGAAAGAAAAAAAACACTCTCCCTACCTACAGTTTTCTGTCCCTAGAAAAAATGTTTTTTTTAATCACAATATAGCACAAGGACAATTCACTCACTGTCCTTACAGGTCCCTGGAAACAAGGACTTGCAGAGTGAAAGAAACTGACACTCTCCCTACCTACAGTTTTCTGTCCCTAGAATAAATGTTTTTTTAAGCACAATATAGCACAAGGACAATTCACTCACTGTCCTTCCAGGTCCCTGGAAACAAGGACTTGCAGAGTGAAAGAAACTGACACTGTCCCTACCTACAGTTTTCTGTTCCTAGAATAAATGTTTTTTTTAAGCACACTATAGCACAAGCACAAAACACACTGACACTCTCCCTACCTATCCTTCTCTTTCCCTAAACTAAAGGAATCCAGGTTAAGCAAGAAAGAAATAACAGTCACTGTCCCTGCCTATGCTGCTCTATCCCTGCTCCGGAACACACTACACTAGGCCGCCGTGCTGGCGGCCTTTTATAGTGTGGGGCGTGTACTAAACACCCTCAGCAATAATTGGCCACAGGCATCCTGCCTGTGGCCAATCATTGCTCTCCTCGCTGCCGGCGCTGTGATTGGCCAAGCATGCGGGGTCACAGTGCATGCTTGGCCAATCACAGCGCCTGGATGACACTGCGATGGCGTAGTGCATTGTGGGCCGTTCGCGTCACTCGAATTTGGCGCGAACGGCCCAAATCGTTCGATCTTCGTCGAACGATCGAACAGCCGATGTTCGAGTCGAACGTATGTTCGACTCGAACACGAAGCTCATCCCTAACCACCACCACGAAAGGCCCAATTTTTCAGCCCCTGTTCAAAAGGGGCATGTAATTACAATTCTTGATCTAATAATTCACAGCAGGGCCCATTCCTGCACCCACCAAGAGTAACTACCATCAAAGGCCCAATTTTTACTACCACTGTTCAACAATTATATGTAATTAAAATTCCTGATATAATAGTTGACAGCAGGGCGTTCCAGCACCAACCAAGAGTAACTGTGAGTGCTTACAGTGTTGTGCCAACACCAACAACTAAGGGGCCTATTTCTGCAGAGTATATACGGCAGGTCCCTACTTTCAAACATCCAACTTACAAACGACTCCTACTTGCAAACGCAAGAAGACAACAGGAAGTGAGAGGAAATCTACCCCTAGGAAGGAAAATTCTCTCCTGTAAGAATTAATATGGGAGAAAGGTGTCTCCTCTGTACTGATGCTTTATCACCAATCCTTGTTTCAAGAAAAACACCACATTTCAAAAGTTGTCATTGGGACGGAAAGTGAGGTGAAATGTTCTGAACAGGGGCACAGACAGCAAAACAAATGTTACAGGGGTGATAACCCTTACCTATGTTTTCCAAAAAGTTTAAAAATAGATTTTTGGGCTGGAGCTACACTTAAACAATGTACCTGTTCAAAATTACAAACAGATTCTACATAAGAACAAACCTACAGTCCCTGTCTTGTATGCACCGCCTGTATACGGCTGTTCAGAGTATATAGGGCCTTTTTTATTTTATGTGCGGGGTTCCCCTTAATATCCATACAAGACCCAAAGGGGCTGGTAATGGGCTGGGGTAGGGGGGGGGGGGTCATGGGGTAGCTATGCCATTTTTCTTAAAGATTTTCATCCATATTACCGGGACCAGACATTACATTAAAGCCGCAAGCAGTTTTAAATGGCTTTTTTTTCCTTTAGAAGTGTCATTTTGTGCAGGGACAGTTCTAAACACGGGAAACACGTGGCACTTCACAGGCATACTTTAGACACCCCCCAGGTACAATATTTAAAGGAATATTTGACTTTTTTTTTCACTTTATGCATCATTAAAATGACTGCTCCCGAAAAACGACCGTTTTTAAAACTTCTTTTTGCATTGATACATGTCCCCTGGTGCAGAACCCGGGTTCCCAAACCCTTTTTAGGACAATAACATGCATAATAGTTGTTATAATTAGCACTTTAGAATTCGAACGTTCGCATCCATTGTATTTAATAGGGTTCTAATGTTCGTACGAACTTTCGGTCCGTTCGCGGGTTCTGGTGCGAACCGAACCCGGGGGTGTTCGACTCATCACTAATCACAATAATGCAACAAGTGCCCATGTTTATAAATTCAGTCCCAAGTATACATATGCAAAAGGTCCAACAAAGCACATCTTTTCTTTTTCAAATCATTTATTGAGAATAATACAGTATATATCATTAGTACAGATTTTGAAATAATATAAGACAAGCAAACTTGAATAGAGAAACTTCTCAATAAACAATTAAGGTAAAACAAAAGTTTTATGTCATTACAGTAAGTTGTATAAGAAAACATAAATTTGGCTATACATATTTGCAGACTATGATCGTCACAAATAATTAGCAGAGTAGGGTTTGTCAACAAAGCACATCTTAAACTAGAAAATGCATTTCCTGTAGAAAATGTGTGGGAATGCTGAATAGCTGAATTGCTAAAGCTAACTGAATCAATAGCTTAAATCCGTAATTCCGCGTACACACGACCGTTTTTAACGTCATTGAAAAAAACTGAATTTTTCTCAACGTGATTCTTCTCAAGTCTGCCTTGCCTACACACTATCGTGGAAAAAAAATGTTCGAGTAAAGCGCGGTGACGTACAACACATATGACGGCACTATAAAGGGGAAGTTCCATTCGGATGGCGCCACCCTTCATGTTAGTAAAGTTTGTTGAGAGACGATTCGCCTCATGCTTTTCAGTCCGTTACAGCGTGACGAATCTCCATTACGAACGCTAGTTTTACCAGAACGAGCGCTCCCGTCTCATACTTGATTCTGAGCATGCGCATTTTTTTCACGTCGTTAAAGCCTACACACGGCCGTTTTTCATGACGAGAAAAACGATGATGTGAAAAACGACGAGAAAAATTAGAGCATGTTCCAATTTTTTATTGCCCATTTTTCACGTCGTGAAAAATGCTCGGAAGCTCACACACGATCATTTTTAATTACCATTTTAAAAAATGGCCTTTTTCTCGTCATTAAAAACGGTCGTGTGTACGCAGCATAAGAAAAAGTTGAAGAAGTGAGAATAGTTGGAAAAGTAGGAATGGTTTTAAAATAAACATGAATTTCGTTAAAAAAGTTTAACACCACCACTAATGTATGAAAAGATGTGGAATATTTAAAGGTTTTTTGAAAAGCTGACACTAAACTGAATTGTTTTTTCAAAAAAAAAATTTTTTTCACATTTTTTTTTTTTAATTTATTTATTTATTTTTCAAAAATGATTTTTTATTTTTATTTTTATTATTATTATTTTTTTAAATAAATAATGTTATACAGGACAGTCAATGGAAGAAAGTATAGAGCTCTTATCATTTGGAAGCTCAACCAGCCAAAAGTAAAAGGCGTATCACAAAACTGAAAATTGCCTGAAACTAGGCAAAAATACCTACGTTTTGATGTATAAATTGTGTATGACAAGTAGATCTTGTGGGCGTGAGAGTAATTTATAGAGAAAGAACTAAGATAATTTGTTTAAGGCTCTGTGCTCTAACTGTGACATCATCCACTCTAAGCAGCCCAATAGACACTCTGTTTAATTGATAACATTTCCTGAAATGATCACTAAACTTAAACAGCTTTTTCACAAAAACTGTAAAAGATATCAAACTGAAAAGATATTTTCGGATAGCTGAATATTTTGTGAACATTTTAAAGCATGTTTGGTGTCTGTAGTTAAAAGTATGAAGAGCCAGAAACGTTTGGGAGCGGAAGAAGATTTTAAGGATTTGAAGCATGCTCTCATTGACTTCAATGTTAAAAAAAGTGTTAAAAAGCTTAATATTTTAAAAAGAATAAATAGTACAAAAAAAATTGAAGAAGTCCCATCATTACCTGAAAGAGCTAAACATTTTAAAAGTTGAATGGTTTTAATAGCTAAAAGTATGCAAAAGTTACGCAGAGCCAAAAAACTTACTGAATAATAAAATTAAAAATAAATAAAAAAACAAATAACAATACTGGGAATGCTTGGAGAACATTCCCACTAATAAATCGTGCATGTATCTTAAAGGGGAGTTCCAGCCTTTTTTATGTTTATTAAAAGTCAGCAGCTACAAAAAGTGTAGCTGCTGGCTTTTAATAAACAGACACTTACCTGTTCCACTGTCCAGCGACGCGGCCGAACGGAGCTTCGCTCCTCTCCCCCCTCTCCCCGCCGGTGCCTCCATTCTAACTGTGGGCACCCGGCCGTGACAGCTTTCGGCTTCACGGCCGGGCACTCACTGCGCATGCGCGAGTGGCGCTGCGCAATCTGAGTGGACAGGTGATCGCCTGGGACCTGTCACGTGTCCCAGTTGATCGCCTACAGGGAGGGGCCGCCTTAGGCGATATGACGAGTCGCCTATGCGGTCCCTGGGCGGAAGGAGGAAGTGGGACAGGAAGTCCCACTCCCCCCCAAAAAAAATTACATGCCAAATGTGGCATGTAAGGGGGCAAGGAGTGATTTAAGTGGAAGTTCCACTTTTGGGTGGAACTCCGCTTTAAATAAATGTCCCAATAGTAACAAGATGGATCCAGTGAAAAAATTGCTATGTTGCAAGTAATCAATATTGAAATGTGTGGTCGCGCTGCCTCAATTATATGGTAAGGTGATAACTGAATAGTGACCATAAATTACTAATGTAAACATGTCATAAATATAAGGCGTCAGTGCAAAATAAATCCTTGAATGAAAAAATAATACTGAAAAGGTCCAATACAATAAAATCTGAATAATAAAGCTTCTTATAAGTTGTGCAATACAGAAAGTCTCTGTTTCATAAAGTGCTTCATAGAGATGACACCACAGTGTTTCCACAGTTTCCAACTTGTGCTCCCTTCACCAGATGAAGTGCAAGCTCACCTTCATTATAGACCCCAAAGGGGGTCTGATGTTCAGGTTCCCTATAGGACTGATGGGATTCCTTCTCCAAAGTGGCTTCACACAGCCCACAAGTAGGTCATAGGCAATAAAAGGAAAAGACAGACACCAATAGTGCAGTATCTGGGTTCATAAGCTCAACAAACCGCACAGAACCCACTTCATAAAATGTACTCACATTTATTTGATATAAAACAAGCATGTAATAAAATCCAGCATCTCATGTAATCTGGTGAATAATCTCACTGCCTGACTCAACCTAAACGTGTTACGCCACCAATGCATGTGGCTTCATCTGGAGGGTTTGGTGGCGTAACACGTAGAGGTTGGAGTGGGGCTGTAAAGCTGTAAAGGGGCAAGCGCACCTTTTTTTTGTATCATCACATAAATTGCAGGACTATTAACCCTACTTTGTTTATAGAGCAGGCAGGACTGCAACAGCAGTAAGGAGCACCATGAAGAAGAGACCGTGAGGGACCAGTTGCATTGCTAGAGGGACCCTTCTAGAGAAAAGAATACAATAGTTATTACACTTTATTCCTGTATCCCTAGGAAAAAACTAACATTTAACCTATTCAGTCTTGGGTGGGCCCACCGAAAGGATAGTTTATTTTTCTTAAGACTGGAGTTGGGCTTTAAAAATGGGAAAATAGAGAGTTATCGTTAGATCAACGTCATGCTGAAGCTGCTAAAATTGATCTGGGCATCCAGGCATCAATGACCTCTGGTCATAAAAGGGATGAATGAGGATGACGGATGGATGATAATGATGATGATGATAATAATAATGATAACAATAACTACAATAATACATTATTACTAGACAGTAGACATCATAGAGCGCCACCAAATAACTTAATGTGAAATCTAATTTCTATCAGGTTATTTAAGATTGTTCCAATCTTCAGAAAGTTGTATTGAGCCATTGATAATTTAATCTAATCACAAAAACAGTCTTGGTGGAGTTATTAATAGGGAATGCAGTTAATATCATGTTAGAAATGAAACCAAATTGTTTTTCTCTTTCAGCTAATTAAGGAAAGCTTTCTGCTAGCATATTTTTCGTTGCCTGGAAGATAACAAATTTGAATTAATTATTATAATTTGACTTTTTGATGGAATCACAAAGGTTTCAAATTAAGGGAAAATACCAATGTGTGATTACTGCAGCATAATATGAGGATATGGACAGTTTCGATTTATTGTGTTTTGTTGCTTTTTAAACAAGCAAATAAAAAAAAACGATATTCAGATATGCCATTCCAAAGTATCAGTTGTCAGGGGTTTATTTACTAAAGGCAAGGAGGCTGCTCACTTTGCAGGAGAAGTTGCACTTTGCAAGGGAAATTTCCCCAGAGCTTAGTAAATGTGATGACATTTGACGTTCATAAAAAAAAAAAAAAAAAAAAACCCCATTACTTGCCAGGAAAAAAAAAATATTTTTTTTTTTACATGCACACAATTGGATGATGGAAAATTCTCTTGGAAAGTGAACAGTCTATTTACCATTAGTAAATCAACCCCATTCTGTCTCCCGAGCAGGTTAACTGCAGAGTTCTTTATACTGTACATTACATTAAAGTGAACCCAATCTACCCAAAAATGTTAGGTAACAACAGTACACAAGTGCAAAGTATTTGGGTAAGGCCCGGTTCACACAGGGGCGACTCCTCAGGCGACTCGGTCGCCTGAGGAGTCGCGTCCCGGTCTGTGCTATGGAACCATTCTAATAGGAGCGACCTGAGTCGCTCCGACTTAGAAAAAGGTTCCTGTACTACTTTTGGGGGCGACTTGCATTGACTTCTATACAGAAGTCATTATGCAAATCGCCTCGGCGGACGTCTCAATTCGTCTTGAGATCGCGCCTCCGAGGTCACCCCCGAAGTCGTGCCGCCCCTGTGTGAACCGGGCCTTAGGGACAATGTTGATGGGCTTATATTTACATCAGAACTACTTTTCCCTCCATACAAGTGAACATTAATGCAAAAGCAGCATGAAATAAGTAGATGAAGCATAGAAGGAGGTCAAATAAAGGGTAGAAGGAGGTCAACAGCAGGTCAGATGCAGCTGTCAATGGGCTGTGAACAAACCCAAAGTCCATCAACACAAGTCTTCAGACCGATCCTTCTATTGATCACTGAAGTTTAATTGGACATGACAGACATGTGTCTTTTCAGCTGGACTAAGTAATCAAGTTAGGCAGAAGTTAAGACCCCCATATACAATCTGGGTCTAAGATACAAGGGACACAGAAATCTATTTGAAGTCGCATAAGATTGTAGGTTCTACAACATGGATATGCAATTAGCGGACCTCCCGCTTTTGCAAAACTACAAGTCCCATCATGCCTCTGCCTCTGGGTGTCATGCTTGCTGCTGTCAGAGCCTCGCTATGCCTCATGGGACTTGTAGTTTGGCAACAGCTGGAGGTCCGCTAATTGCATATCCCTGGTCTACAAGATACTGTACTTCACACCTGTATATTTTTACGAGGTTAGGTTCACTGTATCCCATCTGGTTACTCAAGGCAGGCAGCAAAGTACACAGTTGAAATACATGTATATGTAACATGATTTTAAATTCTAATTATGTGATTCTGATTCTGACACATCTGCCACACAGTGTAGCAAGGTCAGTGACCTCTCCTTTCTCATCTACATTGTAACAATATAGTTTGGTCATTGCCTTGATTGTTTTTAGTACTCGCCGATACCAATTACCGTTACTTACCGCAACTTTTTTGTTTACACCTCAGCTGTCAGCAATGGTACAAAGCATTGAAAAGCTATTTACAACTTAAATACATTTTTCTTTATTAATGTTGCGCTTTTTTCAATGTGAAACGTGTAAATATATGTTAAAGGTGTAAAAATATTAGCGAACAAAGCAAAAATATAAATATTTTTAATTATTATCAGTTTATAAAATAGAAGTGAACAAAAAAATAAATCAGCAGGAAAATAGTAATTAACCACTTCAGCCCCGGACCAATTTGGCTGCCAAATGACCAGGCCACTTTTTGCGATTCGGCACTGCGTCGCTTTAATTGACAATTGCGAGGTCGTGCGATGTGGCTCCAAAACAAAATTGACCTCTTTTTTTCCCACAAATAGAGCTTTCTTTTGGTGGTATTTGATCACCTCTGTGGTTTTTATTTTTTGCGCTATAAACAAAAATAGAGCGTCACTTTAAAAAAAAAAGCAATATTTTTTACTTTTTGCTATAATACATATCCCCCAAAAATCTATAAAAAATATTTTTTTTTCCCCAGTTTAGGACGATATGTTTTCTTCTACATATTTTTGGTGAAAAAAAAACGCAATAAGCGTTTATTGATTGGTTTGCGCAAAAGTTATAGCGTCCAGAAAATAGGGGATAGTTTTATGGCATTTTTATTAATAATTATTTTTTTACTAGTAATGGCGGCGATCAGAGATTTTTATCATGACTGCGACATTATGGCTGACACATCGGACATATTTGGCGCTATTTTGGGATCATTCATATTTATACAGCGATCAGTGCTATAAAAATGCACTGGTTACTGTGTAAATGTGACTGGCAGTGAAGGGGTTAAACAGTAGGGGGCTAGGAAGGGGTTAAGTGTGTCCTAGGGAGTGATTATAACTGTTAGGGGGTGTGGCTACAAGTGACACGTCACTGATTGCTGCTCCCGATTAAAGGGAGCATACAATCAGTGTCAGTGTCACTAGGTAGAATGGGGAGATGCTGTGTTTACACTGGCATCTCCCCGTTCTTCAGCTCCGTGACACGATCGCAGGCACCCGGCGGACATCAAGTCGTATATAGTCGTGAGCCGGTCCTTAAGTGGTTAAATAGAGAAGGAGAATACGGAGTTAATAAGGCTGATTAGAATCAATTGAGGGTTAAAAAGGGGTTAAACAGAGGAACAATTTAATAAAAAAACAAAAAAGACAAACATTTTATTTTACTTGACATGCTGCTTTAAACTGACTTCATCTGCAGACCGAAGTTCATCCCTTGTATCTGTAAATGAATAAACAGAAAGATAGATAAAAATAAACAATGGGGTTGATTTACTAAAGGGAAATCCACTCTGCACTACAAGTGCACTTGAAAGTGCACTTGTAAGTGCAGACGCTGTAGATCTGAGGGGAAGCTCTGAAATTAGTGGAAGCTCTGCTGATTTTATCATTCAAGCAAAGCTGCTGTTTTCTATTTTCCTTGCATGTCCCCCTCAGTTCTACAGCGACTGCACTTGAAAGTGCACTTTCAAGTGCACTTGCAGTGCACTTGTAGTGCAAAGTGGATTTGCCTTTCGTAAATAACCCCCAATGTTTATTTTTATCTATCTGTTTTAGCAGCTGAGCAATGTTGTTCATAAACATTGCTTGGCTGCTATTTTTTTTTTCGACAGCTCCAATTGCTGGGACTTTGTTTACACTTCAGTTGACCGACAGTTGAATGAGTCATCGGTTGTTAAGGACGCCGCGGCCCCGCACCTTAACAACTGATAATTGGAGGCTTTTTTGTTTACATTTCAGCTGTCAGTGGGGGAATCCCACTGACAGATGAAAGAACTGAGCCTGAAAGTATTCGTTTTTAGGCATCAGAGCATTTGCATGAGTACCAATGCTCATGCAAGTGCTTAGTATCGGTATTGATGCAACCCTTCAATATTGTCTCTTTCGTGCTGCTTCTCCCACTCCAAGTCCTGTTGTGTAAGGATATGGAGACGTAGGTTCGCAGGAATATAAAATGTTATATTTGTTTTAAATTAAAAGATAAGGAGTATTTTTTTCTAATATTCTTGGAGTTCGGTGTTAAAGTGGTTGTAAACACTTACAGACCACTTTTACCTACATGTAAGCCTAGATTAAGGCCTACCTGTAGGTGCAAGAAATATCTCTTAAACCTACACGGTTTAGGAGATATTTGCAAAAAACACAGGCACTGATGTCTATGGCGCATGCGTCGTAGGACAACGGCGCAGGCACACTGAGCGTGCCGTTTTTAACGGCGATCGTGCTGTGACTGGCGGCTCCCGCGCGCATGCATGTTAGGGACGTCATCGCAGCTCGGGCCAGTCACAGCGCCTGAGCCCCGATACCCAGAAGTCACTCTGGGAGAGATGGTGGCGACGGTGGAGGGGAACGATGACCGCTGCGGGGGCTTCGATCTCAGGTAAGTAATTCATAATGAGCTAGTATGCTATGCATACTAGCTCATTATGCCTTTGTCTTGAAGGGTGTTTTTTAATTTTTTCCCAGAGGGTTTACTTCCTCTTTAATAGTGCAAAGGGATGTGGCCAAACTATCTCTGTTAGAGGTGGAGGAGACACTTGTTAAATCTATTAGTGTCTTCTTTCTAGGCGTTTCATTCCGAAATTCAAGAAAAGGTTATCTTCAACAACGTGTGAGTTTATTCTTCAAGAAAGACAAGCAAAAGACAATGCTTACATAATGACAGATGGTAACACATGGTAAGATGGATGCTTCAGAAGGAGGAATGAGGTGTCAGATGGTACATCCTCCTGCAGGGTCCCTTCCCCCGACCTTCCATAGTGAAGGGTCACTTCCCCACCATCTTCCTAACTCATGTTCAAAACCCTTGGGTTCTTATACTGTTTGTAAAGCTAAGCTAAGCATAATTTACATTTAGCATCGCTCCAAGGAAGGTAGCACTAACTATCCCACAGAAGTAACACCCACTTGTGTATATTAAGTAACATAACTCCACCCAGTGTCCTGACATAGTTCCCTAAAAATAGATGTTACATACACAGAAAATGTCCTTTCTCTGTCCTCAGCAACCTTCAAAATCTAACATGTTTCATTCAATAAAGAATTAAATAAACTTGTATCACTTAAAATAGTAATAAACTCAAAATATCTAACAATCTCTGAATAATTAGTTTGTATGGATGCATCTGTAGGAACGTCAAGGTGCCTAATTGATTTTGTATAATAAAATAAAAGGGTTTTCAGGTTTAAAAAGCTTCCCACCATTAAACACAACTTAAAAAGTAGACTGTCATGACTGTTACCTAGCACATAGTATCATTTAAAAATATACCTTTGTAAATATATTGCACTTTTTTTTTAATATCTGGCTAAAGTAATTCAAATTTTCTGTCATTTTTACCATCTTCATATAATACCTATACTGCTCTACTTTTTATATTTTATGCTTATGTACTTCTCTCTACATTAGTGCCTTTACCGTCAACGGAAAGCTTCCCAATCTTCAAAACCCGAATCAAACATATCTGAAGTCTTTTCAAAGTCTCTTTTGATTATATTGCCTGTAGTTTCAAAAGTAATATTTGATCTATTAGCCAAATGCTAGTTTTCATGTTTGTAAGTTAAAGGTTTAATGTTATTTTTCTTCTCTTCATCCTCAGGACAGATAGCTCCAATAAGCCGTCTTCATGGCCTACTCTAAGGGTTGTCATCAATATTTCACTATAATAAGTACATCTCTGCAGGAATGACTTATGATGGTAAAACCCTCATGTGTGTGGCATAGAATCAATATTCTTGAAATGATAATAGCTCAAATCTGTCTAAGAGAGATACAGACTGTACTTCATTTAAAAGTCAGTTCAGGCTGGCAACAGAAAATAAAATTGTTAGGAAGATTAATCTATTCTTTTTATGGCTGTTTAATAAATGTGTTAGAAGGGTTTATTAAAATCACCATGACATCAAATAATAGAAAATGTCAGGAAACAATAGGCCATACTTTGTATGAAATGGACACCCACTTTGCACTGAGTAGTGATGGTGCCACTGACAGTTACATAACCAAATCAGTAGAGAACAAAATAAAGTAAAACAATCTAGTTACAGATCTCTATACAAATGCAGGATACGTTATTACCCCTCACTCTGGACAAGGAGATTCACAAAATCTCCGAAGATGAACGGCGCCTGCGCTGTGAGTGCAGGTTCAAGCCCCACCATCCAAGTGGACATACAGTAGCACATAGTAACAGGGCCCCTCACGGGTTCGGTTCGATCGCCACGCTCCGGGCACGGCCTCACTTGGCTCGGCTTGCTTGGCTCGGCTTGAACCACGGATGGTGTGGCCTTCACCTGAACTCACCACGCAGGCGCCGTTCGTCTTGGGAGATTTTCTAAATCCCCTTGTCCTACATACTGAGCAAGCGCAGTACAGGGTGGACACTATTTGACGGGGGACAGAATTTGACACATCACCGGCCTTACCCAGCCATTGTTGTATTTTTGAACCAGTGTTGGCTACCTCTTCCTCCTCCACCGCCGCTTCCACCTACACAGCCACATCCACTGCCACCTCAACCTCCTACTCCATATGGACCTCGTCCTCCTAGGTCAAGATTATAATTTTTATTTTATTTTTTTGTAGCGCACAGATCCTTTCCCCCTTACCTGCCTTTATGTTGTTGGCTCCTCGCAGGAGGGAGAAAGGCACACCGCATTACCAGCCTGTACCCTCCTATATAAAGAGGTTGAGCGGTGTACTTGATGGGCCGTGTCCACAGCCGGAGTCAAAACTCCTCCAGAGGATGATTCTCACCTCTATTGTAGGTAGAGGCAAGTCCTTTAATTCCCAGTAAAGTCAATGTCCACACCAGCTGAAATTACAACTCTTATTCTCTCATGGCAAAATAAACTCTGCTCAGATAGAAAAGGTTAGAGCAAAGAAACAGGACAGCTTAAGGTGTGGAGGAGGTCCAGGCACAAACGTAGCACATTCACTTCACTGCTTAGGTTTCTCAAACAGTTTTAGGTGCACGGTCTCTGCCACAGACCTTGAGGTTGGTCTCTGCCACAGACCGGGTGTACAAGGCCCCTGCCACGGACCTGGAGAACTTTGGTCTCTGCCACAGACCAGGGTGTATAAGGCCCCTGCCACGGGCCGGGTGAATAAGGCCTCTGATACAGTCAAGATGACCTTGAGCTTCTCCTTCTACGAACCTAGCCCATATCAAGGGGAAGACATCTCTCCAGGGAGTCAACAGACCCTTCCTTCACCGTGACTCCCGCATCGGTCCATCAGAATGATCCTCCCTTCCCTGGAACATGGTCCCCTACACGAGGCGGCACCCTAAGACTCCTCGACCCTTAGCGGACTCCAGACGAAGGCTCTGGACTCCAGGCTTTACTCCCGCACCTAGGCCTCCATACCCAGGGCAGCAGGAACTCCAGGATAGTACCTCACCCCAGGCTAAAGGTACCCGAGATGGAACAGGAACACATGCACCCAGGCCGAAGGCACCTGGGCGTGGACCCCACTGGACATCAGCCCCCAGGCCAAAGGTCTGCCCCTTTTATATGCTCTCCCGGCATGCACAGCAGGTTCCCCGCCCCGCTGTACTACTGCCAAGAGGGGATACAAAAGGCACAGCACTGTATCGGCGGTTCAACCCTAGCCTACCATGGCAGCGCCACCTGTAGGCCGCAGGGAACTGCACACCAATACTGTCCCCCGAGGACAAAATGGTCCATGAATCCTACAGAATTAGGGTGTTTGAGCCTATTTACCACTCAAACACTTCCCTTAAATTTAGCAGCCCGCTACATTTTTATTTCAAAGTATTTTATTTTCCCACTAGCTTATCCATTAAATTGAATAATTTATTCCAGAAAGGGCGTATTCTGGGGCATTCCCACCATATGTGTGGCATCGTGCCGTTGAGTTTCTGAGGTTCTTAATGACTTCCCGTACCTCTTCTGCTGAAAAGGGGGCCTCCAGCATATTTTTTTATTTTTTTATTTTTTTTATGTTATTTTAAGTTATTTCCCTATCCACATTTGTTTGCAGAGCACTTGCCATGCTCTTAACAACATTTTGCTGCCATTTGCAGCCCTCTAGCCCTTTCCATTACTTTTTTAGAGCCTTTTTAGTCCTTAGAAGTCCGGGTCCCCATTGACTTCAATGGGGTTCGGGTTCGGGTCCGGGTTCGGGTTAAAGTTCGGTCCCGAACTTTTTTCCGAAGTTCGGCCGAACCCGTCGAACCCGAACATCCAGGTGTCCGCTCAACTCTACCTATTACCCCCTAAAAAACAACAACTCAATTTCACCTTTCGTCATTGACTGTTGTTAAAACATTAACATTAAGTGAGGAAATTTTGCTGAATTTTGGTGAAAAATATAAACTTTGCTCGTCTCTTTTCTTTACTAGTTATGGGGTAATGTGCTTTCCATCTGTAAACTGGGCCTTTATAGTGAAATATACCACTGCTACTCTTACTACTGCTACTAATATTAATAATAATATCATTTTTATTTAGGAGTTTATGTATAGGAATAATGTTGTTTTCCTGGTTGCCAGTACTATATAATGCGTTGTGTAATAATTGTATCACACTGCATAAACTGGACTATTGAGAGAACGATCATTGCTACATTTTATTGCGCATTGATTTAGATATGTTATTAATAATCCTAGAAATATATACAGTAAGCCTTAATATATATGACTAAGAATGAATTTAATAGCTCTTTAAATGATTAATAACCTCTGGAAATGATTCTACTTTAATGAAAATGTATTGCCATGTTATCTGTATGACAGAATAAAAGTCATTATGGGAAAAGATCTAAATTGAAGATGATGGCTTTAAGAATTAAAATACGTACTTGTCAAGGTACTGTTTCCTTTAAATCACTTTTTACGTGCAACAAAAATGTTCTTACACATGCAATTAATCAAAGTACTTCCTAACAATGTGTGATTAACATCATAAAAAATTAAGAGATAAAGAATTGTTGAGTTTGCTGTATGCTCATGTCACATGTTAAGCAGTTGCATATAGTAATTATATATGGAAGCTTTAATTTATCACTGGGAATAAGTTGAGAATTGTCTGCATTAGTATTAAGACGTCAGTCTGGTTTAAACTCTCACTCTGTTTCAGTCTCTAATCTATATTTAAATTTGATTGGTGGCTGCATAATTTGGTACACTTTCTTAAGTGTTTTGCAAATGCTTGGAGCCTAATTCTTGCTGGCTAGAAGTTATAAATTACATGACAAAACTAAAGAAATGACACTTTGCTACAATGTAAAGTAATGAGTGTACAGCTTGTATAATAGGGTAAATTTGCTGTACCATCAAAATAACTCAACACACAGCCATTAATATCTAAACCGCTGGTAACCAACGTAATTACAACCCTAAGTGAAAATGTCCAAATTGTGCCCAAAGTGTTAATATTTGGTGTGGCCACCATTATTTTCCAGCACTGCCTTAACCCTCTTGGGCATGGAGTTCACCAGAGCTTCACAGGTTGCTACTGGAGTCCTCTTCCACTTCTCCATGACGGCATCACAGAGCTGGTGGATGTTAGAGACCTTGCGCTCCTCCAGCTTCCGCTTGAGGATGCCCCACAGATGCTTAATAGGGTTTAGGTCTGGAGACATGCTTGGCCAGTCCATCACCTTTACCCTCAGCTTCTTTAGCAAGGCACTGGTGGTGTGTTTGGGGTCGTTATCATGTTGAAATACTGCCCTGTGCCCCAGTCTCCGAAGGGAGGGGAACATGCTCTGCTTCAGTACAGGGGGTCCCCGAGTTACGAACACAATAGGGACTGTAGGTTTGTTCGTAATTCAAAGTTGTTCGTAAGTCGCAACACTGCATTTGTAACTGTAACTTCCGGTCGGAACACTGCATTCGTAAGTGTTCGTAAGTGTAACTGCCGCCTGTGCATGGATGTGGGCGCTTGTTATGTTATCTGGGGTGTAGTACGGCAGTGTGGGATGTGTCCGGAGCTGCTCGAAAGGTATCGTAGAGCACAAGTGCCGGCATTTGAGGCCGTTCGTAAGTAGGAGTCGTTCGTAACTCGGGTGTTCGTAACTCGGGGACCCCCTGTATGTCACACTACATTTTGGCATTCATGGTTCCCTCAATGAACTGTAGCTCCCCAGTGCCTGCAGCACTCATGAAGCCCCAAACCATGACACTCCTACCACCACGCTTGACTGTAGGCAAGGCACACTTGTATTTGAAATCCTTACTTGGTTGCCGCCACACACGCTTGACACCATCAGACCACAGTACACGGTTCCAGTAATCCATGTCCTTAGACTGCTTGTCTTCAGCAAACTGTTTGCGGGCTTTCTTGTGCATCATCTTTAAAAGTGGCATCCTTCTAGGTTGACAGCCATGCAGACCAACTTGATGCACTGTGCGGCGTATGGTCTATGCACTGACAGGCTGACCTACCACACCTTCAACCTCAGCAGCAATGCTGGCAGCACTCATACGTCTATTTCCCAAAGACAACTTCTGGATATGACGCTGAGCACATGCACTCAACTTCATTGGTTGACCATGGCAAGGCCTGTTCTGAGTGGAACCTGTCCTGTTAAACCGCTGTATGGTCTTGGCTACCACGCTGCAGCTCAGTTTCAGGGTATTGGCAATCTTATTATAGCCTAGGCCATCTTTATATAGAGCAACAATTCTTTTTTTCAGATCCTCAGAGAGTTCTTTGCCATGAGGTGCCATGTTGAACTTCCAGTGACCAGTATGAGAGAGTGAGAGCGATAACACCAAATTTACCACACCTGCTCCCCATTCACACCTGAGACCTTGTAACACTAACGAGTCACATGACACTGGGAGGGAAAATTTATAATTGGGCCCAATTTGGACATTTTCACGTAGGGGTGTACTCGCTTTTGTTGACAGCGGTTTAGAAATTAATGGCTGTATGTTGAGTTATTTTGAGGGGACAGAAAATGTACACTTTTGTACAAGCTGTACACTCACTACTTTACATTGTAGCAAAGTTTGATTTCTTCAGTGCTGTCACATGAAAAGATATACTAAAATATTTAAAAAAATGTGAGGGGTGTACTCACTTTTGTGAGGTACTGTATATATATATATATATATATATATATATATATATATATATATATATATTTTTCCTAATAGAATATTTATATGCTATTTCTCTATATACTGTATGCCCAACAAACTAGATAGATGTTAATTGTATCTAAAAAGTTTTATAAAAAAACAAAAAAATATCTACCTTAACTAATTGGGCAGTGTTTAAACTCATTTAAGAGGCAGTTCATTAAAGTCATTCCTACATCATTCTTGTTCCTGTTTTATCATCCAATTTTTTTTCTTTCATTCAATTGGTTTTTATTAGGATTTATAAATGAATACAAAACTAAACTTAGTAGATGCAGTATCGTAAAAAGAAAAGGTAGAACATCATGTAAGAACACTGTACAACATACATCTGATACAGTAGTAGACCGGAAAGAGCACATATGTTGTGGTCAGATCAATTGTGAGAAATTCAAAGTATACAAGCTTAAGGTTTAGCCCAGGCTAGCCATGGGTGCCATAATTTCTCAAGTATGCTTGACATGCCAGAGCGCACTGATATTGCTTTTTCATATTCATAGGTGAGGTTAACGGACAAGATCACCTAAGATAAATTGGGGGCCTTGTCTGTTTTCCAATATCTGGTTTTTACCGTTCTGGATGCTTGTACTATGTGGGCGACTACCAGACAAAATGCATGTGTAAAGTTCCCAATTTCCAGATTTAGTATGGCCAAAGCTGGATTGGGAGGGGTTAGTATTCCTGTAATGGAAGAATTTAGGCAAGAAAAACTTTTGTAGGCACAGGTATCGAAAGTTGGTCAGTTGCTAAGGAAACTGCCAACTTTCAGTATGTGTATACCAAGCTTAAGGATAAGTCTGCCCGATTGGGCAAGTATTCTGTACAAATAAGATATATGAGTTGCTCACCATAATTAGAGATGCTACCCATTCAGGCCACAAGCAGAGTGGGATCTGTAGTCAGTAGCAGCTGCTAGGCCACAGAAGGAAGTTGTTGTGGTTCTGATATGTTATGCAACCAAATGCTGAGAACTGCAATGTAAGTCAATTCTGAAAGAATGCAGCCCCCACACATAATATTCAGTGAATGTAATGCAGAAATCTGTAAGAGACTGCAGACATGTGTAGCACACAGATCCCTGGCCTTACCTCCTCAAGGCGGGAAACACCGTACCACAATGCCCAAGTTCCTTCTTCTTAAGAGGGTGAGCGGTGTTCAGAATTAGTTGGGTCCCGCAGCGAGTTACCTTCCTTCGGCTGGTTCTCACCCCTAGAGTGTAGGGAAGAGTCTGTTGTAGGTGCACCAATAAGGCCAATGTCCAGACAAGGTTAAACCTTAATGAAGGAAGGTTTATTTTCTTTATGCTGATAACTGGATAAGAAAGTTGGAGTTGAAGAATATAGAAACAGGGAGGCAGGTTCAGGCACTTGGTATCACCACTCAATCCCGAGTGGGCTCTGCTCACCCGGATAGTCCCCTCTCATGGTCCTAGCAGCCGGAGTGATGCACAAACTTTACTTCACTTAAGTTTCTTTGGAGATACGATCGGGAGACCCTCTGTCACAGAATCTCTGACCCCCCAAACCTCTCAGCTCTTGTAATTCAAGAACAGGTGCAAGTTGCTGCACATTACAAGGCCTTAGATGACTAGCGGAATCCCTCCAGAAGTTTACCGGGCCTCTCTTTCACCGTCAAACTCTCACCGGTCCCTCAGAAAGGTCCTCCCCCGGTCTCTTCTTCTTAGAGCTGGTCCCCTCTCAGGGGCACCCTGGGATTCCTCCTCTTAGAGCTGAGCCCCAACTAAAGGTGCTGGACTCAATGGGGAAGTTGCAGCCCCAGACTAAAGGTGCCTGGGACCGATGCATATGTGTACCCCTGGCCTGGAGGGCAAGGTCACGCGACCCAAACTCCGGAGCCCCGGAACTCTGGAACAACAACAACCCACTCCAGGCGGCGTCTGCCCCTTAAGTATTTTCTCCTGGCATGCACAACAGGTTGACCACGCCCACTGTACTACTGCCGAAAGAGGACACCCTAAGGCACAGCACTGTTACCAGTGGTTCAACCCTGACCTGTCATGGCAGTGCCACCCACAGGCCACAGGGAACTGCACACCAGTACAACACCTGAAGAACAAATAACCAAACCTATCAATAAAAGCGGTCTGAGCCTGGCTAATAGCTCAGACCAACCCCTAAATTTAGGCACACAGCACCCCTCAAAGTAGAGGGGCGCTACACATGCAACAGGAGATGGTTAAAGACTATAAGCATGCTACAAGAGATGGTCAGAGATTGCAAATATGATTCAAGAAAAGGTCAGTGACCACGCATGACCAAATATGCTATTTGTGTTGTTGAAAACTGGGGACATGCTTCAGGAAAACTTATGTGCTGGAGTCATGTTACATAAAACTGGTAGCGATTACTGCTAACTACCGTCCCTCTTAAAAATTTATTTTGATAGTTCTCTCAATCAGATCCATTATTAATTAGTTAGTTTAAACACTGGAATAAATTATGAAGAATATTTTCCTTCATTGGCATGAATAAGCACCTATATAAGGGAAACACAGACTAATGTCTGCAAAGGCCCTGAATGCTGCAAAATAAGTGGTAAAGGGCTGCATGTGGCCCCCAGGGCCAAAGGTTGAGCAACCAGGCTTTATCCTAAAACAAAACTAGCAAATCCAATGTAGACAAGTTCTCACTTATAAATACAGGACTCTAGTGCAGCCTTTTTCAACCAGGGTGCCCAGGTGTCCTGGGGTGCCTTCAAGTTTTTTCAGGGGTGCCTTGGCAAAATGCCTACAATTCTTTAAAAATTGTATACATGCCAGTGGGTGGATCAAGCCTGCTTTTTAGTTACATAAAGCCACATGTTTTTATTATGCACCATTACAACCTTCTAGCCCCAGGTGTCCTAACAACCAATGATGTAATTGGTTGATAAGGAGAAAGTTGGGTCTCTGCACTGCACTGCCCCTCTCTGTCAACACTGGGGTCACATGAGGGATAGATAGATAGATAGATAGATAGATAGATAGATAGATAGATAGATAGATAGATAGACTTTAATGTCATTGTATACATACAACAAAAAATTTCCGGGTACTCTTTACAGCAGCAATAAAACACTTCTCAACAAAACCACACATACATACTGAGAGACAAGAGAAACATTGGAACACTAGTCAGTACCAGTGTGTAAATGTATATTTTCTTTGGAAGAATAAATCATCTCTAACATTGGGTGTTCTAAATATATGAATGTTGCTACATCATGTAAAACTATTAGTTTTGTTTTTTACATTTTAGAACGGGGTGCCCCGAGATTGTGTAGAATTTTAAAGGGTGCCTTGATCGAAAAAATGGTTGAGAAACACTGGTCTAGTGAATAGTGGATATGAACAAACCAATTAGCCATCATGCTGAAAATATACAATACTCAAACATACTTGGATTTCTAGAGGAAATCCTTTACTTTTTCAAGCTGAAGACAGTTTCATCTTAGCCTCTAATTAGATCTATTTGAGAGATTAAAAGTTCATTTGAGAGGTGATTTAAGTAAGTACACCGGCAACTCTGACAGTTATCACCAGAGGCATGCTTTCATTGTAACTGTTTTGGTTAATTTAGGGGGTTAAGTTTTACTATAAGTTTTTTCAGTTTAAAATTGTGTAATTTTTACATTTATGACAGTAATTTTTTTATTTTTTTTCCTCATTTGTTTTTCATGTCCCTACAAATACTGTGATAAATCCAGATCCGAGCCTGGATTCCATGCTGTCCAGGAAAATGCTCTGAAGTCATTCTGTTGTTTTCATGGTATCATGTCATCTGTTTTACTGGTCTGCAGTTGATTAATTTGCAAATGATATTTCCAATAAAGGGCTTAGAAGTAGATAATTACAACTATATTAACAGTTACTAGGGAAGCAGATGGTATTCTGTGGAGCTGCCATGTAGAATTAGTACTGATGCTTTACTGTAATGTAGCGTGTACACGAACAAGACACAATCAACAAATTCCAGTCCTGCTGATTTTCCAGATTGTACTTTTGTTTCAAAGTGCATTCTCCCTCATTTCTGGGACATGAAAAAGCTTAGCGAATTGGCTGCAATGGTGCTGCTATCATAAGCAACAGAACAGATTACCCTTCCTTGTCTTATAGCTTGTCTCCTAGTTCAGTGTGCAGCTAAAACACCTGAATCCTTCTGCCGATCGTTGACCTGTTGAGTAGATGATTTTGGATTATGAAGTCTGACTGACAGCTGTTCAGCCTGCTGTTTAACAGCATTATCTGTCAGTCTGTGTTTATGTTTTATGATCTGCGCTCTGTAAGTGTCTAATACTTTCAGGTTGGTATACAATAATATGAACATATAATATTAAATTAAAACTATCTCTGTTGTTAATCAAGCCAATGAACGTAAGCTTTCACTCCACCCCTTAGATTGCAAATGCTAGCCTAAAGAGTATCATGTGCAACAATAATTTACAAAGCTTTGAGCTGCTTGTTTTCTTGAAGCCTTTAAAGTGGATGTAAACCCACTCTCATCCTTTCTAAACTACTGCCATAGTGGTTATCTATAAGGATATACATGACTCCTGCATGTATCCTTACCTGTCAAATGTCTCCCCTCTGTCTGTTATGACACCTGAAAAACTGCAGATTCTGTGGGTGGGTCTGTTGTCCGGAGCTCGGTGGGTGGAGTCGTGATGTTAGTAGACTCCCCGGCCACCTCTACACTCCCCTTGTCAACATTTTCTCCTGTGTATTTCTTACACTATGATCACTAACATCCAGTCAAAACCCAGAAAAGTCACCACATGACTTCAGCATGCCCAATCATGCTGAGGTGTGGAGCAGCCAATCCTGGGAGAGCTGGAGAAGAAAAGAGGAGGGGATCTGAAGTACACAGAATGTCTCTCTCAAGCTTGTGCATGAGAATGTATGTAAATCAGCTTTCTTTTGGTAGTATTTGATCATCTCTGCATGTTTTATTTTTTGCGCTATAAACAATAAAAACCGACAATTAAGAAAAACAATTTTTTACTTTCTGCTATAAAACACATCCAATAGAAACATTTTAAAAATCTAATTTCTTCATCGATTTAGGGAAATATGTATTCTGTTACATATTTTTGGTAAAAAAAATCCCAATAACTGTATATTGCATAAAATACTAAAGCAGCGCTCCTGTCAGTCCATAATCTGACCGGCATTCATATGGTTGGAACATACCTGACTTCAGAATAGAGGCCATATTCTGAAGTCAGGTATGTCAGACCATTGGTTAAGAGAGACTTTTTACTGGAAGTAGTGAACAATGATACACAGCTCTGATCATACCTGCTATTTGGATGACAGCTATATGAGTATTTTAAGGCTTGAGATATACTTATATCTGATGAGTTGGAAACGTTAGGGGAGTGTGACGCACGTGTTGTGGATCTTGATGTATGGTGCATGCTTTTCTATTAATCACTAGGACCACAATCTGCTATCTGGACTTTAACCACCAACTGTCATTCATCTGTTTCTCATATGATCCAACCATATGAATGCCGGTCAGATTATGAAATGGCAGGAGCGCTGCTTTACTATTTGATGGTGTATTAACATATGCATCTGGACTGGATACTATTCGTTTATGAATGATTTCACCAATTTCACCGGCTGCTTTTTATGTGAATTTCTATGTGAATTTTCATGTTGTTTTATTGTTATTGATTGTATTATCTTTTAAGTAACTTTGCGCTGAGGTAGTGTAAGTAGGCCTTTAAATACACTTAGATTATTAAATAAGCGCATATTGATTAGTTTGCGCAAAAGTTATAGCATCTACAATCTATGGGATATTTTTATTTATTATTTTTTTACTAGTAATGGCAGTGATCAGCGACATATGGCGGGACTGCAATAATGCGGCAGACATTCTGACACCAACGGACACTTTTTGACACTTTTTGGGGATCAGTGATACAGTGATCAGTGCTAAAAATATTTACTTTCACTGTACTAATGACACTGGCTGGGAAGGATTTAATCATCTAGGGTGATCAAAGGGTTAAATGTGTGCCTAGCCAGTATTTTACTACACTGTGTGAGGTGCTTTTACAAGGGAAAGAAATGGAATTTATTTTCCTGCTTTGCAGAGACACAAACTCCATCCCTCCCCCCTGTCAGAACGGCGATTTGCCTTGTTTACATAGGCAGATCGCAGTTCTGTGTCTCTGCCTAATGATCAGTGGGTGTCGGAGGACATCGCGTACCCTGTATCCGCCGATCGGCCTGTGTGTAATCACAGTGGAGGCGAGCCGCCGGTGGCAAGCATGCGTGCCCCCCTACCCGGAAGTGTGGGATCGCGCATATGGGTGCCGTTCTGTAAGAACAAAACTTCTATAGGGCGGACTTGAAGTGGTTAAAGCAAGCCACATCTGACCTTTCCAGCTGCTTGCACTGTGAAGAAATGTGTTCTCAGATATGCTCAAAGATTACAACAAAGACTCAATTTACAGACACAAAACACAGTCAGGCTGCCATGATTCTGCTTCCCACAAAATTCAAAGCCTCTGTTGTGCACTTTGAATGTGAAATTCTTCACAATGCCTATAGTCACAGATGTGAATGAGGGCATATGTTTTACTGCTTGTGCACTTTAGTGTGCATACTCTGTTCACATGTTAATTTTAAAGCTGAACTCCAGAAACACAGCTTTCATGCAAAAGGGTTTGTATTTTTTGCCATGCAGTACTGAGATTTACCAAACTCTGTCAGATAGCGCAGCCAATCTAGTGACCTGATTTTTCTCTGCTTCAGTTAAGCAATACAGCCTGGTCACTCCTCTGCCCCTGACTGGACAGTGAGGCAGCAGATGAGGTCATCTCTCTATTCTCTTTTCCTGTCAGCATGATATTCATGCAAGTTTTCGGATTGGCCCCAAGTTCTGCCCCTCCTCTCGCATTTCTGTACAAGGGATCAACATACAAGTATGAACTTAAATCAAAATATTATACTAGTTCAGTGGACTGAATGAAAAAAAAAATCCTCCACCCGCACAAATGGATAGAGGAATCTCCACCGCTGTCAGAGTACACTGATCAACAGATGCAGCCAATTGGTAAACGTTTTCCAGCTTCTTTTGAGCAGGGGTGGCCACACAATGTTTGAAATGTGACTGGTCCCTGCTGAAATGGATGAATTTTAACAGTGTATGGCAAGATTAAGCAATAGCTGCAATTTGCATAGAGTATGGGTTGCTGCACATTGTAAATTCCTGTGATGACCGAAACATTATATCACATAGAAATGTGCTATATTTTGGTATGTTTTGAATTGTGTAGTGTACATTAATGCGCCTTAACCATTTTTAGGATAGATAGGGTTGATTAACCACTTGCTGCCCACTCAGAGTACATTTACTTAGAGTGGGCGGCACAGCCAGGCACTGCAATGTAGCTGTACGTGGTGGTGCACATGTGCAATGGTGCACCCCCTGGGACACGTAATGGGTGAGATTTTGGACCGCTGTGACGGGGGGATTGCAATGCTCAGTATCTGCCTGCTGTGAGTGGCCTGGATACCACGTGATCACTGTGCGATCACATGACACAGGGTAAACAATAGTTATCAATGAAATCCATTCATGACATCATTGTTTACTACTGTGTGTGATCTGTGACTGATAAATAGTGATCACATGGTAACTGGGCCAATCAGAGCACCTGGTGGGCCAATCACAGCATCACAATAGTAAACAATGATTCATGAATGAAAGCCATTCATGACAGTTCCAACAATTGTTGTTGCAGTGATCATCACTGTAACAAACAATAACACTGTAAAAAAATCAGTAAAAAATAAAAAATGTTAAAAGGGAAAAAATAAAAAATTTAAATGTATATAAAATGTTTATTATTTTTACTTAACTGTCACCAGTCAGTATCCCTGATCACCACCACACCTGTCAAATGATGATTCTGTACTGCACTGGTGGCAGTATGTTAAAAGAAATGTGGAAAAAAAAAAAACTTTTATATAACTTTTTCATTTTCCTAAAAAAGCGTGTCAAAAAAGTGCATAAAACTCTTACTAAATATCTTGGACCGTGTACTTTCCAAAAAAGGGGTCATTTGTGGAGATGTTTTACTGCCCTGGCTTTAAGAAATAAAGTCAGTACGTCAGGATTGATAAATTTTCAAATATACAGTATATACAGTATATACCATAGTTTGTAGACTCTATCGCTTTCTTACAGACTAAATAATATATACTGATCTGAGTTATTTTTTACCAAACTATCAGACTACATTTTGGCCTAAATTTATTAATAAAGATTATTTGTTTGAAAAATATAACAGAAACGAATGCCTCGTACACACGACCGGTTTCCCGTTGGGAAAACTGCCATGACAGCTTTTGGCTGGGAAAACCGGCCGTGTGTACGGTATGCTCCATCGCAGTTTTCCCGACAGGAAAACTGCGGGGAAAAAAAAGAGAACCAGCTCTCTTTTTTGCCGTCAGGAAAAAATTCTGGCTAGAAAACCGCGCATGCTCGTAAACAATTTGACGCATGCGCAGAAACATAGAACGTCATTTTGTCGGCTTGTCGTAGTCTTTGACGTCACGCGTTCTTGGCAGTTAAAAGTTCAGTGGTATTTTGTGTGTCCGTGTGTATGCAAGGCAGGCTTGAGAGGAATCCCGTCGGGAAAAGTGTCGTTTTTTTCCTGCCGGGAAAACCGGTCGTGTGTACGAAGCATTAGAAAACGTGTTTTTTTTTTCAATATTTTCAGTACTTTTCTATTAATATAGCAAAAAATAAAAAACCCAGTGGTGATCAAATAACACTAAAAGAAAGCTCTATTTGTTTGAAAAAAATTATATAAATTTCATTTTCAAACAGTGTTGCATGACCGAGCAATTTCCAGTTAAATTAGCACATTGTAGAATAGCAAAAAAAATGCTCTGGTCATGTAGAGTGTAAAACCTTCCAGAGGTCACGTGGTTAAATTTCTGCAGTAGCGTAGAGTAACTAAATAAAAATAAGCTAAAGCCAAATTACTGTAAGACCTATATATTACGAAGACACAAAAGGGCCACAACATTTTATTATATTTCAACATTTTATTTATTTTTGAGTGTAAGGGCTAAAAATAGAGATGCAATATATATGTTTATTTTTTAAGTAAGTAAAAGGTCATTCAGTTGCCCCTTTTTGACACCCATACAACTTTTACATTAGGTGCCAACTCCATCAATCCTGTTACAGCTTTGTAGGTAATCTACAGTCTAAAAAAAATGATGAGCTCTGCTCCAGCGCTTGGTGTTAGTTCCGTTGTCTTTGACACCTTACTACTTATGTGTTTGTTAACAGAGATTAGTTGAAAGCTGTGGGAGTGGCAATCTGAAAAGCTGTACCTCTTCAAGTTGAAAATCAAAAACTATTCTCTATAGTAGTTGATTATACTGTTATTGATTTTCTTAGCCAATCACAAAATATTCACACAGGGGCGGCACGACTCGTGCCACGACTGTGCTGGGCGATCTGCAGACGACTTCAAAGGAGACTTCCAAAATGACTTCTGTATTGAAGTCAATGGAAGTCGCCTTGAAGTCGTCTTGAAGTAGTACAGGAACCTTTTTCTAAGTCGGAGCGACTTCAGTCGCTCTGCTTAGAACGGTTCCATTGTACAGAATGGGACGCGACTCGTCAGGCGGCTGAGACGCCTGACGAGTCGCCGCTGTGTGAATGGGGTCTAAAAACAGTTTCCAGAAGCGGTGTAAATATGTATTTTTGTGAAGCAATTTCAGAGAAACCAAGAAAAGCAAATCTGACTTGATCATATTTAATTATGTCTGCCCGTCTGTTCTCTAAGCAGTGCCAGTGTCAATTACAAAGATCTTGATCTAGATATAGCACATGATCAGTATTATAAGGATTTAACAACTGCAATGTTAAGTAGACACATTAAAAAAAATAAACATTATTTTACCTAATAGATTTTTACCAAAGCATAACACGGTATATATATATATATTTTTTTTTTTTCTTTTATATTTGCAGCAGCAGCAGCAACTGCTTCAGCACTCTATGCATTGTAAGAAGAAAAAAAAAATCTTGTCGGAGAAGTGAGATTGTTTCCATGAAATATTCTGTGAACTTTTCTCTAGAGAGACAGCATTCTCAGTGATAGCCTCAATTCACAGTTTGCAGCTTGCAGAGATCTAGGACACAGATTTGTATTGAATTTGTCCATAGAAATCAGCAAAACCTTAACTTACCTGTATGTAACCTTGTCATTGTTAACATTATAAGCAGGAGATTCCAAGGCAAATTTTCCCTTCTTCTGAGGACTCTTTAATAATCTCTAAAATTAATAACTTGCTCCACTTTGTAAAAAATCACAAATATGGAAGAAACTATGACAACTTGGCGGTTGCTTAACTTATAGATAATGCAAAACAGTGAGTCCAGTCCACTCCAGCAATGGCCTTTTCAGGGCTTCTTTTGCCCACTTTTATTTAAAATGGCAAAAAAAAGTTCAACACAAGACATCAGTTGCCCACGCAGAGATTTCCACCATCAAAACAAACAAAATTGTATTCAGCCTCCTGGCTCTATTTGGCAATCCTGCCATTTAAGCTTAGTACCTTGGTCCTCCTGACCGTCTAACACAGGGTCCAGTCCAGTGCTCATGCACAAACACTGTACCTCTGTCAGTTTGTCTCTTTTCCTGTAGCTCCCTGCTGCTTCGTCCCTCAGGCTCGGGCATATCTCTGTCCTGGTACAGACATGCACCTCTCTGCTCCCTTCCTGCTCCCTTCCTGGGAGAGTGGAGCCCTGAACTCCAATCCTGGCTCTGCTATGAACCCAGCACACATTTGAACCATTAGTGTGCCTATTCTCTGCAAATCCTGGCCTAGGCTGCCAGTTTTCACAGTGGCATGGCCTTGCCCTGCCACACAACCTAAATTAGAACTTCCCTGGAAATCTGGCATTTTAGGCAAATTAAAGAGGTGCCACTGTCTCACTAATGGAAATACTGCAGAAAGTGCCACGCCAGGGATGAAAAGTAGAGATGGGCTAAACACCCCCCTGTTCGGTTCACTGCAGAACTCCCGAACAGGGGAAAAGTTCTGACCTGAACAGCAAACTCATTGAAGTCTATGGAAGCTGAACAGGAAAAAAGTGCCTATTTGGAAGGCTTATATGCATGTATAAAATGATATGGGGGTTCGGGTACTGCCCTGGTGGACATATATCAATAAAACAAAAATCTCCTGCGCTCTCGGTGTATCGTCAAAACATAGGTGGCGTGGTTCTGTCTAGAGGCAAAGTCTAAAATCTTGCAGCCCTCCTCAGAACAATGGGTGTTCATATGGCTAAAAGAAAAAAGAAAACAGGAGGGCGCACCGACCTAGTGCATTACCACTTACAGGTTTATTAAAATATAATTAAAAAGCAATAGTCCTACTCACAGACAGAGCTTTATATACAAGCTTATCGGAAACAATGGCTGGAGATCTTGACATTCACCAACAGGACTTGATGACAGAGAGGCTCAAACGATACCCCAAAAACATCCAGATGGCTGACACGTTTCAGGGGCGCACCCCTTTCATCAGAGCCTAAGTGAACCACTAATGCACTAGGTCGGTGCGCCCTCCTGTTTTCTTTTTTCTTTTGGACATATATCAATGCAATTTTTTTTTCAAAAACAATAGTTTTTTTGGGAGCAGTGATTTTAATAATGCTTAAAGTGCAACAATAAAAACTAAAAATGTCATTAAATATAGTACTGGGGGGGGGGTGTCACCTTAGTCTGCCTATAAAGTATTGCATCTGTAGCATGCATAGAACATTCCGCATCAAAAATAAGATTTCAGCTCCGGAATTTGGTTCATCCTATCACGCGGAGATTGCATACTTTTGATACTCTTTGTGAGAAATTTGATACACCCTCCCATCTTTTTCATTTTTAATTACAGGTTAGACATTTCTTTCACTCCAAATCTCCAACCCTGACTCTTGATAAACCAACCGTCTTTGAGTATCTATGCGCTCAGGATCCTCACCATTGCCAACTACATTTAATATCCTCTATCCACCGTATCCTCCATGAGTTGACCCCTCTTACTGAGACCACACACCACTACATGAGAAGATGGTCTAATTTATTAGGTAGATCTATCATGGTCCAGGTATGGGATAGGATTTGGTCCTCTACTTTTAAGTCCTCCAAATGTGTAACCCAAAGGGAAACATCCATTAAGATCCTCATGTTTTGGTATAAAACCCCTGATGTCATCCACAAATATGATTCCTCAGTCTCGTCGCGCTGCTGGCGTTGCGGGACTGACACAGGTTCTTTGTTTCATATTTTCTGGCAATGTTCTGTGATTCAACCCTTTTGGCATGCAGTGAGGCTACTAATACAGAAGGTGGTGGGTGTCACCCTTCCGCTAGATCCCTTAAATTATCTGTTGGGTCTTCCTTTTTCAGGCTTAACTAAAAAAGTCAATCGGCTAATCTCTTATATTTTGCTTGCTGCCAAAAGGCTTATTCCATTATGCTGGTTGTCCAACGCACCTCCTCCGTGGTCCAGATTTTTCCATTTGGTGGCTGAGATGCGGAGGATGGAATATTTAACGTCCTCTGTACATGATTCCATCTCCCAATTTGATAAAGTTTGGGAACCTTGGGATCGATCGGAATATGGGACCCCTATGCCAATTGCCACATCCTAAATTGTACTAGAGTGGCATTATTTTTGATCGTACTCCCTTTCTCCCCCTCCCAATTCTATATATCCCTCTTGGTGCCTTTCTGGGTTTTATATTACCTATCATATACCCTCCACAAAAACCTTTGTCTTTTTTTTTACTCTTATGATTGCTCTCTGGTCTTGAGTTCTATTATTTACCTATGAGTTGTTTACTTTATGTATTTTATAATAAGCTGCACAGATCACCCCTGTGCTCTGTATTTATGGACATTGTTTATCTGTATTTAATACTTCTATATTTTTCTCTAAATTCAATATGTGTTCGTTATCAGTACATTGTGCATTGTGTAACTATTCTATATCTGGTTTTATTTATAACTCAATAAAAATAAAATTTTGGAAAAAATTGACTCATGGTTGCAATTGCCAGCACGGCTTTTTAAAAAAAATAGTAAAAATAAAAACGGTGCCCCAAGAGCCATACCAGATTCTTATGCGAGCATGCAGCCTGGCAGGTCAGGAATGGGGGAGGATGAGCGAGTGCCCCCCTCCTGAACAATACCAGGCCACGTGTCCTCTTCCCCACAACCCTTGGTAAATAGTACCCCTACCAATTCACCAAAAAAATGTCAAAAAGTAATAAAAACACAGGCAGGCGGCGTGATTGGCGAAGGCTTTACATCAGCGGGGGGCACTTTTTTTACCTTTTACCTTTTGACACTATTTTGGTGAAAGAATAGGGGTAGGGGTACTATGTACCAAGGGTTGTGGGGAAGAGACCCTTTTCACATCAACATGGGAACACAGTGCTTTGGGGTGGGGTAGAAGAGCCCCCCATGTTGAGGGCATGTGGCCTGGTATGGTTCTGGAGGAGGGGGGCACTCGCTCATCCCCCCGTTTCCTGACCTGCCAGGCAGCATGCTCAGATAAGAGTCCGGTATGGATTTTGGGCGGACCTCACGCCATTTTTTTTTACTATTCTTTTACCGGCAATTTGTTTTTTATTCAGCTGTCAGCGGGGAAGCCCATTGACAGCTGATGACTCATTGGTTGTTAAGGACGCTGCAGGCCGGCTTCCCGGCCCCACTCCTTAACAACCAGCTTTTACTGTGCCCTGTATGGGCAAAGCTTTGCCCAATCAGGGAGCATAATTCACTGCGCAGTGCATTGCAGGGCATTCGGCGGGGCAAACGCCCACCACACACCCTGCAAATTTGGGTGTTCCCCAAACGGGGCGAACAGCCAGTGTTCGGCCCAAACTCATCCTCGGGTCAAACCATTTGTCCAACGCTCATGAAGAGATGCCTCGCTTATCCATCCAATAAGGGAGTGTAGCGCCCTGCTCCTATTGGGTAGGTGCTAGTGGTAAATTTAGTTGTCTGAGCTGTAGTTTAGCTCAGAATAATTGTGCCAAATTATTGGTCTCTGTTCCAGTTCAGCTGAGTTGCACATTTTCCACCTGACTGTAGGTGTCGTTGTCACCACAGGTCGAGGTTGGAAATGCAGTAGGCTGGGTGCATTGGGTATTCCTTTCCCAGAGACAGCGCAGTGGGAGTGGCCACCCGCTGTGCATTCTGGGAGAGGGTACTTAATGAGCAGACACCGTTTTCCAGGGTCTTCCGATCCTGATCTGACGGTCCTCCTGGCCGCAGGCATGTGTTAGCAGTTCTTTTCTTGCCTCAGGGCCTGCAGACCCGAGGCTCCATCACTGAGAGTAGGCCCAGGAGTTTCTGGGGCCTGCTGATCCAGGGATGGTCCTGTGTCGCCTTGCCTGTGTGAAGGGGCCGAACAATTGAGGACTCAATTGGAGGACGCATCCGGATAAAAATCTACCTCACAGTGCTGCCGGCTGGCTGAAAGATCCTGGTACTGTGTGTTATATTTTCAGAACTTTATCAAGCGTGTGACTATTCAAGTCTGCGGCAGACTTTTGTTTACGAGCTCACACCGGCTGCTAGGTCAGTGAGAGAGGCCTATCCGGTGGTTGCTAGATCCAGTGTGGAAGCTGTTTGTCCTCTGGATGAAAGAAAGTACCCGTGATCTGCAAAAGTAAGATACCTGAATCTCCCCCAACCCTCCATCCCTCTGTCTGGAGTTCTTTAATAAAACCCTTGAGAAAAAGAGACTAAGTGTTTGGTGCAGACATTTGTGAGCAACTCTTCAAGGAAGACCCCTAGGATGAACGTGGTGAACAGTAAGGTAACGGCAGGCCCAAAATCTTAAACCAGCGGCCCCTGCGGGAATATTGCTACAGGAGCAATGCATCAACTTTGTAGATGATTAATTTGAGTTTGAATTTATTTCTAGAATGCTACAAGTTAAAGAAAACACTTACCTGTTTGCATGCATCACTTCCTCACTGGCCATATTAACGAGGCTTCACTCCCTCTCATGGAAATTCCAGTATTGGAGTGATGCTTTGCTCATCCAGCCAGCGAGAGGGCAACACTGTGGAAGCAGGTCTAAGTACTTTTCTTCCTTGCATAACAATCCCTATAGTAATATGAATATACAGCTGGTACAAGTATGGGAATGCAAAAGACACGCCAGGTAAATACTGTATTTATTAGCATATAACACTCACTTTTTTACCCTGAAAATAGAGGATAAACTGTGCCTGCGTGTTATATGCAGGGGGCTGTGGAAAGTTTTTTTCCTGAAACCTCCCTCTTAAAGTTAGGGTGCGTGTTATACGCCTGTGCGTGTTATATGCCGATAAATACGGTAAGTAATTTGAGGACCTAAGCTTATGAGGTTCACGCATAGATGCCCATGTGAAACTATGATATAATGCGAGAGAAAATGTAAGTTGGAGCACAAACTATTTACTTCTGCACAGTGACCCTATCAACTGTTCTGTAATGTGTAGGTTTATTATGGAAAAGTTGCAGCTTGACCGCTTTTACCTCTCTGAAACTCCCTTCAGTTGGATAACACCCAACAAAAAAAGGTACATAAACCAAAATAGGTTGATAGCACATTACTGTTTCTGCAGAGGTCACACACTATGATGGATTAACCCACACGGGGGGTGCATATTGTTAAAAGCGGCAGAATGGACAAGGCAACGCTGAAGCAGAAACTCACAAAGTTCTCTAAAAAGAGATCTGGATCCAGTTTCTGTCTTTGATGGAAACAGGGTAATAAATACAGTATTACCAGCACCAGATCCAGTTTGGCAAAAGACCTTATAGTTCACTCAAACATTCACAAAGGAGCTCTTGCATTTCCAGCTTATATAATGCACACATGATGGGTTTATTTGTGTTAGAACAGTGTTTTGCCACATTATTATAAAGTGTGTCAATTTTAGAGAAGCCATTGTATATCGTTTAACCCCTGGCAGGGTTTACTTAATTTCAGGTACTATTGGTGTCACCGTCACTACACTTGTTATTGTAACCTGTTAGTTGTGTGTAAATCCATTATCTTTCAAGATAACTAAGGGTTCCTACTGAAATTGCTTTATGTTTGATATTTCATATACTAAAACTCTACTCTGTATAGTAAAGCAAGAAGTTGACGTTCCCCTTGAACCCATTCAAATTTTTCTGAAGTTAAGAATATTATGCTTTATCATACACTGCCATAAGACTTTCAATCTTGTTAACAGTCAATATATCTACTGTATTTCTGGCTATTTGCCCTTTCTGAGATTTGCACCACTTTTAACACGACTTTGGGTCAATCACCTCCAATTATGAAATTTAAACTACTAACATGGGGACTGGACTATATTTTTTTAGAATAGAGCATTTAAATGACTTTAATCATATTCCTTGAATATTAACATCTGGTTTGACACATTTCAAGGCACCATGTTGTTTGGATTAAGGTAACTGTAACCGTGTGTCTATAAATGCTGTAGTTATGTTATCGACAATCATTTGAATTGAGGGAAACCACTTGGATGAGTGGTGAAACATCTTCAACATTAAAAAATAACCCCAGTTGAATGTGACTAATGGCTATTTTATATCCTTAAAGAGTTGTATTTTGTTTCTGTTGCATTTTTGCAATTTTTTGCAAATCTGTCAACTATTTCACAGTTTTTTTTTGTACAGCATAACTTGTTGCAGTTTTCCATACAAAATTTTGAATAAGTGCAGGGAAAAAACCACAGAGAAGCAAAAAGCAATTAGGCTGCCGATCTTTATAAACAGGCCCCTTAGCTGCTTCACCCTTTTAATATTACACGTAATGAAATCCAGGGCTGTCACATCTAATAAAGTTATTGAGATAATTGTTATTTAAAACCCCTCTAAAGAACAAAGTGACAATAATGTTCACTAAACACCAGACCACTTCATTTAGAAAACTCATATTTAATTCATCCTTTAAACAGTTCTGTGCTCAAGTGCAAATATTTGCATTCATAGCAGTTGATGTTAATTTGCAGAGCACCATATTGAAAAGCCTTTGAACGGTCGGTAGATTACTGTAACTCCTTTTACATTGCCTTGATCTACATTTCTCCTCATTTCTTCAAAGAGCTAATAAGGTTAGTCTGGCATGACCTTTGCTACAGTACATAAAACCATCATTTTATGCTTCAACTTATTCCTACAGATTTGTAGTCATTTTACATTCAAGCAGCTTCTGCACTAGTGGTTTTGGTATAGCAGTGAATTACTATTAACTTCTGATTGCCATATTGGGTCATGGAAGTTTGATTGATGTTGCTGGTACATTTCCTTTTTTTTCCGAGGTGATACACCGAGTTAACCCATGCTGAATGAGGAAACTAACATTAAAAATAATCTACCTAAAAGGTGGGCAGGTCACTGATTAAACTAGCAGGTTTTCCCAATTCTGCCCTTGTCCACATTGATGCAAGTATATCTAAACCTAATCTTAACCTTGAATGGTTTTTCCGACGGAATTCCGCTCAAGCTTGGCTTGCATACACACGGTCACACAAAAGTTCTCTGAACTTTCGGCCGTCAAGAACGCAGTGACGTACAACACTATGACGAGCCAAGAATTTTGCGCGTCGGAATTGCTACAGGAATTTTTTCAGACGGAAAAATTGAGAACCAGCTCTCAATCTTTTGCTGGCGGAAATTCCGCCAGCAAAAGTCAGATGGAGCATACACACGGTCGGAATTTCCGACCAAAAGCTCACATTGGACTTTTGCTGGCGGTTTTTCCGACCTTGTGTACGCGGCATAAGAACAAAAATGCAGCTTACCGGTCCTAAGATATGGTGTCTGCATACATTTTCTTATTTTCAAAGTTTTGTTACATTGACCTGGTGACCCCACCAGTAAAACACTTCCCATCCTACAGTGACAACAATTACTCATTGTACTGTATACTGTATATAGAGGGGGAGCATTATCACCCTACAACAGGAAGTGCATTAGGGTTACAGAACATCTCCCTTCCCTCTTTTCATCACATAGGAGGAGGTCTTTACACACTTCTTGATAGCATTGTTTGATATAGGACTGGGAAGTGCAAAAGATATAGGTCTCACTGAATTTCTGACAGGATAAACTAGTATTTTCAAAAGTAATGCAAATAGAAGCCTTGCGAACTACCATGTGTGTTCACTAATAAATGCAAAAAAAATAAATATTCAAAAGGTATTAAAGATCAGCTACTAACACTGTTCACATACCCATAAACATGTGCAAATATAATACAATTGTGTTTTAAAATGCTGCACTGTATCACCAATGAAATAAAACTACAATTTTAATTATTCAGTGCATGCTCATGTACACCAAAAAAAAAATGAAAATACAAATATGAAGATTTTCAAAAAATGAAAAACAACAACATGAATATAGATCTTTATTTATAGTGCTATAAAGTCCATATATAGGTGCAGAACAAATCTCCCACATGTGACTTGATGAGTAAATAGATTACACAGGACGTAAACAATGCATCCAACCACCACTGGGTCCCTTCACACGTGCTCCACCCCATTGGGTGTAGGCTCCCCTCTAGGAGTGTGACCCCTCAGCTAAGTTAGATCAAAAAGCGCTTGTGAGCCACCCCAGCGCTCAATAGGATAAATCCAGATCGGCTGGCTCCGATGCTCCTCCAACAAACTCCTCCTCGGTTTTCAGCATCACGGTGCATAATAAAAAAGACTCCAATAGTGCTTGAATTTGTTTTAAAACTTGCGAATGTTTAATAGAAACGTTCAGGGTACTTACAAATTATAGGTGCTTCCAGCGCACCAAGCTGTAGCAAACATAAAAAGCAGTATGTGAATCCCACAAAGCCGCACATCCACTATCTCCCAACTGGCTGCTAGATCTTCATTAGAGCCTGATTGTCCTCACCGTCCTTGCCCCTGTGTAATGTATTCACTCATTAAGTCACATGTGGGAGATTTGTTCTACACCTATATATGGATTTTATAGCACTTAATTATTGTATGGACTTTTCAGCAATTTTCATGTTGTTGTTTTAAATTTTTTTAAATTTTTCATATTTGTATTGTATTTGTATTGTATTTTAATTTTTTTTTGGTGTACATGAGCATGCACTGAATAATTTTAATTTTACTTTTATTTCATTGGTGATACAGCGCAGCACTTTAAAACACAATTGTAAACTAGTATTTTGTTCCACTTATTGAACTAATATTACAAAACATTTTTAAATGTATATTTAATAGAACAAAAAAGGAGTTAATTATTAGGGTTTACATACAATTTAAACTTCTTGTAGACATTTTGAATGTTTATCTGCAGTGTGCAAAATAGTATGGAGCCTCTGTGGGTTTCTGTCATTAAATAACAAATTCAAGCACAGGTAAAATCAGTCTGTGAAATCTCTCCAAGAGCCCAGGTCTCCTACTAACAATCAGGTGTATTAATATGACTGAACGGAAGTGACTCCATTTTGTGCGGCCATAGAGACATATGAATTCATATATCTAAACTTGTATATTCAGACTCAAGTCAACTAGTTCTGTTTTTCAGCTTTGTAACAGGTTCTCTATAAAGCACACATATAAGAAAATATAGCTTGTGTAAGCAGTTTTATTCTGTACCGTCTAAATAAGGAGTAATGAGACATGAAACAGGGAAGCAGGACTCAGGACTATGAGTCATGAAAGCAGATGGCATGACTATTCTAAGTGACCTATGTCGGCCATCTTTAGGAGGTCAAACATTTTACCATTAATGATATGTAATGATATGAAATGTACACCCCTGTATCAACCACTCCCATTCTTCCATGTTATTGATTGGTTGGTGATAGCCTTATAACTTGTATTCCCTCCACAAATTAAACCAGATAAACTTTTGGACATAACCGCTGCATCATCTCTTTCTGTGTCCACTGTGACAGCAGGAAGGTAAAGTCACCTGGTTGCATCCAGGGGGGTAGATATATTTCGCCCAGATTCAGGCTTTACGCCGACTTATACAACTAGGTGGAGAGTTGTATAAGGCTAGTGGGCTCATGGATGACTCATACCTCTAGGGAGAGTGTGGGGCGTCGTGCAGACAGGGAGTTGATGAGACCAGCTGAAGCTTGTCAGCTCATTTAGGCCTCTATAAGAACTCCCAGCTTCATTAGATGTTAGCTCATGCCTGGACCCAGACCTGTGTGGACTGTCTAGGGAGAGTGAACCCCTGTGCGGTGAGACAAAGCCTGTGTGGCTATTTGCTTGGACATTTAAAACCAGGGACTTAGGGACTAGGACAGCACTAGGCTGATCCCAGTTGTTAGTTAGGAAACCTGTATGTTTAGTCAGAGGTCAAGTTGACCAGGATTTATTTTGTTTATGTTTCTTTTGCTTTGCTGTGTTTTGTCACTGTAAATAGAAAATAAACCGCACCTTTTTGATTTTGAAAACCACAACCTCCGTTTGCTGGGCCTGTTTTGTGTGGGGAGCCCATCCCGGGGGTCACACACACCCGCTGCCGAGCTAACCCCCTCACAGTTGGTGGAGAACCAGTGGCAGTTTTTTTTAAGCCAGTATGGAGGAGATACTGAAGCAGCTGGCTCTAGTAAATGCCAATCAACAGCAGACAAATGCAGGTTTGCAAAAGAGCCTTGCAGCTCATCAACAGAGCCTTGCAGCTCAACAACAGAACTTCGCAGCCCAGCAGCAAGCTCATCAACAGAGCCTTGCAGCCCAGCAGCAGACAAACGCAACTTTGCAACAGAGTCTGGAGGCTCAGCAACGAGCCCAGCAGCAATCTGAGGCCCGCTTCATAGACCTGTTGCAGAAGCAAGAGCAGAGACTACAACAACAGATGGAAGCAGTAATGCAGCAACGTCCGCAGACCAGTGAGGAAAGCCGTCCCACTAATACCGCGTCCTTTGGGGTGAGTCGTTTATTGACAAAAATGACTGGAGAGGATGATCCAGAGGTATTTTTGACCACATTTGAAAGGACCGCTGAAAGAGAAAAGTGGCCTGAGGAGCAGTGGGCTGGACTGGTGGCTCCTCTGTTAACTGGTGAATCGCAGAAAGCTTACTATGACCTAGAGCCTAACCAAGCAAAAGACTATGTGATGCTAAAAGCTGAAATATTGGCAAGGCTGGGTGTCACCCAGGCTGTCCGGGCTCAGCGTGTGCATAACTGGACTTTCCAGCTTGGAAAACCCCCCAGGTCTCAAATGTATGATCTCATTCACCTGAGCAGAAAGTGGCTACAGCCAGAGACTTTGTCCGCACCAAAGATTGTGGAACGTGTTGTAATGGATCGGTTTTTGAGAGCTCTTCCTACTGCCATCCAAAAGTGGGTAAGCCATGGAGACCCAGAGACGGCCGATGGTCTTGTGGATCGTGTGGAGAAATACTTGGCTACAGAGAACCTGACGGCCTCTTCCAGAGACACTCGGACTTTCCACCCTAAGACCAGACCATCCCCAGGGGCGGATAAGAGGATTCCAAGGGGTGAGGGTGGAGAGAGTGAGAGGGTGGGAGCTCTACCCCAAGTTTGGCGAGAACAGCCTGGGAAATCAGCGGCTCAAGAGGCAGCAAGAAGGATCGTTTGCTACCGCTGCCGGCAAGCGGGACATATTGCAGCCAATTGCCCGGTTGTGGAGGAACCCATGCAGTGTGACTTTCTGACGGGCAGACGTCAGTCGCTGTGTGCGACAGTCGCATGCACTGCCATTCGAGGAACTGAGAAACATTTATGCAAAATGTGTGTTAATGGTAGAAATGTTGTGGTATTGCTGGATTCAGGTAGCCTTGTGACCCTGATAAAGGCTGAGTTAGTTAAAACAGAGGTCTCTGGGAATAGCAAGGTAGCTGTTATTTGTGTGCATGGGGACACCCGAGAGTATCCAGTGACTACAGTGTGTTTCGAGACCCCCAAAGGTACCCTCTCTCATCCAGTGGGCTTAGTATCTCAGTTACCGCATGACGCCATTGTGGGAAGGGATTTTCCGAAGTTCTGGGAACTGTGGGATGATCCTGAGCCCCCCACTGGTGCCCCTATGTACCAGGAATGTGATAGCCAGAACTCCCCTGAGAGTGGTGAGGACTCTCCGGAATTTCCCTTATCAGTATTGGCAGGGGAGACTCAAGAAACTGGAGAGGAGCCCACCTCCTCAGACGAAAACCTACCGTCTGTGGAGTTTTCTGATCTTGAGGTTCACAGGGAAAACTTTGCCACAGAACAGTTGAAAGACCCCGCCCTAATAAAGGCACGGGAAAACGTAGTGAAAATAGATGGCGAGTTAGTGAACCCAGATAATACCTGCACTTACCCATACTTCAGCGTAGAGAAGGACCTACTGTATCGGGTGGCAAAAAGGGCAGAAGAAACCGTTGAGCAGCTTGTGGTGCCCAAACCTTACAGGAAGTTGGTGTTGGAGTTGGCCCATGGGCACATTCTTGGAGGTCATCTGGGGACAGAGAAAACCCGAGAGAGGGTATTACAGAGATTCTATTGGCCGGGGGTGATGAAGGACGTAGAAAATTATTGTTCCTCCTGCCCTGTGTGTCAGAGGTCGGCCCCGATGCCACATTTCCGTAGCCCGCTGGTCCCTCTACCCATCATTGAGGTCCCGTTTGAGAGGATCGCCATGGATTTGGTAGGTCCTATAATCAAGTCCGCTAGGGGGCACCAGTACATATTAGTTATAATGGACTATGCCACCCGTTATCCAGAAGCGATCCCTCTCCGAAATACCTCGGCCAAAACCATAGCCAAAGAGCTATCTCTTGTGTTTAGCCGGGTGGGTATTTGTAAAGAACTGCTTACGGACCAAGGTACACCCTTTATGTCCCGGGTTATGAAGGAGCTGTGTAAATTATTCAAAGTGACGCAATTACGTACATCTGTGTATCACCCCCAAACCGATGGGCTGGTTGAAAGATTCAACAAAACCCTAAAACAAATGTTGAAGAAAGTGGTGGATAGAGATGGAAAGGATTGGGACTGTCTACTTCCTTATCTGATGTTTGCTATTAGGGAGGTGCCCCAATCCTCTACGGGATTCTCCCCCTTTGAGTTACTGTATGGGAGACACCCAAGAGGGCTGTTGGATATTGCCAAGGAAACTTGGGAAAGTGAGAGTTCTCCCCACAGGAGTGTGATTGAGCATGTCGCCCTGATGCAAGACCGAATTGCACAGGTAATGCCCATCGTGAAGGAACATTTGGCCCAAGCGCAGTTAGCACAGCAGAGAGTGTACAACCGTGGAGCCAAGACCCGTACCTTTTCCCCGGGGGATAGGATACTGGTACTTGTCCCTACGGTTGAAAGTAAATTCCTTGCCAAATGGCAAGGCCCCTACGAGATAATGGAAAAAGTGAGCGAAGTGAATTACAAGGTCAGACAACCAGGAAGGCGAAAGCCCGAACAGATCTATCACGTTAATCTGTTGAAAGCCTGGAGGGATAGAGAGTCCCTAGTCGCAGACACTTGGTCACCAGCTCAAACTGGGTGCGTGATTCCTGAGGTTGGAATAGCGGCCACCTTGTCACAACCCCAACAACAGGAGGTTAAGGAGTTTGTGCTTCGCAACAAGGAGGTATTCTCTGAGCTGCCGGGACAAACATCTGGGGTAGAACATGACATCATTACCCCACCCGGTGAAAGGGTGAAGTTAAAACCCTATCGGATCCCAGAGGCCCGACGGGAGGCAATACGGGAGGAAGTACAGAAAATGCTGAACTTAGGGGTGATAGAGGAGTCCCAAAGTGATTGGTCTAGTCCCATCGTGTTGGTGCCTAAACCGGATGGGAGCTGGCGATTTTGTAACGATTTTCGTCAGTTGAACAAAGTTACAAAATTTGACACCTACCCCATGCCACGTATAGATGAGTTGATCGACCGGCTGGGAACAGCCCGATACATGACGACTCTTGACCTCACAAAAGGGTATTGGCAAATCCCCCTGGCCAAGTCGGCCAAAGAGAAAACCGCATTTGTAACCCCAGACGGGGCGTTCCAATATAAAAGAATGCCGTTCGGGTTACAGAATGCGCCGGCCACATTCCAGCGGAAAATGGACCAGATGCTGAGGCCCCATCGGAAGTATGCTGTGGCTTACCTGGATGACGTAATTGTCCATAGCACAGATTGGGCCTCACATCTGCCAAAAGTGCAAGCAGTCCTGGACTCTGTTCGGGAAGCGGGGTTTACGGCTAACCCCAAGAAGTGTACCATTGGGCAGGAGGAGGCCAAATATCTTGGGTACACCATTGGGAGGGGAGTAATAAAACCCCAACTCAACAAAGTCGAGGCCATCCAGAGTTGGCCACGTCCCAACAGCAAGAAGCAGGTACGAGCCTTTCTGGGAATCGCTGGGTATTATTGGCGATTCATTCCCCACTTTGCTTCTAAGGCTGTGCCCCTAACCAACCTGACGAAGGGGAAAGGGTCGGTCATGATTAAATGGACCCCCGAGGCTGAGGCAGCATTCCAATTCTTGAAACAAGCCTTATGTAGCCAGCCAGTGTTGTACTCACCCGACTTCTCTAAAGACTTTGTCGTACAAAGTGATGCGTCAGATGTGGGGTTAGGAGCAGTATTGTCCCAGGTCTGGAACGGGGAAGAGCACCCAGTCATTTACCTCAGCAGGAAGTTGAAGTCCCATGAGGTAAATTACGCCACCGTTGAAAAGGAGTGTTTAGCGGTGAAGTGGGCTCTAGATTCCCTTCGGTACTACCTGCTAGGTAGGCACTTTGACATGGTTACGGATCACGCTCCGTTAAAGTGGATGGCTCAAAACAAGGAAACAAATAGAAGAGTGAATAGGTGGTTCCTGGCCCTCCAGGAATTCAACTTCACAGTAAAGCATCGCCCTGGCGTTCAAATGGGGAATGTGGATGCTTTGTCTCGAGTACATGAATGCCTGATTGCTGGTGTTCCAACCCCGAGGTTAAAACAAGAGGGGGGGGTATGTGACAGCAGGAAGGTAAAGTCACCTGGTTGCATCCAGGGGGGTAGATATATTTTGCCCAGATTCAGGCTTTACGCCGACTTATACAACTAGGTGGAGAGTTGTATAAGGCTAGTGGGCTCATGGATGACTCATACCTCTAGGGAGAGTGTGGGGCGTCGTGCAGACAGGGAGTTGATGAGACCAGCTGAAGCTTGTCAGCTCATTTAGGCCTCTATAAGAACTCCCAGCTTCATTAGATGTTAGCTCATGCCTGGACCCAGACCTGTGTGGACTGTCTAGGGAGAGTGAACCCCTGTGCGGTGAGACAAAGCCTGTGTGGCTATTTGCTTGGACATTTAAAACCAGGGACTTAGGGACTAGGACAGCACTAGGCTGATCCCAGTTGTTAGTTAGGAAACCTGTATGTTTAGTCAGAGGTCAAGTTGACCAGGATTTATTTTGTTTATGTTTCTTTTGCTTTGCTGTGTTTTGTCACTGTAAATAGAAAATAAACCGCACCTTTTTGATTTTGAAAACCACAACCTCCGTTTGCTGGGCCTGTTTTGTGTGGGGAGCCCATCCCGGGGGTCACACACACCCGCTGCCGAGCTAACCCCCTCACACCACCAAGAAGTTATCTCCTCAGTACTGAGAGGGTCTTGTGAGTGTGGTAATTGCTGTGATTACACCTAGCTGGTCTTTGTCAGGTATACGGAAATACCGTTTGTAATTCCTTCATCAGGAACCAGAAGTCAGTGATTAACCACATGGGTTTATTTCTCCTGTGAATGGAGAGAAAGATACACTGTATCTTTTTCTCCTTGCCAGGGGAGAAACATGTAAATAAATTGTGTAAATTAAATGTAGCGGCCTCACCCCATCTCCTTTGTCTAGGGGTATGTCACACGATAGGGTGAGATGCGCTACGGCCTATGTCCTCCCCATAGCTGTGGGTGAGGTGAAGGCCAGCATCAGTATCTTCCTCGGGCCAATGTGTTTTAGTTATGAAACTCAGTCCTGCTATGCTGACACCTCCCTTTGCTCCCATCAACCAGAGTCCACACACCGATCACAGTCCAACTCTTGTTTTATTGCAAGCTCCACAATAAACAGTGCTTCAGTAGCCAACTGGTTGGAACGTTATAACAGCCTGAT